>JAWWLV010000121.1:81534117-81561914 GCA_035041135.1 Platyrinchus mystaceus | reverse complement strand
CGTTCTAAGAGACGCAAGTGGTGGCGGTAAATGACCCATGATTCAGATCCGTATAAAAGAGTAGACAGTACAATGGCCTTGTAAACACTGATCTTGGTACTTTTCTTCAGGTGTTTGTTTCTCCAAACTCTTTTATGGAGTTTACTGAAAGCTCTGTATGCCTTTGCTAACCTGTTATCTATTTCTTCATCAATCTTACCGTAGGAGGAGATGATGCTTGCCAGGTAATTAAATTGCTGGACTGATTTGAGCTCTGACTCGCCAATGGTGATATGGGGATGATGGAAGACTTCCTGAGGTGCAGGCTGATAGAGATCTTCTGTCTTCTTCAAGCTGAATTCCAGCCCAAAAAGCTCAGCAGCCTCTGTGAAGCAGGATGTTAAATGCTGCAGAGCTGTTTCTGTGTGGGCAACTCGTCAGCGTAAAGCAGTTCACGGACAAGATGATTTAAGGTCTTGGTGTGGGCCTTCAGTCGCCTTAGGTTGAATAGGCTTCCATGGGTACAATATCAGATGTAGATACTGTTTTGTAAAGTAAATAAGTGAAGTAATAAGTAAAATTAGTATATTTATATAAAGCAGTTGCTCATCCCAAGGTGTCCTGAGAAGGTGGAGGGAGAAAAGATAGCCTGTCGGTTACCTCCACAGTGTTGATGGAATTTCTCCCCCGATTTTTGCTTATGTCTAATCTCTTTTTATATCTTTTTCTTTAGGCAGTTTGAGTAGCTATAGCCAATAAACTGATTTTTGGGGTGATAGACAGATGAAATAGGCCCAAGGATCCACTTCTCAGAGTAGAAAAGGCTGTCTTATCTCCATATCAATCCTTTCTTCATTTTAATGCTTTTATCAGTTTCTGGGAATGTCTCCCCAGGTGTATGTGTGGGGGGGGTTGGGGATTGTTTCTAGGAAACCTTCAGGAGCCTTTTTCTTCTTTTGTGTGGCCTTATCTATCACCTAACAATGGGTAATGCATGAGATTGGGGGCAATGCTGACACCTCATTCTACCTCTCTGATAACAGCTTGCTTAGCTAAGGCTAGATTAGTCATTTTTCTTAGTCTGAATTCTCAAAGCAGAAAAGTCAGCCAAAGTCATGGCTTTAGTCATGGTCGTTGTCAGGAAAGAGTCAAAATTGGTTACAAGTAACAGGAAAACTTTAAAATATATTCCATTTCCAGATTTATTTCACTGCTTCAAGTACTGGTGTATTACCCAGATTACTGTGGTATTACCCAGATAAGACAAGATAAAGGGAATCAGAGTTTTCATGTGGCCCATAAATACATGCTTATTTTCATGGTATTCAACTCAGCCATAGGAGAAAATCTCCTTGGTGCTGTGGGAAGCTCCCTATTCCAAAGAAATCCTCTTTTTCTTGTCACATCTATGTGGACTTTGGACAATTCTTGTACATTCTTCTCGCTTTTTTTATCAACAGTAACATTAATTATTTTTTTTATATGTGACTATTTTTTCTGCTTTTAGTGTCCAAACAGAGCAACAGAAGAGTGTGTGAGCCCTTCTTGCAGACTCAGAATAATCAGAAGCTGAGATTAAGCAACAGCATATGAAGTAGAAACTTAATTGCTCAATTGATCATTCTGCTCGGCAATTTTAGAAAATTGACAAAGCCAGTCTATAAAACTTTGGTTACAAATAATGGGTGTGCAAAGCAATTTATTAAGCTGGACAAGGACTGATCTATACACCTGTACCTTGAAATCCAGAATACTTTTTCTTTTTAAGGGAAGATATGCAAGATAGAGGCATAAAGGTATAAGCGCGATAAACATAGGCAATCACCTACCCACCTGTCAGTTTTGTAAAACACAGAAGGATCTGAAACATGAGTCTATGAGAATGTTTATGAGAATATTTATGAGAATACTTATGAGAATATTTATGAGAATTTAGAAGGTCCTTGCATTTATTTTAAAACAAGTTGGAAATCAGGTACAAACAGTATGTCAGAAATGAAAACAGACTGCAATTACTAAGCTATAACTTCTAGCTGTTTTCTTTAATCAGGGACCATGTTAGGCAGATGTAAGTATTTATTTTGATATTGCTTTATTTTATGGTACAGACAACAGGATGTACACAAAGGTACAGTGAAAATTTCTATAAATTCAAAATCCCTACTTTGTTTACTCTTCTGCAATAACTAGCTAATATACCATATTTTTATTACTTTATTAGTATTATCTGAGTCAAGAAGCAGCTTTTGCAGCTGCATTGTACTACTAAGGGAAATATTTTCATCATGTTTTATCACATGATCAAGCTATCATTTAAACCATATTAAAAATCCAAATGTAAGGAAGGAAAAAAATATCATTCCCAAACCTGATGGAATGTCATTATGAAACTTAATTAGCTACAGAAAATCTCCATTTTTTAATGTGCTGCTCAAGTCTTGTTCAATGCTTACATTGAACAAGCATGCACATTTTTCAGATGATGTCTCCAAGTGAGTCATTTTAGCATGCTCCATTTCAGAGCTGGCAACTCTAGTGACAAAAATTTTAGCTACACTCTTCACCTTTCTCTTGGAATAAAAAACATGCAGGACGTGACATGCAAAATGAGTTCAGTCCTGTAGAAATTTCTATAGAGATTCAATACTACTAAGATCAGTCAGAATGAAGACATGAAACATGATGGAAATCCTTGCTTTGGACAATTTTCAGGTCATGGAATTCACAAGGCAAGAAGATAGACAGAAAACTGTGAGAGACATCAGTCAAAAATAGATTTTAAAAAAGTGTGCTATAGCTTATGAAATATTCTACAAGGGATTTTCTGCAGGGGTGTGAAACTACACCTAATAGAAATGCTACCAGCTCTACAGAGATATGAAGAGGACAGACGTCTTGGCAGCAGTGTTCTCTGGTTGCTGAATGATTTACTATCCAGGAAATGTTAGTCAGATAATAGTTGAGCTGAAGTATTTTATGTCATGTCGGAGGCAGAACATCTCTGTTTGACACAAGCTCTTACGTAGAGTCATTCTCAAGCTTTTGTGGAACACCACAGTTTTACAGAGAGGAAAATTTCCTTGTCAAGAAGGATTTATTCTACACACAACTAACCCTTGTACAGCAGTGACTGTCTTGCACTGATTTCCTGAACGTCTTTCACAATCTATTTGAAATTATTGAAATTTTGTTCAAATTTGAAATGCAACCTGACAAAGCCAAGGTTTCACATAAGTAGTTTCCCTCACTTGTGTTTAGCATAAGGTTAAGAGGGAAGAGGAGGATGTTTCATTGTCCTTAAAGAGATGCTGATATTTGGAAAGCTGAAGCTTTGAAGTTGTTCCTTGGTTTAAAACCCCTTTTCCATGGGCATCTTGCACAATGTTGCTTCTTAGCTCTTCATCCGTCTTGGAAAACGATGTTTGAACAGCAAACAGGATAGAAAAAGCCAAATAGTTTCTCCTGCCTGCTGGAGTTGGCCACAAACAGCTGGCTCCACACACATCAGGATGGCTAGGAGCCTGGAGCAGGCAGGCTGGGACAGGAACATACTCAAGGAGCTGCCCATGCTTGTGGATGTGGGCAGGAGTGGAAGAGGAGCAGGGCAGTCTGGGCCCTCAGGAGCCAGCCGTTGTTACTGATAAATGTAAACAGAGGAACATTGCAGGAATATCTCTGGGCAAACCAATGGAAAGAAAATCCATTAGGGTTGTTAAATGTAAAACTTCATAATTTTGGTTTAGGAATCTCACAAAATGTAGATGATAGAAATATGCTCTCCTGGTAATTTTTCACAGATTTCAGCTATTGGTCTTTCTGGGGGAAAGACAGTGAATTGACAGGATTCCCCAGACAAGATAGTGGAGGGTAGGTAGTCCTTTTTCACGATTTGACATAGATACCTATATGTTCCCCTGTATGATCATGGTTTAAAGCTTAAACTTAAAGGCCTGTGAAATTTTTAAGCAGCTCCTCAAAAAGTCACACAAACCCAGTGCCCTGTATTTGATATAGAAACATGCAGGACGACCTGGTCAGATTGAGGAAGGTGAGAAACCTCAGCTGTGAAGTAGAATGTTTCAAGGATTGTGCTTGTTGGGCTGTTCTAAAAAGTCATGTATGTGTTATGTGAATGTGGGCATGTGTCAAAGAAGCAACTTGTTTATGAAGAAATAAAATGCAGTAATACTATATACATCCTCAAGGTGAAGATTTCCCTCATTTTATGGGAGAGTTACTCCTGTACGATAACCCTGTATAAGTGCTTTGATTTTTTAGAACTTTCACTTCAGCTTGCTTTAAAATTCAGCTAGCCAGACTCCAACATTATTTTTAGAAGTTCCTTACCAGTGTGCCTCAAGTGCATAATGGTTTATGATTTTCAAAAATGCACTAAAACTTGCAAGTGTAACTTCTTGAGCCTCTTGTCTCAGAGGAAAGCAGTTAACTTATTGAGGTTCCTAAATTTAAGGGAATCTTTCAGTCAAGTATTTTTGCAGAGAAGAATAGCATTTGAGCTGGTTGAATTTTTGTTTTTAAAAGCTAACCAAAAAGTAGGTCCCCTAAGCTAAGGGGACCTACTTGGCAAACTTCCTTTGGATTTTTCCAGTTTTTCTGCTTTTTCCCTACAATTTTTTTCATCTTATGTCCTTTTCTCTTCTATAAAATAAAATGGAATTAATAATGTCAAGTATTAGTTTCCTTCATTGCCCACCCCAAAACAATAATCTTTCATTTCCTTCATTTCTCCCCATGCTGTTCTAACTTTTCTAAGGATTAACAAAGGAAAAAGTGGAAAGAAAAGGTGGAAAAAAGTTGAATATTTTCATTTTATTTTGCTCAGCTGGTAAAATAGTGGTGGTAGGAATAAGTTCAATATTTCAGTTTTGAAACTGAGACCAAAAGTCTAAATATTTAAACTTTTCAAAGAGCAAAAAGCTCTGATCCAAAATATTTCACTTCATCATTTCATGATAATAAAACACTTCAGAGTTCTTCGTGTGCACTGGTGTGTGAGTACAATTTGATTTGAGTACAATTCAATCCATTTTAATGGTCTTCTCACACTGTGTCAAATGCAGCTCTGATGCATCTTACTGCTTTATGTTTGTAGACACGTGGCTGCAAGAAGGGCATGGGTCCCCATTTGGGCTTTGTCTCCTAAGAGGGAGCTTGGCAGTGCAGTTCCCATGAAGCACCATACAGGTTAAGTCAGAACCAAGACAGGTGAGAGGCACAATGAGCAGCAAGTCAGTGTAGCTATAGCAGAAGAATGCGTTAAAAAACACCCGGATTACTACTTTTCTGAGCTTGTGGATAGCTGCAGTGAACAGGGATGGAAACTGACATTCCTGAGATGATTTTGGGGATGTGTAAGGAGAGTAAAGGTAATGAAAGCTAAGGAAATAAAAACTGGCATTCCTAAAAAAAACCTCAAAAAGTGAATGTGACATTCTCTGTCATGAAATGACTGCCATAAAAAAAAATAAATCTGATGTTTCTTGTAATCAGCTTTGGCCATTCTCATTTCTACCTTCTGGTCTCAGATTAGGTACCAAAGCTGATCCTTTCCTGCTTCCCCTTGAGCTCATCTCCATGTGCTCACTAGGACAGAGAGTGCCCTCAGAGCTGTATCACTCTTCTTTGTGACAGGCAGCAAGATAAGAATCAACTCCATTTTGCATTGGATCCATTTTTTATCCTGATGGAAGTATTTTCGCTTATTTTTGTTTTATAAGTGTTTTTGAATAGCAATTCTGTAAATTTGAATGTTTTTAATTAAAATGGAAATCAGACAAAAAAAATTCTCTACTTTTAAATGTACTGTTTATTGATTAGAATTAATTAGCTTCTCAGAGGTTCTAAAGTTAGGATTTTTGTTTAATTGCTCTTTCTTTAAGTCTACTAATATTTGTACTTAGTTTCATTAAAACAGTACTTTTTAATACAGCAATACCAAATTTATTTGTTTAAAATGGTCTGTTAATGACACAAAACTAGAGATAGACAAGATCTTTGTAAATTTGTAGAAGAAATTATTTAGTGAGACTTCAGACTGCAAAAATATGTGTGTCTTTTCTGAGGCTGCTCATGTACTGTGAAGTACTTTTTCTTATATTCAATTTTGTGTTGAAATTTTAATTTTTCCTTGGAAATTAGTTTAGATATTTCATCTGAATAATGGTTTTTCCTTCTATATGGAAAAATCTGTTACTTTTTTGATGGAAATGATGTAAAAATTTAATTAAATTTATTTTCCCGTTATATGGGTGATTTTGTCAAGTGGAGTGGCAGAAGAAGGGTAGTCTGGAGTCTGTTCACTCTGGACACTGTCCACATTATGACTAAATGTGGGAAGGTTTGACATCACATTGATCCTTCATAAATGCTGTCTATGCAGTTTCCTGTGGTCTCACTGTTCCTTTGCACTAGCTTCTATTTTATTCTAATTATTCTAATAATTCATAAGTACCAGAGCATAGACCACACTGTGAAAAGTAGCTTCCCTTCATTTCTTTTCTGCTTAGGCATTTTTGGAGTTTAGTATATAATAGGTCTGATCCAACAGCCCCTGAAATCAGAAGGAATCCAGACAGCCTGCTGCAACAAATTTCTTTAAAACTGAGGATTTAGGGGCTCTTAATATTATTCCCTGTGATAACATATTTAAGCTAATTTAATTGAGCATAAAATATGGACGTTTTGTCCTTTTTTTTGTGCACATGTAGCATGTAGACTATATTATAGAAAGTTATCACAAGTCTAATGAAACACATGAAAGAAGAGCAAAAAAGAATAAAATCAAAAGACAACACAACAAAACCATTTTCGTTTTGTTTGTTTGGTTTTGTTTGCTTGGTTTGTTTTTGTTTTGTGTTTTTGTTTGTTTGTTTTTCTTTGTTGGTTTTGTTTGGTTTTTTGTTTGTTTTTTTTTGTTGTTGTTGTTTTTTTGTTTGTTTTTTTTTTAGTTTAGGTGAAACTCTTTCTGTCAGCCTTTGGATAAGTATCATCAGAAAGCCTGTTTTGTGAGCTTAATTTTTCTGCCCAATTACCTTGAACCATGCTTGTTTTTAAATATATTTATTGCAGTGGATTCAAATGCACCATCTCTGTGCAGCTTTGTCCCACCAGTAGGCTGAGACCCAGACTACAGATGGGATAAGCATTCATGTCTGTCTGCAGCCATACAGCTGACATCAGACAGACACAGGAGCCTCAAGCTTTTTCTAGATAGTTCTATCACCAGATCCTGCTCTTATAACAGCATACATATTTGCTGATTAGCTCCAGGCTTTCCTTCATGATTACAGTACAGCTGCAATGCCAGCAGGGGAGGGAAACATGTAAAGCTTGAGGGTTTCCCTCTCCTGGCTGTGAGGAATGTAAGCTGTGACTGTTTGGGAAACCTCAGTGTATCAAGGTTTAAGGAAGAAACCTGAACTTTCAGGATAAGAAACTGTGATTTCCTTATACATTAAACTGAGAGAAATCAGATTCCCCCAGCCTGGTGGGAGAGTTATTGTCTGAAACCTATGGGGCAGCATATGATCCAAGAGTCCAACACTGAGGCATAGGGCTTAGGCTACTTTGAGAGGGAAGAAAATGTTCCTGCCTATAATGCTAGCTGGAGTAATACTGATCCATAGCAAGTCCATATACAAGCACTTAGTGCATGGCATATCCTGCTCTACAAACTATGACAGTCTCAAGGCCTCTCCACTAATCTTATTATTTCTGATAATGGAAAACAATCTTGTCCTCAGCTATGAAAAATATTTTTCCGTTTGCAAACCTTATTTTGTAAGACTGCATTTCATTGCTTAAATGTGTCACAGCTACACTAGCCATGAATTTCTGAGTTTAAATAAAAACAAATAGTCTGGCTGAATATTTTAAAATATCTGAGTATTACAGTAACTGGATGATTCATAATTATCTGTTTCATCTGAATTTTCTTTTTTTTTCTTTTACTGTTGCCTGCAATGAGTCATGAGCATGTCTGGATTGCTCTTCAACCATGAAGGAGTGAAATGTACTCCTAATGGACAACACAAGGGTCACACATACCACGTACATCCCCAAAAATAGAGCTCTAGGTCCTGTTGCTATGAAATTTTAGTCCTTCCAACAGCTTGCTTGTGCCAGCTTTTTGCTCAGTGAATAGTTCCATTCACCTCATCAGGGACGTATGAATGGCAGGGGAGCTGCTCGTCATGATGGCACCAGGATGTGGTCCTCTCACAGGGATGGCCCCATATTCACAAGGTACTCTGTAGCGTCCTTAAGCTGATTTCCCTCACAGCTGCTTCTGGATTCTTGCAAAGGCTCCCTTGTATATGTATGATTAAATGTGTCTTCATTCATTACTGCAAGTTCTTCTTCCAAAGTGGAGATTTTGAACTGCAAATTATAAGGCTCCCAAATTCCACAGGCATGGCATCATTTTAAGCTGTCACTGTGGCTTGCGTAACAACTCATGTTTGCTGCTTGACAGCCTCAAGTGTAGGGAGTTCAACTAGATTCCTTCTCTGAGCTGTGTTACACTGTTTCCATTAAGAAAAACAAATTTCAGGGCCACAGAGTTGTTATGACAGTTTAGATCCTGAGAATCTTTGTTTCACACAGCAAACACTTCCCAATCTGATGTCTGAAAATCCTCTCTAATTAGTGCTCTCTCAAAAACAAAGAGGAAAACTATCGTTACAGTGTTGTCTCATTTCATACACTTTTATTGATGCTATGTTGATGTTCTGTAACCTTGTGTACTTTTTAAAAGCAAGAAATACTCCTTTGTTACAGCTAATGAGTATTCTGATCTCCTGGAAGTCAGTAGGCATGAGCTTGAAGGAAACAAGCTGTTCTCGATTGGGGAAAATTAGGTGCATGGGCTTATTTAAAATTTCTGTTACAGATACTGCTCAGCGGCCTCAAGCAAGAAGTCTTGTTATACCAGTAGAAGTGCAAGACAGTACGTGTAGTTCCCGTCTCCCTCTCATCTGCCACCAGGGAGGTGGGTGGCAGATGAATGTGAAGACATTGTGAAGACAGAGATCCAGATATGTTCATTAACAGCTTTTGAAAGGAGGTAGCAAAGAGCATCCATCTGTATCTTTTCTTCAGTGCTTTAAATGGATATTTTTCTCAGCACTGTATGAGAGAGATTGTAGCATGCAGAGCCACTGAATCAGCTCACAGTGAGGACAGTTAGCACCATACAAACAGCATCAGGAGGTGGTTATTCAGAGCTGCTGCTGAAGGAGCAGTTAGAAGAAGCTGGCACCCCTGGTAGGGAAGAATGAATGCCTGTTTGTATTTTAAGGCAGCTGACAGACAGGAAAGTAGACAGCAGGTTGTAATATTGTTTTGTTTCATTTTTACAGCTACATAAAGGCAATAAAGAAAAAAAATATGTCATCTTTAAAAATATGCCACCATAAAAAAAGCTTGAGAAAACCACCCTCCAGAAATACCTACCAATTTCTATGTAGGTGAATAAACATATACTGAAACTTGCAGGTCTCTAGTCTAAAATGACATGATGAATCTCATGCCAATGTCTCACACAGAAATGAACAGGAGCCTCAAGTTATGATTTAGTGAATGGCATGCTAACATGAAAAATCTCTGTTAGATGAAGTAGTCAGGTCTCTGAACTGTCTGGAAATGGGTCTCCAGCAAATTCTTTTATAGGGGTTTCTGGTGAAATCCTAGTTTCAGGAAAATCAGTGAGATTTTTACTATTGACCATGTCAGTGCATTATCCCTGGCACAATGGATACAGCTCAAGAGATCCTTTTTGCATCCTCAGCACATAACAAGAGCATACCCAGACACACTCTGAACTTCTTAAAACCTTGATGTCCAAGAATCTTACTGCCTGCAGTCACCTGACACTTCAGGTCACCAACCTCACCAGCCCTTCCATCCCTCTAGGAGGGAACCAGGGTTGTTGCTGCTGGCTGCTGCCATCCCTGGCAAGGGTGAGTGGCGTAGCTGGAGGAAGAAGACTCAGACCCTTCAGGTAAGTACAGCTCAGACTGTGTGCTTAAGGACTCATTTCCCTTACTTTTGGATCCCAGCCTGAAAACAACCAAAGAGGCAGTCCTGGTGTGCCCTAGCCGGCAAGGAATTTAAACAAGCAGCTGTGTTGGCTTTCAGCAGAGCATTAGGCTATTTCACAGAACAGAGACGATGAAATCCATGAGTAAAAAATTCTCATTTCAGTCAAACTTTAGTCCCAGTCAAAACTTAGCTTCATGTCAGGTGCCCTCACTTTGCTGGTCCCTTGAGAGGATACCACAGCAATGGGCCTAAGATGGGACCCCACTGATCTGCTTAAAAAAAGTAAATGCAAGCAGTTTTTGTTTTAGACAATGAAGTCTGTTAGACCTGCTATTTTGATACTTCCAGATTACCAGTTCATTACTGGGTTGAAACAGCCTTGTACAAGCAATCCTGCTTATTTCATAAAGCATTGTGATTGTATTGCCATCGAGTAGATGTATGCCTCTTAGCTGGAGCCAGAGACATTACCACTGATGCATAACATGGTCTTACAGCACAGTGAAGATATATTTTTCAAACATAAACAAGATCAGATATCTCATCCTTCAGGTAGTGACAAAGTAACAACATATACTTCCTGTAGATATCTGTCTACCAAGATGGTTCATCTTGGAGTATTTTGGAGTAGTCGTTCGACAATGACATATTTCCCTACCATTAGAAATTTTTCTGTAGTTGCCTCTGTAAGTTATGGTTCTTAGCTTTGCAGTCATGCTAGATGGTGTTATAAATCATATCAAGTAGTGGCCAACCCTGTGAGAAGATACATCAAGTGTATTACATGTAAACTTAAGCAATCTTCAGGAAAATGCAGGACAATATCCTCATTCCACAGAAATGAATGACAGGCTTCCATGGTGTAAAAAGGTCAATTCTTGCTTTCTTTTGCTTTGAAATGTCAGGTTGTAACTTACTGAATATCTTCTTACTTAGACAATGCTTGATTATTGGTTTTTTTACTTGAATATATGTGTATGTATCTGTGTATTTTATCTCTCCTGGATAGTGTTTTTTGCATCTTCAAAGGATGTCAAGGCTGATTGACCTTTGGTAAAAACATCCTTGTTCTAACTTTGTTCATTGACATTAAATGGATTAAGACAAAAACTTAAAGTATTTTAAATAGTTTAAAAATCCATTTCCATTTCTTAAAATTTTGTGATTCTTTCATTTCACAAGTACTCCAAATCAATTCACCAACTCAGTGAAGAATTTAGTATCCATTGAAGGAATAGAGAAACAATTAAAATAGGAGTAAATCAGAAAACAGACCTCTCTGAGACATAGATAAGGAATATTTAAGGCCTTTTGTTTTCCCTTTTCAATGCTGACTTGTTAGAAAATATATTTAATTTCAAAGAAGTTAGAGAACTCTCATTTCTACAGTACTTCTGAAATCAATTCTCCGTTCAGCCTCTCCCGGAATAAGAAGAACGTTTACTGATGCAATGAAAATTAACCTCACTTCTTGAGTTTTATCCTCTATGTGTACTGCTGTTCATTTTTCTTCAAGTATTCCAGACACTGTTTTCTCTCAATAAATAACTATAGACAGTACCGTTATGCCTTCAAATATCCCATCAACACATTAACATACTTAATTCACTATTTACTTAGTTCCACAATGAAAGCATGAGAATTAATTAGCATAATTTATTGTAGATGAGTGATTGGAATCCATACTTTTTTTAATTTTGAGCCTTAAAAATTTTTAATCAAGGGGCAGTCTCCTGCTCAGAAAATGCAAACCTCTCAAACAGAGGTTTATTATGCTTTTGCAGACTACCTGAAAACAGTGCAGGCATTCCCAAGGTTTCAGACCACGGGCTGTAAATTACCTCTGAGGTGACTGACTATCTAAAAGAAATTAAAAATCAGATGCATGGTGTAAAATTTTTAGAATTTATTTTCATAAAAAAAACAAGATTCAGCATCATTTGGGAGAGCCACAGTAAGAAGAACGTCTGCATTTCCTTGTACAGACAAAAAAACCCCCAGAAAAACAAATAAAACCAACCAAAACACCACTAAATTACATGTAGGAAAAAGCAAACAAATTTGTTGTGAATCCAACTTTCAGCCTTGAATACAAAACTCACCAAATTCAGCTTTATCTGTGGAGGCTGCAAGTTGTTATTTGATAACCTGTATGAAGTGATCTCAGAAAAGACTGAATGATTTGTAATTATATTTCATTTTTAAAAAGGCAAACTATATGGAAAGTTCCCAAAAGAAAAGAAGCAGGAACTTTGTATCCAATACTTGAAGCACAATAACTTGCATGATGGTTTGGGGAACAAGTCACACACTTCCTTTGGGTGTGTATCAAGGGGACTTCGCTGTTTTTAAAAACACCACACAATGCATCATGAAATAGAAAGAGATAAGAAAACTCATCAAAAACCCCAGGATTTGGTACTGAATGCAAATGGTATGGAGTGCTGCTCACTAAGTATAGGAATAAAGAAATGTATACAAACAAAGAGTGGCCAAGTTTTCTGAGCAAGCAATCATCAGTAAGCACTGCTTAAATTGGAAAGGCTCAAATAGTCACTGTACTATTGGCTGGAAAATACTTCCATATGTGCATTCAAGCACAGAGTGAAATGTGGGTCCTAGGACTTCTGCTTTGTTTGCTCCTTCCAAAAAGACACAAGAGGTTAATCAATAAAGTGGTCCTAATGCTAACAAAATGAAATTCATTAGGTGCCTGCATTTTGTGAGGATTGCTGGAATAAATATGTTCCATGACACAGGCATCTTTTCAGTCTCTGGTTAACAGAAGTTTTATATAACAGCGTGTTTTCAGGCTTGGGCCAGGAGATCACAGCTGGACAGCACCAGTTCCTAGCTCTTTGAAAGGACTAATATTTGTGAAATTCCCTCTCCTGGAAAGGCAAGTCCTCAAAATAGCTCTGTCTGACTTGGAAAATAGAATTTCACGGCTCCTTAAAAGGCATTTAAACAGATTATACTCCAAATTACTCAGAAGAAAGAGCGAGGTTCATTTTTAGGATAGGAATGCAGAACCAGCAATAGGATGCAATTCTCTTTAAGATTAGAAAAAGAGATTGGTAGCCAGATACTGTTTTTCAAATTGCCAAAGGAAGCTTAAAACTGAATTTGTTCTTACTCCTAAGAGAGCCGTGGTGAGCTGGGGTTACTGAATGAATCATGCTCTTCATGATGACTCAGAGACTTTGAAAGAGGCCCAGTTTTTAAATGGATGTTGGGATTTTGGTCTTAATCAATAAGGGCTTGTTTCTTCATATACAGATAGTGTTGTTACACCAAAGTTGGAAAAGAGTCCTCTTTCTGGTTTAATGCAGTGTTGTACTGTACATACAGGAGTACAGTTTGTACACTACTATGTAATGAGACATATGAGATTTATCCTGATGATTTTTAATGTATATTATCTATTTTGTTTTAACTTTTAATGAATGGAATGGTCAAATAAAATGGCACAGTTCTCTCTAACGTCAACACAGAAGGGCTGAGAAAGAGCAGAGAGGAAAGATAGTATGGGGTTGGAAGAGCTTCTGGAAACTTGCATGCTGATGGCACAGTAGGTGAAATTCTTTCTGTGTTTGCATTCTGGACCTAATTCCTGATTAGTTTACTTTCCTATTAGCTGCCAAGTGCTGACTTATTGCTGGTGCTACTGCTACGGCAGTGATCTGCTGCTATGACGTGCATGTGCACCTCCACATATTCTGGACATGCACCCCTGAATGGGATGACTTCTGTGTGTAGTTTTGTAAAGCACCTTTTCAATTATCTTTAAAAGTGCATTTGGGAATAACCCACAAAGATGAATTATAGCTTCCAGTGGTAACATATTTATGGTTGAAGTCACCCTGCTGTGTTTTATTACACTGGTATCTCTATGCAGTGCACAGAAGACAGTGCACATCACTTTAAGGTCAGACTATGAAAGGACATTCCTTAGAGTTAAAAGTTATACTTTCCAGATGGAAATTCTGAATTTCAAGAACAGAATTTGGATTTGACTATTCCCCACTGTAACCCCCCTTGATTTTATAATTAGACCATATCCCAAACTGGACAACATATAGTTTCTACTTCCCTTTCTAGAAGTGGCCAAAATTTTAAATCAACTGAAATTGGTTAATCCCATGAATTTTTTGTTGTTGAAACTAGGAACAAACAGTAGCAGCTGGCAAAATTTTGATACCAATAATAAATATTCAAACACCCATCCCAAACCACCCTGGGTCCTAACAATCTTATATGGGCTACAGAAGGAATATTGACAAAATATTACTTCAGACTAGATCATATTGCTGGATTGCCCCTACAGAAGATAAGACAGATGAAATCTATCTGCAGAAGCACCTCCCTCTGATGTTTATAAGAGATGTCTGTGAATATATTCCTACACTTTAACATTAAATATAATAATACTTTTATATTTTTGCAAAAAACCCAGAGCCATTCCTTCTTCTTATGCTGGGATGCAATAGCATATAGAGCTGTTCAAACCCCTCAGCTCCAATGAGATCACGGAACAGAATTATTCATGAAGTGTTGGCCTGTCCAGACTTCTTCTTCAACATGAGTAGTACCTAATAAATGTCAGGAGCGCTGAACAAGCCTATGTCATTGCACATGAGGAACAGTGAACAGTCCTGCATCGTTGCACAAGTGCTAAATGCAGATATAAACTCTAAAAGAGATGTGTACTCTGGATAAAGATCTCACACTTGCAAATGGGTCTTACCTTGGGGATAGTAGGGTCTATCTCCGCTGGAGTTTTATAATCCTCAGTAAACTCAGAGACTTCCCTCCTGGAATAGGCATGGACAGTGCCCATACTAGTACAAAGCCTAGCACCACAACACATCACAAAGGGAAATGCACTGCATTTGCACAGTAGCCTTTACAAGCTAAAAGCCATTGGATCTGCCTCTGCACACACTCTTTTCCTGCACAGTCCCACATAATCACAGAGGTGGACTGGTCCCCCACTGGGACTAAGCTTCCTTCAGTAGGTTCTCTTTTTTCCTTGGAATTATTTTTTTCCTTTCTCCTGAGCTGAGCCTGAATACCTATCTGAGTTTTCAGATGTCCAGAAACCTAAATGGTCCCAAGATTCTTCCACAGAGTAACCACTTGTCTGTGGGCAATGAACACACCATGACAGGACTACAGCACAGTCTGTGCATCATTGAAGAAACCAGGAATGTGGTGGACCCACTGCATGTCACCACACAGCACACAGTTGTGTAGCTTTGTCCAGGATGAACAGTACTCTTTCTCTTCCTCTAGTTGCCTGAAATATGGCACTGTCACTCAAGGGTCTCAAAAGTGACCTGTGCTGACCAAGGAAGGGGACAGTTAGCTGGATGGAAACTGGCATAATACTGTTTCTTTCCATAGGAACTGCACGGGAAAATAACACCATTTTCATGCTGCAGAAGTGAAGTCTGAAGTGTTTCTTTTCCGTGTTTGAAATCATAATTCCAAATTCATAAAGAAAAAACACAGGTCAAATCTTTTAGCTATTATGTTACATATGATTCAACTCTCAGTAAACCAACAGCCTATGTGTTTGCAAAAGTGTTGTCACCCTGGGAAATTAAACTCAGTCCCAATGTCCTGATTGCTTTTAAAATCTAAGTGGGACATTTACTTGAAAGGAATTTGTGCAGCTGTAACTAAAGATTGTGTTTGAATGACTTTGTATCATTTGCTTTGCCACCTTTGATAGGTATCATTTGCTTTGCCACCTTTGATAGGCTTTAATATTTTTAAAGTTCATTTTAAATCTTTCCAACTGAGCCAACAACTTATACAGGTGTTCATTTTATATTTTTCACAATTTTGTTTTATGAGCTGCTCTTGAATTGGTCTTTTCAATGGATTTACCTGTCACTTAAATAATTCAGAAGAACTAGTCAATGATTACATACACTCACAAGGTTTTGTTTCTGCTTCCAGTTCTATTGTATGAATTGTTCAGTAATGAAGCATGAATTACACTGTGTTTGGCACAATTTAAAATTTATTTTTATTTAATATCTGAGTATTCCATACCTATTTCCTTTAGTTTATAAGTGTTCAGTCCTGTAAATTTTTATTGTCTAGAATATTAATGCAAAATATATAAGACACAAGAGATTTGAAAGTCAAAAAAATTACAAAAAAACCAGCCAAGTTTTAATTTTAGCAAGCCCCGTGTTGTAAAGAGAGCTGGGGCTCACAGAGTGGGAGCAATTCATGCAGCACTGGTGTCAAGACTTTCATTCAGGTTTTAAATCATGCATTCCTAATGTTCAAGAGTCCTTCGGAATGGATTTTCATTGTGTTCTTACACCAACTCCATGAAGTGGAAGATGGCAGAGAGAAAGAGTTGGGTCTGGTGACCCCACAGTGCCCACAGGCAGGCACCAGCTCTCTGCACCGCACTGCTGGGCGTACTGAAACCGCCAGCCGGGAGGTGAAGTGCTCAGGGCACTCCTCCACAGCCTTGCCATCCTCTCTTCCTTCCAAATCCTCTCAGCTGTGCACATCAGGTCCTGCACTTAGCTGAGCTGAACGTGACTCAAGGACTGAGGCAACGGGAAATCAAGGACTACTGGAGGGAGCAGGTGAGCAAACCAAACAACAGCTCCAGCTGAATCCTCCTGCAGTCTACACAACCTGGAGTAAATTAAAGAAATCAGCGATAATCCTTCTATTGGACACCAACATCCATATGCCCAAAAAAGAAAATAAATCAAAACAATTCCAGACTTGGCTGCTCATAATAGTTCTTCCAGCCCCTCTGCTGGTACTGCTGTGTATGTAGTCTAGAAATGAACAGACACATTCAGGCTTAGACAGAACACACCAGGGAGGCACACCACAGATAAACAACAAGAGGAATCTCCTGCTTTGTAAATAGCTTGAAGTGCTTTCAGTTTAGTCAAAAGACTTGCAGGCATACTTGTGATGGGAATTCTTTGCAGAGAAGTTTGTTTCTGTTCTTCAGCACAGAACCAACAACAGTGGGTTTGATTTTCACACATCTCATTTATTTGGTCTAAAATGATGGAAACATTTCTTACAAAGGAAAAGCTTGAGTAACAGTTTAGTGAGCCTTGAGTGTAATTTTATTTCCTTAAAGAAAATCCATCATTTAAAGACTCATGTATGATGCTCTGATGCCTGGTATGTCTCCCCAGAAAAAATCTTCACAAGAAGCAAAAGGGTTGCTTTGTGCAGCATTGACATGTCACCTAGGTTCTAGGGGCTAGGTAAAAAGGGGGGATGAAAGGAGGTCATTTGAACTAAATTATATTCTTTTGGAAAGGGCTGGCCATGACTGCTGAGGAACTGCAGACACTCCAGCCTTCTATGGCTCTCTGTGGGAGCACAGCCCCAGCACACTGTTCCACAGCCAGATGCATGGGAAAGAAGCTATTATCCAAACTACACAGTGCACAAGAATACAGTCATGCACCACTGAGAAACACTTCGAGCAATATGCAGACATATGTACTCTGTTCTGGCAGAGCTGATCTAAGTGCCTACAGCAAGTTCGGAAACTGGGAGGAGGTTTTTGATTTTTTGGAAAAGAATACATGATTTCCATAGCACTGAGTGGTAAAAAACTAGTGTTAGCAGGATAGGTTATTTAAGTAATGGAGGATTTCAGACAGTGAAGTGCAATAAATAAACTACTGGCAAAATGTGGTCTATCTTGAAATGTTTTATGTCCTCCCTTCCCTTTTCCACGTGCACTGTAACAGGAGTCTCAGACTGTCAAGAGCAAGCTTGAATATGTAAATATCTCTGCACCTTCTTTTTGGGCAGGATGTTTAAGCGTGGCTAAACCCTCAATGCTCCAGTAATTTGTTCAGATGGACCAAGTCACCTTGCCAGGAAAAAAACAGTTGCTTCAGCACATTTTCAGAATACTAAAATCAACACCAGATGGGTACAATGCTCCAAACAGGTAAGCATCTTTTCACCTTAGGTGAAATGCTATTAAACTGATGTTCTCTCAGTGACAATAAAATCCAGATTTTAGCCCCAAACAGAATGCTTCTCTTAATGCAGACAACTATACCTCATTGAGAGGAAACTGGTGAGGTGAGCAAAGTGATAATCTGTCTCCATATGAACATCTTCCTGAGGACCCATGAACATTTGTCAGTATCAGACAGAAAAGGCCACGTAGTTCAGTTTAGTCTCTGATATTGATAATATATGATTCTCAGGTAAAAGTAAAATCAAGGCATATCATGGTGTTTCCTTTTCCCTATCCCATCTTTTCATAGCATGCTCTTTAGAAATTTCTTGAATTGGAGGAAGCAGCTTTGTTTGTAATGGCCCTTCATGGATTGCATCTTCCTAAATCCAATGGGTACAATTGTATTATGCATTATTATATACATTTGCACTTACTTTCTCCATGCTGATCTGATGGAGGCCATATCATCCTTCTGAGACTAATGGACTGATGGAGTTCTACTCTTCATGTCATGTTTTTTAAGTGAATGATGTTGACCTTTCAAGAAGTCTGAACAAGGAAATTTTTCTTTCATGTGTCCCTCCCCAGATTGAATGAGGAAATGCAATAGCATTTATTTCATCTGTATGAATCCCACTGCCACCTGTAGCTGCTGTACATTTGTATATGACATGACTTTTGTATCACATAGTTAAACAGCTTTTCAGGCTAAATTCCTATAGATCAGCAGTATAGTTTGCTTCCTTTTTTCCACTATTTTTTAGGTGTAAGTGATATTCTCTCAAGTGTGGAATAGAGTGGGAATATCTTTTCAAAGCTCCTGTGATGCTTTATTACTAACCACTCACTCAGCTCAGTCTTTCTGGCTTTAAATCCAAATTGTAAATCTTCATTGCTGAGTGAAAAACCTGAAATAGTGATGATCAGAACATCAGTACTAGCATATTAACACTAGACATCTTAGTCTATCTGCTCCTTGATGATGCATATCTCACAATTTTCTACTATTCTTAGGGGCCAGAGTTCATTCATGAAACAAGAGCAGCATTTGAAAATTACACTAGGCTGACTCTTTACATAGAGGGTCCTTTTGGATCTTTGAGACATCACCAGCAGAGGAGAAATAAGTTTCTCTATCCAAAATGTTGTGGAAGGAGTTTGGATCTATGATATCTTCATAGCCCTGCCTTGGCTTTTACTAATCACTGTTGCTTTGTGCTCCTGATCTGGAGGGTCCCCTTAGGAGGTAATTTTATTCAAGAGAAGGATTGAAAAATTAAGCTGATCTGGATTTAAACAAGTGTAATGTATGAGCTCCATTTTTAAGCTCAAATTACAAACCCAGATTTTCTGTTTGATCACTGTGCAGTGGAGCAGACAGTACAATCATTTTCCAAAAGAGAGTACCAGCGATAAAGCATGACACATGCTGACCTCCTCCCCTAACTAACCTCTTCTTTCTTCCCTTTTATCTGCCCCCAGCATGTTGCCAGAAGGTGGACTGAAATGTTTCAGGCATCTTTTAAACCCTGGTTACTTTCTGAGAATGTTTTGGCCCCTCTATATTTATTAATAAAACAAACAAACAAAAAAAGTAGTAATCTTTGCTGGAAACCAGAGAACATTTGGATGAAATTTTGATAGATAGGGAAGACATGTTTTGTAGGCATTCTGCAGAAATTTTAAACATGTCAGAGATCAGTACTGGTAGGTAAGAAAAGTGACCATTGCAACAATATGTGCTTTACCTGTTTCTGAACTGCCAAGCTCTCTATTTTTCCTGGTATTTGCTCTTAAAATATTAAAATCATCAGCGTGACAAGACATGAAGCATTTGAATAAGCTGGTCTTTAGGAAACACAAACCTTGCTCACAAGCCAGAGATCGATCTCACACATTTAGGCAAAAACCATTAGTAAGACAGCCAGGTCTGTGGTGGTCTTTAGACAAAGTCAATTTATTTTTGTTTATTTTATTGTGAGAGCAGTAGGTTCTGAAATTTAAATGAAATAGACTAAACTGTAACATACTTCAAAACAAATGTTTGGGCAGTGTCTTCACCTCCCTGTGTTTTTTTTTTCCTGTTTCTTCTGTCTCCTAGTATGCATGCATGTTGTCCTTTCACAAGGGAGACAGTAGAGGCAACGTGAGGAGATTCCTGGTGTCCAGTGATTCCTTTTCAAGGAATCCCAATACTCAAAAAACAAATTGCTGAGCTATTTTTCCCAATTTACAGTTGATAAAAACATTCCCAGTTTCAACCTCAGCCTTGTTCTAAGGACTCTGTCTCTCTGTAAAATGTTTGGAATTCATGTACAGATCAATTAGCGCTAATTATCTAATTTTTACTTTTCTGCAAATGCATATAAAGAATTCCATACAGAGCTTTAAATTTCACCCTTGTTGAATTCATCATAAGGTTTATTACTTCTTTTTATTAAAAGTACAAAATATTTCCTGTAATTTCTCCCTAGAGTAATAAAACCCCAACAAAGGCTTCCAGTGTTCACCTGAAGCACCCTGCTCTGAAGACCTATTGGTAACACACAAGTCCCTTTTACTTGAGAGTCCAAAGGAAATATAGCTGAGCATTGCACAGCCTGGTGTCTTTCCAGAGTGAAACAGGGACATGGATCTCTACCTTGTGGTCAAGCATGCTGCAAAGTGTATTTATATTTCAATGTAAATTCAGCCTTAGGTGTCCATTGAATATACCCTCTGATGCTGGCCCTGGCATGCCCCTGTCACACTCTCCTGGGCATCTCCCTACTCTTAGATAGTGCAACACAACACAAGCAGATCTGTAAAACAAAACATTCATTGCAAGAATGCCTGCTGTCCACATTACACATGGAAAGGTATTTCAGTTTGGCTCTACTCCAGTCCCATGGACCAAAAAGCTATCAGCAACTGATGCACACTACGTGCACTTCTGGAGAACATCTTCCAGCTTGGTATGATCAGAATGAAATCTAGTTCATGTGCTCTGACACAGCTTATGGGCCAAAGAAGAGCAAGTAGGCACGTTAGAGACACTTGGCTTAAAACACACTTCTGACACTAATGTAGGCCTACCCTAAGGTAGCTGAGAAGCCTAGGGTTGCAGGCATTCTTTCTCTAGTCAGTGGAATGGAGATATTTCAGAGGGCAGTTGAGATCTTGGGAAGACTTAATTACTATTCTAAAAGGCCTCTTTCTTTCCAGCTAATGAGTGGAACTTGACTGCTTCAAAAAGTCAGCTGAAACTTGGCTTGATGTCAAAGACATTCCTACGGCTTGGAAATGAAATTTTATAAAAGACTAAAAATAAGAAACAGGATAAAACAGAAAAATGGATCTTTCAATGAAGAATTGATGCTAACTGTCTACTTTATCAAACTTCTCTGTAGGACTCTGCTCTTGAAGAATGGTCCTCTGCCAGGATCAAGGAATAGCATATGCTTACAGCTGCAGTTCTCTTTGAAGAGATTTAGAAGCCAATACAGAAATAAAAGGACACCCATGACACCAAATATAAATAATGAGTTGTGTAAATAAAATATTTGTCTTTCTTCTTTCAGTGAAGTTCCAAAAAGTGGATCCTTGCTGTTAGCAAAAATTGAGAAGCGTCAGCAACTCTATTAGCAGGTCCCTTTGTTCGGTGATTTCTTTTTTTTTAAATGGAAACATTTCAAGTATCATAAATTGTTTAAGAAACAGTAGGAAAGATTTTGGGGTTTTGAACAATGAAGTCTATTTAGCCAAACATAGCTAATGTAGTATAGAGACCACAATTGGAAACAACTGTTAGTCATGCATCAATTAGCCTTGTTTTCAGACAGAACATAAGAGACAGTTAAACCACCTAAATTAATCAAAGTGATAAGCTAAAAACAGGTCTTCAAATTGTATCTTAAAATTGGACTCAGAGACTAGGACTCATCTGTCAGAGGTTAGGCACCTGAAACAATCAGGCACTGCAGCCCAGCAGGACACCTGCATTTCATGTGACAAAAATTAGCTGTAGACAGTAGGATCATTTTCAGACACGACACACTCTGTGTTCTCCAGCTGTCCTTGGAAAGAAGAGCATGCCCTAGCCATGTAGGCAGACTTTTCTCGAAGAAGTAGAATAGGAAGGAACAGGATAAAACAGCTTTCTGAGATCCCGTGACAATACTCTTTAGCTTTTCTAATGACCCCTAAATTCCTGTCACAGCTCAGGAGAAAGGCCCAGGACACATGTATCAGCAGTTATGTATGTTGGTATCCTCAGAAGCATATTAAAAACAGTTTTCATCAGGAGAATGTTTCTTTTTCACCTTCTTGGTAACGTACACCACTTCTCATCTTCACTGTATTTCCTCTCCTTATTCTTATATTGCTCTGTCATTCATTGCCACAGTCCAAGTGTTCAATAAGTCTGTGGTCTGCTGAGGACCAGAGGTATTTATACTGTCAGTGTTCTGTCTAAACAGCCTTATCTGTGAAGCCTAAGAACCTAAAGTGGAGGAGGGCATCAGAGTAGAATCTCCTCCTAAGCCGTGTCTTCAGTATACCACCCCTTGTGATCACATGCCTCAGTATAAATATTCAGTTTTCTTTCAGATCCTGCCTCAGGCCTCCCCAGAACTCATCCGTTCATATTCCTCCCTTGTCCAGGTTCTGCCTGAAGCAAGCCTTAATAATCACTTCCTTAAAGCATCTTAAACTATCTCTAGCTCTTGTTTATTCTTGTTATGGATACCATCTAAGCCTTTCTGCTGTCTCTCACCAACTTACCTGCCTGATTATATATTAAATAATGTGTATTGTGAAAAACTCTGCTCCTGCTCTTCCCTCTACCTGAACCAGGACAAACACAGATGGCATCACTAATTAGCTTCTCACTAATGAAGAAGACTGCTTTATAAGAGCTGGTTGCTGGGGTTTTAAAGACACTACATGTGCAATTTAGGTGTCTAAGAAACAAGGCATTCAAATGTCATAAAAATGTAGACACCTGCACTATGGATGTGCAGGACAGATGATCTGTGTACCTAGAGACTTTTAGCATCTAAGTTTAGATATCCTAATGGACAGTGGGAATTTGCAAAGGCTACGAAGTCAACAACGGATAAGTAGATGCTCACACCATCTCAGGAGGAAGCCTAATTTGACCAGATGAATCCCAGCCCTCCAGTCAGAAGCAGATTAGCAGGAGATGAAGAAATTAATTCACCATTTACATCTTCGCAAGCTACATAAAAGTATCCCAAGTGATTTGTCTACTGTTCAAATGTTCTCTACCAAAAATTGTGTGGTTGTGCAGAGATATTTAGGGATTAGGGGAATGAACATTGTTTTCTGGCATTTTCTGTGGCTGATGTTGAAGCCAGAAATAAGAGGTGGAGAAGAACTACAAAGAGTGCTAAAAATAAAAATAAAAAAATACTGAAAATGAGGCAGCTTGAATTCAGCCTTTCAGTTTCCAGAGTTTAAAAATACAATAATTGGGCAGTGTGTAAAAGAAAAAAAAAATTTTTTTTAGTCACCTTTAAGAGTCTCAGTAGTGTATTTTTAACTTGACTATTTAACTTGCCTGCCTTCCCATGATACTTATAAAAATAAAAAAAATTTGTTGTTTTAGCCAAAAGTACTATATAAACAAAATCCAAGGAATGTATTGAATTAGAATGATAGACTACAATAATGGGTGCACTTGATTACATTTCCATTTCACCAAGCAATTCACATTTGTTACTAATATGCTAAAATTTGTGCCAGTCAAAATAAGCTTGACTATCACAGCAAGAGAAAATTGTCAAAACACACAACTTAATTCCTCTCTCACTAAATTTTATGCTGGAATCACTTTTTTTTTCTTTTTTTTTCTTTTTCCCCCAAGATGTTCTTGACATGTTAACGAGCAAAAGAGACAACTTGGATAGTTCTTCTTAAGAACTTTTTGAGTATCAGTCATAGACAACCCCTAAATGTCATTAATTTAAAGAAGAGTCTTGGGACAATTCCAAATACCTATTAGATCTACTTCACTTCTAATGCTTTGCTTTTACCCAGCAATCCAGGAGCTATTATCTTTCCCACTGGTCAGAAGATCACAAAGCACACACACACACAAAAATTAAAAACTGTAGCTTGACTTCATGTCCTGTGGGTTGTTTTTTTTTTTGGCTTAGAGAGACAAAAAGAGATCTGGTTAGTCTTCTCACACACTCAACATGAAAAATAAGAGCACAAAGTACTCTCCTTTTCAAAAAAGTGTATATGTGACTGACCTTTACTGTTAATCTGCACTAACACTAACTGCAGACTCCTGTCCATTCAGGTAGCAGGAGGCATATTTGTCCTGTGTGGCTAGTCACCTACACAGCATCCTGTCTTCCTTTTATTACTGCTGTACTTTCAGTACAGGCATTTCTTTCATTAGCAGTCTTTGGGTAATGATTGTGGTGTACAGCTGATTGCACATTTATAAAACATCACTGACACCATTAACTCATTCTTAAACTGACTCCATCTCAAGCTTGCATCCTCCCCTTTGCAGCAATCCTCAATATGTTACCTTTATTAACATTTTCTTATTAAACAGAGGTATGCTATTCTGGGTGACTAGAATGTTCTTTACTACATTCTTTAGCTCTGAAAACATTTTGCTTCACCTTCAGTTATGGCTTTTTCCACCAGATTATTATATATCGGTGTGCATGTATGTATATATATGGTAAAGTCAAACACTAAACAACATTAAGTTTTCAGCAAAAAACGGTAACATTCAAACTAACTAATCAGATAAGCTAAAATATATGCGGTCCTGACAATGGGACATCAGATGACAAAGCACTTAAAAACCTGAGATCAGCCTGAGGGGCTGGCTAAAGATAACAAAAAAGTGTGGTCATCTTGGACCACTCCTAAAAGTGCTGTGCTCAACAAATGACAGCTCAGCCAAGAGATTAGGAAACAATTGACACAGTCAACAGTCTCTGCAGAGCTACACTAACATGCTGACGGCATTTCCTACCCTGGGCATGGGGAACAGGATGTTTCACAGCAGAATCAGTGTGTGGGAAACAGGCCATTGAGGAGCAAGTGTATACCAAAATGGGTTTGATGCTTACAGGTTGTTAATGTTGAGCAACATTTAAACTCTATCCTCTGAAAGAATATTTTCATTTTGTGGGAATGATTTTGCAAGATGGATTTCTTCTCTCTGCATACAATTATGAAAAAAAAAAATACACAGGTTTCTGACAGTTTCTGTCAATCTCCATTTTTTAATAAGAGCATTTTTGTTGTATTTTGTTTGAATTTGCTTTTTACTTTCTTATTTCCACCCAGCACTGAGATATAAAACTCTTGAATGATAATTGATGCACCTCAGGAACGACTGTGTGTGTTCAAGAGGAAACTCAGCTAACTCAGACTGTTTCAACTCCTCTTTTTGTCTTGCAGATCTGAACAGGAAGAAACTGATAACTGCAAACTGATGTAAGTCATAAATGAAGTCTGAAGGAGAACCAAAAGACAATTACATAGTGTACAAGTTTCATCTTTTATAAACTTAACTGCTGTTACTATTGGAAGGAGTTATTTATCCACAGTAAATGAAGAGTAAGTGTCTGACTTTGTTCCTTTTTTGGAATGCAATGTCAGAAGAAATGAACAGATTTTGCACAAGCTAGTAGTTTCTCCAATAAATCACCACTGGGATTTTCAAAACACCTAGACATCTTCCCTGACTGCTAGCAAACTGAAAGGTGCTAGGCTCTTCCCTCTATAATAAAATAACAGCTTTCACTTGTTTTGAATATCCCAGAGAAAAAAAATGAAAATAAAGCTAATTTATTCCTAACAAAATATTTTTATTTTGTTTCCAATCATGCTATTCAGCATCTTTTAAGAAAATGTTGTTTCACTGTGATTCAAGTGTAAGACATTCAGGCGCCATATGAACAGGCAAGCAGCAGCAAGGGGTTGGAATGGAGCATTGTCAGAGAACTAACAAGTCTGATAAAAGAGGCAATTCCTCGTTTATTATGTTTTGAGGTCAAATCAAATTCAAAGGGTAAAAAGGGAAGTAAGAAGACTGGAACTGACAAATAGTGACTGAGTCTCTTTCAGTGAGAGATATGGGCAAAGAACTGCCAATTCCCCACAACGCAGTGAAAGCTGAACCTGGGGTAGGCAGTCGGGTCCACAGCGGTAATCCTTGTCGTCCTCTGTCTCAGGGTCTGAACACCAGCCTGCAGGAAGACAGGTGGTGGCATCCTGTTGTAACACACAATATCTCACTGTGTGGTCTCATTCACTGGTGGAAAAGCTGGTGTTTTTCTCTGTGCTTCTCCCTACCATTTTCAGAGCCTCAGCAGCTTTTGGGTTTTGTTTGTTTGCTTTGAGCCATTCATGTGGTTTACACTTTGTTATCCTTTACAAGGTAGTTTCTTAGAAATACATTAGACTAATGGTTTCAATATTCAGAGTGTTATTTCCCTCTGAGTTGGTGGTCATGCCTGTATCTGGCTTCACTCTTTCAGAATTATGAAAGGAGATGCTCACCTGGACTTGGGAGACCAGAACATATTCCCCCCCCACCCCCCTACTTGCCCCAGAAAATTAGCAGGTAAGAAAACACGAACAGGACATGGACAGCCAAAGGATGGGGTAGTGGGGAGATGATTGCCAGTGATACTAGGATATTTGGCTTGCCAGCAATCCACCCAGCAGGCTAAGATGGTGCTGTCAGCTTTGGAGTCTTCTGGCTAGGCTCCCTGTTTTGGGACATTGATTTCCAGACCCTGGACATGCTTGGCTTTCTGATCACTGAAATGCCACTGTTACAAAGGTATTGGGCTTAAGAACTGCTTGGAAAGGCAGAAATAAAATAGTGCTTGACTTTTTAAATGTGAAGAATTCTTTTTGGTTTTTTTTTTGTTTGTTTGTTTGTTAATGGGTCTGAGAGAGAGCTCTTTTTTTTCATTTTGAAAATTCCAATAGGAATTTTAATTTCTCAAACTACATGTCCTATCATGTTTTATTCTTAACAGTAAATTCTCATAAGCAGAAACTTGAACTCAGGAAAATATAGAACACTATGAGAGATAGAACATACATCCATATCTGATGCATTCCACATTTACTCATGACCCTATTTTTCACAGATCTTGAGCAGTATAAATATTTGATTTATGGATGTGTGTCCAAGGTTACTAAACAAAGTTCTTAATGCATTGGCAATGCCTTGGGGAAAAACATAAAAAAAGAAAGACTGTCAAATCCCCAGAGGCTTGTAAGTCAAAATTAATTAACAGGTTTTCAGGACAAGACTTCTTATCGTTAGAAATTAGAAATGAGATACAACTCTCAAAAAAAAAAAGGAAAAAAGAATAAAAGAAAAAAAGTAGGGGTTTCTGAACTGACAGGACTATTTTGAGCCTTATATCCACCTTCACCCCAAGAGAAAGCAAAATTAGGAAAAACACAAGTTTTCTATGCATGAAATAACATTTAGAAGACTATCATGTCCATTCTTTTCTTGTTTCTCCATCACACTGCTCATACAAACACAAACACCTATTTTCAAATGCATCCTCAACATTTGGTCTTAGAAAGTCTTTTCTTAGAACAAGGCATTATTCGGCGGTGGAAGTGGAGGGGGGAAGCCTTAGGCTTCCATTACCTGAAGGCATGTGCTCTCCCACCCTACCCCCAACCACGTGGCCCTGCGAACCCTGAAAGAGCTCACACAGACCACTGCGGAGAGGATGGACGAAAGAGGAAGTTTATTGAGGGA
>JAWWLV010000121.1:81517390-81534017 GCA_035041135.1 Platyrinchus mystaceus | reverse complement strand
TTTTCTTCTTTTTCCTCACCAGCCCATCTTTGACATGACCTTTTCCATTCTTCATATGATAACTCCATTGCCACAGCATTATCAGGTGCCAGGTCAGGAAATAAGATAGAATAAATGGGAATTACTCTTGTCCTGTTCATAGAACATGAGCAAGATAAAAAATAAAGTTAGAATTGGCAAGTAAGTTTGGCTTCAAAACATCTAAACTTTCCAGCAGTTTTCTAGTGCTAGAGAGATATTATTTTATACATGATATCTACATAAGAAAACACTGCACTGTAAATGCCCTCAGGAAAACGCTATTCTTAATGGTTGCACATACATTTTGTTCTCAGACTGATTATTTTGGTCCGTCATAGGTCCAAAGAATCTGGACCTTGGAGCTATGATCTATGCCATTCAGAGGGAGGTGAATAGGTTCAAACCAACGTCTGTTTATTTCTTAGTGTCCCAATTTGCAGGTTGTACTGGGAACAAGGGAAAAGGGCAGAGATCCCTACGCTCTTCCTGAAGTCACACACAATGTTACACTCCTCCTTGCTTGCATTCAAACTCCCTGAATTTCACCAGCCTCTATCAATCCTTTGCTTACCCAGAGTATCTGAATGGCTTCTCCAAAGTCTCCCCTCCTCCCTGGGATCAACTGATACTCTTGCATCACTCTACTTTCTCTCCCCTCTACTGCAGTAAGCTCAGATTTGCTCCTGGAAACTCCCTGACCTTTGCACTGATGGCACATCCTATAGGGGGTACCTGCCCATGCCTGTGCACCTGTGTCAGTGAAACAGCTACAGCTGTGCAGGCACATTGCACCTTCCCTCCACTCTCCAAGTGTCCACTGTGAATTTATAGTAGGTCCAAATGGTGCAGGCTTTAATATCCACCTGATGAAAATTTTCCTTGCGTTTGTTGGGAGTTTATGAGCAAGATTTTGAGAACTTGGTTTCCTAATTCTTTGCGATCTTGCTCAGTAGATTTCTGATTTACACAAGGACCTTGTGTAAAAGTGCAGTTCTTAAAGTCAATTACATTAGAGTATCTTTTCTTGCGGGGCCACCAGATCAATCTCAGCCTGTTTTATATTGATTTTTTTACTTGTAGAACTCAAATCAACATTGCTAGCTCCAAATGAGTTCTCATGTCTGCATGAGGCTTTGCAAGGATGTAACATGCCAGGTGGAAGCAAAGAAATGACAAAGTGAGAGTCAGGGCAGTGCTTTTATCAGAGCAAACCACCATCCAATGTCTATTTATTAGAATTTGATTTTGAGGGAAGGGGAGAGGAGAGTGGGAGTATGAATTTGAAGAAATATACTTCCTCTACTGCATGGTCAAGGTTTAAGCCTTAAGTTTGTGTCTGTGTGCTGCACTAGGAAGATCTTTTCTTTCTTATTCTATTCCTTCACCCCCATCAAATATCTTAAAAATAACAGCTCAAAATGCTCAAAAGCATCTTGTAAAGACGTTTGAGAAACTAGTCACTGATACAACTAGCATGATGAATAGGGTTCAAGACCATTAAAAGTAAGGACTCTCCTCTGTCATGCAATGACACAGCACACAGCTCTGGTGTCACAGAAAAATGCAAGAGGCAGTTTACAAAGTCTGCAGTGCTTTAGGAAGGTGAGACAAAGACTCTACAGGGTTTTTTAACTGCTTCCACCTCCTAAAGCACCAGTTCAGCATTGCAAATTAGTGTAAGCAACAGGAAGGAAACCAAAACTAGCTCCATTCGACATTTTAGGAAGTGGGAGAAATTAATGCCATGCCCCAGACTCTGGGCATTGATCTGTCACGGTGTCAGTATAGCTGTTTTGGAGGAGAGAGGTAGAGTGGTACCAGGCAGACAGGTAGTCCAGGCACTCTTTGTGACCAGTCAGGCAGGATGGAAATGATAAATAGCCAAGTTCACACTCTGAGGGTTAATTAGTTATTTTATTTACTCTTTACATTAAAAACTGTGAAAATTAAAAGGCCAAGAGGAGTTGTAGTGACTGGGAGCTTCCAAGCACTGCAGTAATATGGCTGTTTGGGTTCTGTGATCATTTGGATTTAATGAGAACATTTCTATGAAAGACACAATTCAGTCGAGGGGCAGCATGCTAAGCCAGCCTGACCTGGAGGGATCAGTCATTTATACTGCTGCTGGTTCCCAGCACAGCCACAGGGAAGTCACTGTTAAGGCTTTTCATGAGTTAGTGTTTACACTGCACTGCAGCTTGAACACGTTCTGGACCACTTTTAAAAAATGATGGCACAGACACCCATGTCTGCCTTTGAGCACAAGCCAGTCATCATGGATGCCTAAAATGATCTTCTGTCAATATCACTGCTTGAACTAGAGCCATGCTTTGCCCTTCATCCTGTTGGCCAGCATGGGTGAAGAAGCACAATGGATTTTTCTCCAAGAGTGGAGCCCTTGCACCACATTGCTGTCCCTTTCGCACTAACAGGGGCAGGTAAAGGCTGCCAGCAGGTGCTGCAATTGCTCTTCCCCGCAGAAGTGTCCTGGAAAAGACCTGCCTTCTGCAAACCTTGGATCTGTACAGCTGGCCAACATCAGCCTGGTGATGTACATGTACTGATGGGCCCTTCTGACAGCCAAGTGTTAATTAAGGCAGCCTGTAAATTATGAGCTCTGGCTTGCTTAGAGGGCAGATATAAATCCAGTCTGAATGAAAGAGTTGTGCAACCAGGAAGCCACAAATGGACCGCAGGACACAGGACCCTGCATACTGCAGCAGGTCATACCTCTTCACCCCTTTGCCAGAAAATCTACCACGGAGGGTCTTAATACAGAGAAAGGTGCAAATTCATCATCAGCCTTCCCTAGAGCATCTTAACTAAACAAGTTTCCTTGGAGCCACAGCAACATTAGGAATTTCTTTAACTATAGATTATTGATATGATAATGAAAACCTTGCGATGAGCCAGGAGGTGTCTGCAGGTGCGTGGGATGTGAAGTCCACTCCACAAAAGTCAAATGCATTGAATCTGAGTATGCCTGCTTGTGTCTTTCTCCTTATTTTGATACTGTCTTTGATAGGTTAATTAAAAAGAATTATTTAAAAGACAAGGGTTTTTTAGCCATTTTGGTTTTTGTAGTAAGTAAACCAGTCTGGTACAGCTAATCTCCAGAGTAATTAAAGTAGCTAAACCCTTCATAAAAGCCCCACAAAACAGAGCAACCAGGAGCTTCCATATTTCAACATGCACCACTGGATATATCTCAATTCCATCTCACAGTGAGACCTGGGAATGCACCTTATTATTCCCTATGTCTCGGCTGTAATAGAAAGGAAGCCCAAGTGCACGAAATAGAAGGAGCCTGCAGTATATGCCAGCAATTCCCTCTGTTGAGATGCTCCTCAGGCTACTGCATGTGGGTGTATGTACTTGGTTCTGGGACCCTGATTCCCTACCAACACCTCACTCCAGCAGAAACTTGCACTGACTCCAGATAAATTCATCCTGTCCACTTACCACAGCAGTTAATTCTGCATCCCCTAATGTCTCAGAAGCCATATTATGCCTCAGAAGAAGCTTATATCCAGATGCAATGAGCCAATTTTTCCAGGATATTGTTCTGCTGAATCCATTCCCTGATTAGTTCTCCACACTACCTCATAAACACGAATGACAAGTATGGGAGTCTGGTAGTAAGAAGAAGCTGTGCTCATCCTTTCAATGTACTTGCACTTGCTGTATAAAAGTGACTGGGGAAACACAGATTTCATCTAGATGTAGTGAAATCAGACCCCTAAATTTATGTAGTGCACCACTGTGCTCGGTGAAATTGTGCATGAATGTACAGATGTTATTTTCAAAAACGTCACAGTTCCCAGAAGCGAAATTGTTTTAAGCACCTTGAGGTGCACAGAGTTGTAAGCAGTGTCTACTGGGATTATCCTCCAGGAGTCACGATTTTTCTCTCTGACACCATCACATCTGATATCTTATTTGCACTTTTAAGGAACTAAATACATTGCTAAAAATTGATTTTTTCTAGCTGTTGGAAATCAAAGGGCTCATATTCTCACAGATCTGAAAGTGAAATATTTCGTCCAAGTGACAATATGCATTGGTACTACCATTGATTGGGCAGCTGACTGCCCCTGAAACAAGCCAAGTCCCTCAAGAAACCCCCACCTCATTCACTAAGTCTTAGGAAACGCTTTTCCCAGTGTTGGGTAAAATAACTGTTGGCAGACAGATCAAATGGAGTGGTAAGGCAGTGACATCAGTCTGAGCCATGTAGCATGGCCACCTCCTCTAAAAAGTCCTGAAAGGGAAGAGTTACTACTGCTGGCATTAAAGAAAGAGGAGATGCCTTTTATTCAGGCTGCACTGAGGGGCTCTTAAACCTTATAAGTGGTACATAGGTGCGTTTGGGAGAGAAGGATGCAATACTGTGGAGATTGTAATTTTAATTTTTTTTATTTTTTCTGTTTCTATTGTAGAGTTAAGTCTGCAAAGACTGTGCAGATTCAGAGGAATAAAGGCCTGTGTGTATCCTAAAAAAGCTCCTAGCTTTAACATTTTTCTTGGCATATACTTTTTATAACTAAACCAGTCATTTAATTCATCTGTAATCTGGAGAAAGCAGGAAAAAACCTGAAAGTGTATTTTAGTGAAGGTAAACAACTAAACTTTTACAAGGAGAACCTGAGAGGGGGATACAGGGGGGAAAAAAGCATGACTGAGTGTGATCTTGCAGTATGCATTCACAGGACTCAGGGAGAAAAGAACAGTGACAACACCACGGTCCAGAAAAGGAATCCAAAACAAATGTGCTGAGAGTTCCTGCTCTGATTCCAACAGTCACAACAAGACAGACGCAGCTCTAAGAAATTTTGGAGGTGTGTGAGTTCTAATTGATAAACCTAATGAGCCAGCAAGGGCACTGGAGCATCTGAGAAGAACTGGTGATGCTATTTATAACCTCAATGATGCATCAGAAGGGGAATACTGCTCCATTACTGTAAATATATATAGATAAGTGAATGCATTTTTTTCTTCTTACACACTGTTTAATGACAAAACATACTCTAATATACCTTGGAAGGTCACTTATTCCAGGGCAGACCTACAAAATTCTTGAGATTTCATTATATGACAATTATCAGAGAATCAATACAAATTGTAAGAGATCCACAAACAACAACTAAGCTTACTGCCAGCATACTTAAATTCACACTGCAGAAGTCTACAGTAAAACATTTAGAGGCTTGCAGTAGAGTCTGAAAAACACAGTTGTTTAGAGCGTACAACCTTGGGTTGTAGGGTTCCCAAGAGTGTGGCTGGCAATCTGCCACAGACATCCCCACAGAAGCCTGGCTCAAGCAGGTAACACAGACAGACTTTCTCCAGAAATTCTTTTTCTTGGCAAGCATTGGCCTGTGCTACTTTAGGGAGAAATGAACATATTAAGGCAGATGTCAGTATGAGCTCCTGTCAATGTCACCCTTCCTTCACTCACTGGAGGACTATCTGCAAAAGACCGATGCATAAATGTGCAAACTCTTATGATTTTGAGCATTCCTTTTTTGAAAGGAAACCTAATCTTGAAAAATACTTACTGCTTTTTTTTTCTTTCTCTTCTGAAACCATCACAAATACGGTAGCAGAGGGGAGCAGACCTTGGCAGGGAGAAAGTAGAAGGAAACTCTTTCTTCCCCTTGTGAATTCCAAGTTCTAAAACACTAGAAAGTCCTAAATATGTTTAACCACTGGACAAAGTGTTTTATATTTTAAATTAATTCCAGTTATTTCTTGTGCTTTATACTAATTTTTTTTTTTCTGGTGAGATACAGTGTTTACCACAGTTGCTTCAGGGCACCTTTTATGGTCCAACAGTCCTTAATTTTTCCCCTCATTTCATGCAACTTTTGTTCCCTAAGAAACTTTTATTTAAGCATGTTTTCAGCCTAGCAACCTGTTCTCCGTTGTAAATGTGAAAATAATTTGTAGCCTCTAGTGCAGGAGTCTTGAGCTAGCTACAGGAAAATGCAGTGATTTGGTGTGTCCCAGAGGAATGGTCTAGAGGCTATAAATTCCCTGAAACTGATCTTAATTACACTTTGGGGAATGCATGCATCACAAACCAGGGGTATTTTTAAGGAACTGTAGTTCTCCATATTCTCAGTACCTTCTTCTGATATAGCAAACCCTGACATTTTGAGCTGTTAATGCATTTCTGCTTTAAATAAACAGTGTTCAGTTATACTCTAATTTAACTGTTCAGTTTTACTCTAGGATCATAAGACCATACTATCCAAGTGTTTCACAAGTGCTATCCCCTCAGGGAGGAAATCATGCATTTCCAGCACTGGAAGCAAAGGATAAAAGTGGAGCTGGAACATTGCTGTGTGTGCACTGGTCTAACTAAGAGCACTTAGCTAAGGTGGAACAATCATTGGAGCCAAGGTGAAGCTGAGCCAAGGCAACCATGTGTTCAGTGAGATTTAGTAGTAATTAATTTCATATGGCACATAAGCAGAGAAGGTGAAATCAAGTGAAGGCATCTGAAAGTGGTAAGATGAAGAAAAAAGTGACTGTAGTATAAAATAGATCTGTCTTCCCACTTTTAGAAAATAGTTTGAAATACTGGATGATGTGTGTGACAGATAGATGAGCTGTGGTAGAAAAATGGTTTTGGTATAGACATGCTGAATTCAACACAATATTTGCTTTCTAGTCAAGGGCAGCTCTACTTTTGGGTGGATCTCTTAAAATAGTGTTGCTTAAAGATCTGGAAGAAAAAACTTTTACAGGCAAATTTAGTATAGAGAGCAGGTCTTCAATGAAGTCCTTCTGGCGTAAGGAGTACAAAGGCACGTGCCTGTGTTCAGAAGTTCCACAATTAATGGTCCAATCCAAGAACTATCTGTCCCCAGATCCTCCCCAGATCTGCCCCCTGGCACGCCTCCCCAGAAATTGAGTTGGAGGTCCCAAGACCCCTTTCTTCCTCATCTTCTTCGTGGCACGTACTGCCTTTGGAGCTGCTCCAAGGTTCCAGGCTTGAAGGTTGCTTTGACTATGATGGTATCTTGTTGTACAGGCATGGGATGGATATGTTCTTAAACAGAATGTGTTTACTCTAATCTTGCCTTGAAAGGAACCTAAACAAGCCTAAAGAATTTAGAAAATTCGATATGAAGTGGGGAATAGGGCTTGGTAAGTGTTAACTACTGTTCTAAAGTGTGAGAGACTATATGACTATACTAAAAATCTATATTTACTACACAGCTACATTAAAATCTGCAAAAAGCTAAAAATCAAAAAAATCCTGAGGTGATCCATTTATACTGCTGCCTGCTGTTTGAGTTATTGCTTTTACTTATATGTATATCTGGGAGAGGAGACATTAAAATAAAAGTGGTGTAACTTACATAACCAGTGTAAATATGAAAATGCTGGGGTTTAAATTGTCTTGTGTTTCTTTTATTCAGTTGCACAGAATTAGTATAAAATGATTTCAAACAAAATTGTCCCTTACTTGCATCACTGGTACCTTTTTATGATGTGAATACACAGACATATCTGTCCTTAGATGAGGAGTAAGACACTGAAATTGAACTCTTGAAATGAAATGGTGACATACTGGATGAACAGACATTTCACTCATTCCTATGGGTTGTGTCTGTGTCAAGACTGTAGCATGATTTAACTAGGTATTGGAGACATTGTCATTGAAAAAAATTTTTATTGGCTAGGAACCCAGTGTTAACACATATAACAACAAAGAGTGCAGTTAAGGATGATAAAAATATACTTTTCCATGATAAAAACAAAGTTCTGATCCCAGGAAGTAGAACGAGCTTTTCAAGGAGAGTAAGAATTAGATTTTTATTCAACTACTTAAGCTGGAGCTTGTCCATTTTAAGCTTCTACTCTCAGCAACTCTGCTGGAGATAGACTGTTAACTATTATGGCCTCATCAAATCCAGCATATGAAAAACTTTATGAAGCAGCGGTATCAAAATCAATAAGGAGGGACCGCTTTTAGACAAATAGCAGAGCCTTAGTCCTCAAGATTACAGTTAAAATATACAAGGGGGGGGGAAAAAAAAAGAACCAGGACAGATTGGGTGTGGGTGATGCTCAAGCCTTGGCAATTTTTGTCTTTCAATGGCTCAAGGAGGACTGGAGGCTCAAGACCTTCTGCTGTGAGTTCCCTGACATTGTAATTCCCTTCCTTTAGTTACATCAGCGTCCCTACTTTGCATCAAGGAAGTTGCTCTGGAGCTCATGGTCCTCAATGTGCACTAGAGTTACCTGAAGTGTTGCCACTTGAGATGCCTCACTGAATTCCTGTCCAGTTACTGTTATACTCACTGGCCATTTTTACACTTCAAGAAGTGCAGTGATAATATTTTTCCTCTTCTCACATCCTTGCAAGTCTTACCTGTGTTTCTGCTAACTTTGTAAGTCCTTTCCTAGTTTCTCCCAGTCCTGGTAAAACTAATGTCCTCTGTCCAGCTCATATACATCTAGCTATTTCTGTGATGAAGGTTGCATATTTTGTGGGATAGCTAATGCATATTTGTGTTTTTCTCTGTTATTTAAACTCACTGGAGTGAACAGACTTCTGAACTAGATGCCATTTTACTGAATTGCTTCTATGACACACTGTGGAAACAGAAACTTCATATCTATGTATCCTGATACAGAGTCTGAAACCATTCCTCATGCTTTGGTAGGTATGGATCAAACAGCCATTATCAGAAATGCAACCTATCCCGGCTTCCACAGCTACCCCAGAATTTCATACAGACACCCTTAAAACTTTGGTAAGTAGCCAAATGACTAATTAATGAGGTGCTCCAGCTTGCCATAATTACTTTATCACTGCTTCCCAAGCTACAATCATCATTCTGACTGCAGGGTAGACACAGGACCCCGGCAAAGGTTTCAGTAAAAAAAAAATTAAAGAATGATTCTGTCTGTTTTATGGTTGTATATAAATATTAATTATCATTTACAGTTATGAAAACTTTGATAAATTAAGGGAAAGATCAATGGAAGTGACATTAAATCTAATTTATTAAACAGTAGAGGTTGAACAGTTACTTCATCGCAGCATGAATAAACTTGTGACTTTATGGAACCCACTAAGGCCACAACTTTAGCCTGGCCCCCACGAAAAACAAGGCTTTGTAGAACGTTCAGTAATCTCCAAAGCTGATTTGGCTACAAATGACCCAAAGGCACTCTTTTTCTGTGCAAGAAACATCCAGGCTACTACATTAAAACAGAAAAGTAGTTTGAAGAAGTGGTCACTTTCTAGATCTTTTCCATCATTGCTCATTCACAATTTAGAAAGTAAATAAAAAAAATCTTTTGGTGCATTATTCACTTGGCCTGCCATGCTGAGAAAATTTTGTTTCTATTGGTCTTGCATTTCTACCTGGAAAAAATCTGTACAGATTCAGAGCAATGCTCTATTGATTTGACTCTATTATTTTAAATAATTTTTTTAAAATGTTTAATCAAAAGTCAGCATATGAAGGTGTTGTTGGCCACACAACATGAAAATGGATTCAATGGGACCTTTGAACTGGAAAACAAGCAGACTTTGGACTGAGTTATTTCCTTTCAAGATTCATATTCATTCTAAGAAAATAACTTCTAAGCAATTATGTAAATTTTTGACTCAACTGCGCAAGGAAAAAGGGAATTTGAAGATTTAGTGCTTATGCAGTTTCTTAAGGAGGAGTATATGTGGGCTGTTCAGGCAAGAATCTGAAATACAGTACATAGAGAAGAAAAGCAGGTAGTGTTCATATTCCAGAAAAGACAGCTGGAAATCATTTCAAATTTAGAACTACTGGCATGCACAGTGCATCCATTAGGTATTCCTGTTAGTCAGCACATTCTGACAATCATCCCTACACAATGAATTTAGAAAAATAAATGATAAGGAGCTGCTGAAGGGGAAAAATAAAAGAGTGCAGTTGTCTATATAATATTTCTGAGAGCTTATGATTCCAAGAGTGTCTTTTCAAATATCTGTGGAGGCTCAAGAAAGCTAAGTTAGAAAATTGTTATTTTGTCACTCCAAAAAAAAGTGTTTTGGAATGGGAAAAAAATCAGTAATGCACTCAAGTGTATAGCTCGGTCTGATGTTGGTTGCAAGGAAGCTGGAAGAGAATAAAAAGAGACAATGAAAATGAACATGAATGTTTTGTTTTAAATATAAGGAAATTAAACCATATAAGGCATAAACTATAAGGCATTATAAGGCTCAAAAGGGGCTCCAGGTTTCTCCTGATTTCTGTAATTGCCCAGTGGTTCCTATTCCCATGACAGGACTACAGAAGCTTTCTTTCACCTTTCTTTCACCTTTCTTTCACCTGTTTTTGGCACTATTTTTGTCTTCATCACCAGCACTAGCCTAAGCAGTGCAGGGTTTTGCAATAATGTTCACATGCCTGTGTTTCTACATGCTCTGGGCATCACTTTTTAGGGACAGGACCACAACCTTAGTCATCAGGGGCAGGAGGACTAACAAAAGGACCTCTTCCTCTCCTTCCCACTGCCCAGGTCAGCCAGCACCCTGTAAGCTCCCATGCCAAATACTCAGGACACACAGCCCCTCCATTTCAGACACAGTTTTGTCCTCTGTTTTTGTGTTCCAAGATCTGCAGTGGGACTGAGAAACTCTTAGTCTTTTTGCACAGATGTCAGTGTTCTGATAGGATAAGGTGAGGGCTGGGAACTGCTGTGGGGAGCACTCATTCTCTTCTGATCTGAATGCAGGTCTTCAGCTGTAGTACAGGGTCTGCAGGGGTTTTCCCTTTTGGTGAGCACAGGTTACTCCAAAGTATCTTATAGGGAGAAAGCTAAGAAACAAGCAATGGAGTTTGGTCTTTTATCATTTAAGAAAATTAAATGAAAATTTAGGTAGGAATTGAATCTTGATTACTTGCCTAGTTTGGAAGTTACTCTGTTGGAAGACTCTGCAAATGCTCTTGCCTCTGATAGTTTCATTCCTTGCATTTGGCAATTGAAGGAACCTCATGACTAAGAAGTAGGAAATGTGCTGCTGCCCGTATAACATGTCACCACAATAATTTAAAGTTAATGGTAGCAGTGATCATGCATGGATGCTGTACCTGAAATACACTGGAGGGCAGGGTAGCTGGGATTTGCAATGTGGCTTTATTTACTTACACTCCTACTAAAGGCTCTGAAAAGCCAAAGCATGGTTATTGTCACAGCTCCAGCAGGATACTGCAGCAGAGCATTTGTAATGGTTACTTTTGTAATGGACTAAAATGTCGGTAATGTCTTAAACATTGTCAAAATCACAGAAAGACTTTTTGTCAAACTGCAAGGAAGCAACAGTCTGTCTGTAGCCACCAAAGCAACCTCCTCCTCCCAATGCCTCACAACTGGAGTTCGGACTGTGGCTGGGGACTTGAGATAAGACTGTTGTCTAATCGTCTCAAGTCTGAGAAGAAGTAAACAAGGTTCAGGAAAGAAGAACGTATCTGTGTTAAGAATCAGCCCTAGCTGGCCTCAGGGAGTGGTGAGGTAGAAGGGTTTCAGGCATGTGATGACGAAATCTCTCCACACCAAACCAAAGTAGCAACCAACCCCCTGCTCCCCCGGGGAAGACCATGTACACACAGGCCATTCTGGTGAGAGACAGCTGAGAAGGGGTCATAAACCACCAAAGACCCCCAAAGCACCCCCCTTATTCATTCCTGAGGCCTTCCACGACCGGAAGATTGCATGCGATCCAATTGAGGCAACAAATCTGTTACAAGAGACTGCAAAGCTTCCCCACCCCCAGGGGCGGTGCCTGGCATCTCCTGAACTACATTAATCCATTGAAAGCTATGTTTTTTGGGAAACCCTCACCACCAAGAAGATCAGAAGAACTGGACTGACGGGATGCCCTTGGGTTATGTGGAGTGGTGATACTTTCTCTGTTTTAATCTCTCTGTGTTACTTTCTTTCTTCTACCCACTCCCCTCCTTTCCTCTATTTCTTTCTATCTCCCTGTCTCACGTTTACCATTTAATAAACCCCATACTATTGACTTTGGCATTTGGTTTTGTTTGTATCTTAATTCGAGAAGAGGCATTTCTAATAATTTTAATAACTAGATCATAACAACTTTGCACACGTTTTCTAACCAAAAGGCAAGGTACTTCTCATTCACTTGCCAGTGGCTGTGTGGTGATGCCAGTTCCCATCCACCCTGAAGCCCAGGCAGCTCCTTCTCCAAGCTGCATCTTACACAGTGAAATGGACAGTAATGCAAAGGCAAAAGATTATTTAATATGTCAAAACCTGTAAACTAAATCAGCCTGACCGTGGACAGAGCCAGACCTTCAGTCATCCACAGCTAGTCAGTATTTGTTCTGCTGTCCAGGACCATGGTTCCAGGATGGAACAGAGTTTCATAGCTTATGATGCTGGAAAACTTAACTATTGGACTAAAGTGACTTGATTAGAGAACATTTCCTTCCAAAAATGTATACATAAAGAATATTTAGGAGATCAAAACAGGAAAAGTGTAATTCTAGGTTGAATAAAACATTTATTTGACTGAAAAATAATTAAGATGTCGAGAGATCCCAAACCAGTGAAATTCAAAATGAAGTTATTTATGCATTAAATAGAAAAGTATTGATTTTCAAAACACCTAATTGTTACCTTTGAACTTTTTCTAATTTTTTATTTAAAATAATTATTTGAAGTTGAGTTAGACATATCAAATGTTTCAGTTGATCCAAATCTGCAATTTTTGTTGGAAAACAAAAAGCTGGATAAGATATCTTGTTGATCTCAGCATATGTCTGTCTGTTCTCAAAATATTGACTGAATGAATAATAAAACATTCAGCCTAAATACATATCAAGCCCTCACATTTGAGGCTTCAAAATTATGGTGGAAATTTAGAGGGTATCATATTTTCAGGCCTTTTCTTTCTTGAAATGGAATAACCTGGAACAGCCATGTAATTTTTTTCCTTTTATTATTCTCTCTTTTTCTTTCTTTTTAAATTACCTCATCTTTTCATACTTCAAAACTGAGACTTTTAAGGCTCTTTCTTGGAAGGCTTAGACCACTTCTTATTTTTATTTAAACCAGGCAAATAAAGCTTTGAGAAATTTAATATGAATGAAACCATACTGGCATCAACTTAACAGAATTCATAGCTTTAATGGAATGTGGTGACAAAGTTTGACGGATTTGGATTTCATCTGAGAAGCCTCCAGCCTTTCAGGTGTCTGTACAGTCTCCCTATTTTAATAATGTATGCATAGAAAATGCCTTTCCTAATGGGAAAGGAACAGTTCATAGGTCAGAAATAACTAGCTAATGAATACACACTCAAATATTCATGCCATGCATGTTGCAACCATTGGGGACTCCCAAACATTCATTTCCATGTATCTGTGCTAAACTTGCAAGCATTTTCTACTTCAAGCCTCTGGCAGTACTCTTTCATCTTATATTCAAATATCAGAGACCAGAAGCTTCTTAGAGCCACAGTCTAACTAGCATTTTAAGCTTCTTTTACTCTGAAATTTGACTTACTTACATCCTTACTGATGGGCTGATTAAACACGTGGGCTATCAGATTCAGTTTCACAAACAGGCAGTGAAAGAGATCCTGTCTCCTAGAATTAGTTGTGCTGGACCATACGTATTAGTTCACAGTAGCACCCCTGAAAGAGTGATGAGATATATTCTAGACTTGTACACGCACACTCTCCAAGAAGAGGTTTTCTGGCTCCTCGAACTTCATATTCCTGTTCGTTCCTGGTTTGTCAGCTCTGTTAGACACAACAATCTCCAAGAAAGAAAGAGTCGAATTGCAGTTATTCATTCAGCAAGGCCAGACTTGAAGAATGCTTAAATATATCTTGGTTTATTAACCCTCCTCTTATGATAAACTACTTTATCTTAGCTTACACAAAATAGGCTTGGTTTTTTTCATAGTTGTTGGAGTTAATTAAATGAAAGAGAACAAGATTTTCACAAGTGATAGGTACAAAGGTTGTTCCTAAATTTTAGTTGAGAACAAACAAACCAAAAAACCCATTCAAACAAACACAACTCTATTTTATATGTACATCAGTTTAATCTATTTTGTTTCTGTTGAGTGTGGAACTAAGTGAGTAAATCACTGTGTACAAAAAGCTTCATGGTATTCTATAAAGATGAGAAATCACTTATTGCCGGAAGTATTAACAATAGCAGAGATGCAAAACATTGATTTGAATGCAAATGTTTACATACCTAACAGCAATATAAATGAGTCAATGAAAATATTTTGTTTGCCTTATCACTTTCATCTCTAAGTACTGTAATTAGCCATAGCACATCACTGGAGCAGATATGAATTTCATTACCTGATCTAAACACAAATTGGCTTTAAAGCAATATTCCATTTCTTTTTCCACACTTTTTAAACCTGGAAAATAGATAGGATACCAGCTGTTAGGAAATCATGAACTTGTAATGAGAATCCATAGACAGTAGCTGCATTTACTGTACAAGGTTAACTGTGTTTGCAATTTAGACAAACTCCATGCAAAAATAATGAACTACTAATGGCTGACAAAAATCTTTAGCTATTTTTTACATAATGACAAGACATTCTGCAAAGTTTTGTTTATGATTGAGCTAGTTCTTACCAGATAAAATAATTGGAAGGAATTGGGTGGTATGGGTTATTCCAGATAATATTTATTTTATTAATCACAACTTACTTTGCTGCAGATGGGCCAGTTTATATATAGGAAATACACAAATTGCTTAATAGCCCACAAACCTCACCAGCCCAACTCAGCTATTGGCCATATAAACACTACTTTTCTCCTAATATTTTAACAGATTACTAAACTGTTTCAATAATACAAAGAATGCTAAATAAAATGTCATATATGATTATTTACATTCTGAAACTTCTTTTTAGTTATTTTTTCATGCAGTCTGTTGGCTCAGGTAGACATATCCCCCTGCCGTTGCTGTCTGGCATGGCATGTTTACCTCTCCAATGCTTATGGTTTCTTATGATTTTGTCATTATAGATCTGAAAAGACTGAAAATGCAAACCTCTTCATGTCATCCATTCTCAAAGGACGAACTGCAAAACATGAAATTACATTTGTTACAGAAGTTCCTTCTCATTCTTGCAGATATCAGATGTGCAGGAAAAAGGCAATTAAGGAGTTGAAGTTTCCTCACTGTGGATGCACAGGTGTTAACTGGAAGGTCTTCTCTGTTTCTGTTGCACATCTAGATAGGCTGAGAGTCATCCCATTTCCTCATACTTAATGGAAAAAGCAGCCTCAATTCAGCTGCTACTTTAACTCCCTGCTGGGGGAAGCTGTTATACAGAGTAATCTGTCAACAGAAAAAAAAGATCACGTTAGTGAAGTTTCCATCTGCAAAGGTGTTTAACACTGGTATCACAGAACTAGTGAGAGGAAAAATCATATTGGTCATGAACTCTGTAGTTGAGGGAAGACCCCTTTGTCTCTGCATCTTTTAAAGCTCTGATCTCTGTGATATTTTAATGCTTTGAGAAAGGTAGGATTTCTTAATTTCTTCTGCCCCCAGAAAAAAAAAAAAAAATTAATTTTATGTATTTTCAGCATTTGACAGGAATCTGATTCCTAAAACTAGAATACATACTTTATTTGAGTTGTCTTAAGCAAGGTACTAACAGTATAAAGTTCTCAATTTTTTGACTGTCAGTCTCTCACACATAGTAATCCATTTAACTCATAGTGTTGGCCCCTTAAATTGTTATCATCAGATGAAAGGCAAAAGACAATGATCCAATGAGAACATTTTGATAAGCTTTTGAAAATGTTGCATACTATTTTACTTGTCCAGCAAAGCCTAGTAACCAAAATAGAAATTGCTTCATAAATATCAGATATACATGAAACCTTGTGGCTAACTGATAGCAATTGCCTGTATCAGCTAGCAGAAGTTAAGACCTAGTTAGCACAGTTCTCACCATAAGCCCAAGAACTTTAATTTCTGCTGTGGTAGATGAAATATGGTCAACCACCTACTCCAAACAACAAAGCAGTCTTTGGTGTGCTCAGGGAAATAAAGAGTGAAACTATGCAAAAAAAAAAAAGTTAATCTTCAAGGAGTACAGAAGCGCCCAGGACGTATTTGGAACAAACTGACTGTGGATACCAGCAACTGTGGAGTCAGCCAACAGCAGCTCAAGCCGATCAGACAAAACACCAATGAGGTATTTTCCTACTCAATCCTATAACTAAGGAAACCTGGGAGTGAATGCTGGGATCTTCCCAGGAGTTCCTGATGACTGCAGTGGGGAAATTACAGCTCTGCATCCAGATCCAGGACTACCTGTCCAACCTTTGTGGAGTTCAGAGGGGAGATAAAAAGCCCAGGAAACCCTATGTTCCTGTGCCAGGATGAAGTACAGGATGGCAAAGAGCCACTATGCTGACCTGCCCAATCTCCCTCTGGGACTGTGCCACCTCACGTGCAGAACAAGGATCTCATGGAAGAAACAAATGTGGCCAGTCTTCGCGAATGAAGATTTGGGAAAGGTCTTTATACCTTTCAAGCCTGCGCAATGGATTTTTTAGGTGAGACACAGCCTGCGCTGAAC
>JAWWLV010000121.1:81499027-81517290 GCA_035041135.1 Platyrinchus mystaceus | reverse complement strand
TTAGAGTGACCTTCTCTTAGATGGATGGCCTTAGGGGCTGATGAGCTCCATCTGCCCGGGGGAGTATCCCTGAACCCAGTTCGGGAATCGAACCGGGGTTGCGGCGGTGAGAGCGCCGCATCTTAACCACTAGACCACCAGGGCTCCCCTAATGGAAGAAATTGTTATGATTAACTGACCAATTTCTTTCCTTTACTGCACTGTCTCCTCCATAAGACAGGGAAGGCCAATGATCCCTAAAACTGCATTCCTCTGTGAATACAGTGTTCTGGTACCCAAATCCACAATACTACCTTCCAGGCAATCCAAACAAAAAAAAATGTATTAACCTGCCTGGAGAGTTCAGACTTTCCACTGACAACACTTTACATCCACGTAGGCCAAGAATCACTTCAGGTCAAGGACAAGTGATTAGCAATAAAAGCAACATATTTGTTGCAGTTCATTGGGATGTTGGCAGGCCCTGATGATGAGGTGAAGGAAGAGGCATTATTTGTTTCTAATCACTTTCTCCTAGGCCAGCAAAAGATTTATCACATTAGCCTGGAGTACTTTAGGCTAAGATGTACAGATAAGGGTTGTACATACCTGAGCTTGCTTACATGTCCTGCTGAGGTTTGTGTAATAACAAATACATTGCTTCATTTACATCATACACTGTAACCTAGAGAAAGAGAAAAATCCTCGAACTGCACAGTTCCTCATTGAGGGACTGAAAGAAAAAAATATGAGATATGAATACACTTGGTAGCAGAATTAATTCCAAACATTAGTACTCAGGATGGCAGAAAGAACACACAGACAGAAAGCTAAATGAGTTGACAGACTTTCTGCCAATGCGTTGTCGCCAACTGCAGGCCAATCTGAAATAGCCCACGCTCAGTTCCAAGTGATGAAGCGTTTTCTTCTTAGCCTGCTGTCCCTGCATGGTCCCCATTAGCTGTAACTTAGCTAAGTGCTACTATTCACTTTTTGTTCTTTTCTCTCTTGTTAACACTACTATGGATACACCAAGAAAAAATAAGGAAGGAAGAGGTCCATAAATAAGTAGTTTGCTGCAGCTTCATCTTTGCCGTAACATAGGCCTGTGCTCATTTGCCATCACTAAATACTTGCAGACAAGAAAAGATTGGATCAATATAGCTCAAATCAGCCTTTATATTCATAAAATGATCTGTGTTCATTCTCTTATCTGAGAATGACTGGCTTAATTTTTATTCACTTTAATCTGGGACTAAATGATTTACAGTAAATTCAAATAAATGGTGTGATTCCTCTGAAATAAGGTGTGAAAAAGGATGAAGTTTTCTGCATTGCTTTAATTTCACAAAATAAATTTACACCTAAAGCTGTATTGGTGTCACGTTCTCAAGCAGCAAAGCCTTTTGGGACTTCCCGTCTCTCTTGCTCTGCCCTTCTGTTTTCTTTTTCTTTTCAAGGCTAATGGCATGATTCCCCAAACACAGTGATTTATTCATCCCTTATTATTCCAAGGAAGTTGTTAACAAGTCATGGATTGGGTGTTAGGTTATTTAAGGTTATTAACAAGACATGAAAATACCAAATCATGTACCTGTGACTGACACAGAAGTGCATTAGTAAAATATATACATTTTAAAGTTTCCCCTGGCTTAAACTGTGGGGGCAGCATGGCTTAGGGGAGTTGTCCTTATCCATTAAGGTCTTCATTGCACAGAAATGCTGCTAACTTTTTCTGACTTTTTAACTGCTCTTCAAAGGACACTGGCAGCATACTGGGCACACCAGGCAGACTCAGCACAAACCAGAGCAGGAGATCGGTTATCAGGCAAGTAACGTTATCCTCAGGAGAAAGCTAATGTCCTGACTGAAGAGGTCATGAAGGGAGGTTGTTTTGTTTGGAAACAGTGAGCTCTTTGGCAAAAAAGGGAGGAGAGTCCAAAATAAATTCCCTGAGGCAAAAGCTGTGGAATTAGGGAAGTGGCAGCATTTGCACAGGAGAGCTGAGAATGGGAGTGCTTTGGAAAAAGAAGTTTCTTCACTCTCCTTTTTGCTCTAGGGACTAATAGAGAACAAGGAGAAGTCTGAAGTCTCCTTATCACTGTGACACTGAGGTGTGTGCCTTGTACCTCCCTTTTTGGGGTCACAGACACCAGTTGACTAACTTAGAATGGCCTGGGTTGGAAGGGACCTTAAAGATAGTTTAGTTTCAACCCCACTGCAGTGGACAGGGACACCTGTCACTAGACCAGGTTGCTCAGAACTCCATCCAGCTTGGCCTTAAAACTTCCAAGGATGAGGCATCCACAACTTCTCTGAACGAACAGTTTCAGTCTGAATGGTTTGGAAGACAACAACCAGGCAGAGGTATTAGTTGAGACTCAAAGAAACAGAGGACAGCATTAATCTGGAGCAGCAGGAGGGAATCAGCGCTTCTGGAAGCAGCTTGTGTAGGGATTGCCTTGGATGTATCTCCTGCACTAGCCAGGCAGAGCTTGTCAATGCAGTGCCTAGCTGAGCATCTAGCAACAAAGAGATGGGCACCAGGAGACTTTTCTGAGGAGATAGAACAAAATATATCTGCTTAATAGCCTCCTCCTTTCACAAGCACCAGTTACTTCCAGGAAATACTTCAGTATAACCCTTACCTCTGAGTTGCTAGCCAAGGGTCAGATCATGAAAATAAACATTTTGAACATGCAAATTCGATCTGTCCAGACTTTGCTTTCAGACCCCAGACAGACTGCTTTGTTCTACTTTTCCCCAGAAGGAAGTAAACAGTATTGCATCTGAAATACATAAGACCATTTAATTTTACCTAAGTTCCTTCAACCCTGAGTGAACACTGAGTGCTAGTTTTAGGACCACAAGATAAAGATTTGTTTTTGAACTGAGCATGATAGCACATGTGATTCTTGTAACTGCCCGTTGATTTGGCCCAAAATATGAAATTAATAATCTTCAATTTGTGAGTTTAAAGTGCATCATTCTTCTTCAGTGTTGAAAGTCTCTAACAGTGAAGTGGAATACCCTATGGCATGCTTTGCTAGAGCCAAGCCATATGCACAGGGTCACTAACCTGACTGTGTAAGACTAGTTTATTAGAATCACTTGAGAAGCTGGCCACAGGACATGTCATAATACATTCATTTCCAAAATGGAAGCAGGTTGGGAGGCATCAAGAGGTCATTTATTTTACCTTCTGGCCCCAAGGCAGTATGAAACATACCCAAATCTCTGTTTGTCTGGAATGTCTGCTCTTTTGCTGGGGTAAGGTCCACTGCAAGCCTCTTGTCTCAGAGGCAGCTGGACATGTAAAATTGGATTTTCTAATTAGAGTCACTACTAACATGTTAGCAGTCAGAGTTGAAGGGAATAGCTGTGGCATAGAACCAGTGCCCATAGCAGTACCAAAAATACTCGTATAATGTAGCATATATGTTAGTTTTGTAATTTGAGAGGGAATGCTATGAAACTCAGCTCTGATCAAACAACACTTTCTACATTGCACTCTTCTGCAAAAAAAGTTGCTGAGCTTTCATCTGATCTAATCTGTTGCTAACTGTATCCCCTTTCCCTGTGCAAATATTCTGCTGTGCATGACTAATTAGCATGCTGGTCTAAGGCCAGGGAGCTGAGCAGCCCTGCTCACCTCAGCGAGGCTGCCTGTCCGGTTGTGGCCCCGACAGCCGTCATGGGGAACGTCTGCTTCTTACATCACCACAGCAGCAAGTGCACATTCAGCCATTCCATACATTACAGCAGATACGGGACAACCGCAGCGCCCTGCAAAGCTGCCTAATTCCTCTTCTCTGACTTCATTTGCTCTGTTTAGAAAAGACCTATTAAAGACCAACATAAAACAGCTATTAGAGAAGCTGCATAGTGAGACGTTATTTTTAAGACCAAATATGACAAATATTTTGGAATGCATTCAGCCCTGTAAAACTCTTAAGATTTTGACAAGATTCTTTGAAGCTTGTGTCACACATGCATTTCACACAAGCATCTTGATTTTCACACAGGCAACAAATGTCCATTCACCACAACAACTTTAGTCTCTATCTCTTCATCTCTTCAGTAAAGCACTTGACTTCATGTTCAAAACTGAGCATATATAGGAATGCTTCTCAATCTTGGCCTTAAAGATCACACTGCTGGATATGCACCTCCTTTGAAAGACTTGGCTTTAATCTTGGTGTTTGTTTCATTTGTACAGTCCAAAGTCTGATCAATAGACTATAATATGATGAAAATGATGCCAAGGATCTAGGAAAAGAAAAATAAAGATTTTGTTATAAAAGTATTTCAACGTTGCACACTAACTTTATAGCCAACAACAAAAGCTCATTCTTTGCAACAGATGGAAGAATAACTGATTAAAAATGCCAAATTTCCCTCTCAAATTATTCTTTTATTGTAATCTGTCAGCATACTGACTCACAAATTTCTGAATATATAATGATGTTCTAAACATTTCTTAATTGAACACTTTGCAAATAATAATAAAATATTTAAGACTGTTTGTCACGGATGCTATTGAGTAATATTAGAATTTAACCTAAATATTGTATAAATCATTATTAGATTCTCTTTTCAGCTGCTGGGTTTCTAAACCATAATACAAGCATATAGATAAGTTGAATTTTTCCTCTAAACAAACCATCCCCATCTGGACAATGAAAACTCGAAGCAAATTCCAGGTAGAGCATGATGGATTCCTCTCTGCCACCAAGATGAAATATGTTATCTTCTATGTAAGCATTCTATGCCTTTTGAAAATAATCAGAAAAACAGTACTCAAAACTGGAAGAGTTCCTATTGTGATTGTCAGTACATTCCCTACTAAATTTTTGCTTGTTCATGTGTGGAAAGCGGGGGAAAAGGGAAATTTTGAAAATCTGATTTTCGGACATTCCCCAAAGTTCCTTGCAGTCTGAATCTCAGGAAGACATATAATCATTCTTTTTGTAGAAGTTATTCTGCTGAAATTTAATAGTCAGACTTAGACCAAAACAAAAACCCAACCCCAGCTCAAAACTGGTAGCTGCCTCTATTCAACAGCACAGTGGTCTTGTCCTTCAGAGAGGCTAATCACAGCTTCATTGAAAACAGGGATGAGACTCATCCTCAGTCTGAGACTCCACTCATAAAAGTCACATGGTGAAGTGTGGGTATTTATAATGTTAATGTCTGCATCTGAAAGTTAGTTGTATAAATTTTCTTTATGGTCAATAGAGAGAAATAAAAATTTCTAGGATATGAGTCACCTCATCCTACTGCAGATGTCTAAAATATGTCATAATAATTATGCCTGAGAAGTGCCTGTTACTTACCAGTGATTATAAAGGAAGTCTTGAATGACTAGCTAAGATGTATGCATCTGTTTGGCTGATGTTTAAATTTCCTGAGACAAATCTAATTTCATTGCAGTTCATGACAAGGCATGCCTATGGTTTTGGAATGGGGAAAGGACTTCACCAAAAACTGCAGAAAGCACATCTAGCAAGAATCCTTGCTGCACTGGCTGTGTTTGTTCCTAGCAGCAGCACGGGGCCATGGCACCGAGAACCCAGAAAGCCAACACAACAGCCAAAGAATCAATTGTGTCTCAGGTTGAGCACTACATACAATAAGCGCAAGGAGAAAAGCAATCCAAACTATTTTAAGAAAGAAAAAAATTATGAAATTCACTTCTCAGCAGAACTGTGAAGCTCAAAGTTACCTGAATAAGAGCAAACAATTGCAAAGTAAAATAAAAACCAGATTTGACAAGTATGTAAGTGGGTGATGAAAGGGAGAATTTCAGCACTTCTACTTCAAACATTTTATTGAGTAATCATGAGGAGCTTGCTTATTGACAAGGACACTGAGAAGACATGGGTGATATTTATACCACAGAGATAGGAACACAAAAAAGGTATGGAGAGAAATTATGCCAAAGTGATTTAAAAAAAAAAAGTATTAAAAAAGGAAGATAATGCTAGAGGCAGTACGGGAAGAAGTGGCATTCAAAGAAGTAGAATAAAATGAGAACATCGCTGAAGAAATACACTGAAGTGATCCCTTTGAACCAAGTGTTGAGATCTTGTCTGGGAAAAGTATGCTGTGTTCAGAGGAAACAGTATTGCCCTTCCTCCAGCATCTGAGATTTCTGATGTCAGCAGATGACAGCCAAGTCAGATGAAAATCTGCAGCATATTTTCTGTTGTTATAGATATATGTCTTTCTATTTACTTCTTGAACCTGGCATGTAACTCTTTACTCCAACCTTTCAGCACATTCTAAGAGCTTTCTAGCAAAAATATGTAGGCAATTTATGTAGAAAATGAGAGAGACACTTTATGAAGTGTGCCACTGAAGTAGAATGTTTTTTAACATAAAACAAATTATTTCAAATTAAAACACCAGTGTTTTCAAAATATCTTTTGAATTGACTTGGCTCCTTGCCCTTGGAAATGTGTTTGAGAACAATTTCCTCTTTGCATTGTTTTCTATAAGCATAAAGAACAAGCATTTAAGTAGTAAATTTCTTTTCTACACACTGTTCAAGGATAAAACAGTAGGAGAGGTAGAAGCCACTATTTTGTGTGGGAGAAAGATGAGTCACTGCCATAAGATAAAATTAAATTAGTTCTTACATAAGTTTGTCATAACCTTCACTTCTTCAGAATCAAACCTGATGACTCAGTATTTGTTTATAAATGGTGTTCATTGTCATATAATACCTGACACTCACCAAAGTTGACTTATATGATATCTGCCTATACCCACATTTTATAGATCTCTAAGAAGATTGCTGAAATTCCTTCATGACCAAGTATAGGTAATTATACCTCCTGTGATACTGTCTCTGAGCCATCACTCTTAACAGCCTCGTAATCAGAAATTAATATTTTCTTCTAAATTCTCAAAAAAAATCTTGCCTTTTTTGAGCAGAAATAAGGGGAACAATGTGCAATCTGAGCTATCTAACAAGAATGTAGATCCATATATCTCTTCCAAGAATAAGAAATAATGGATCAGAAACATATGTTTTCCATATCTATGAATCAATGTAAAAATTCAAATTATTAAGTATGAATTATTAAAGTCTTGATCAAGAATTCCAACAGGACATGAGTTTGGTTTATTATGTATTGATTGGTCCCAATAAATTAATATAATTTCTATGTTACCTAGTCTCAAAGTAGTTTTATTCTAAGGAAGTTACTTTGAAAGTTAGTAAATGCAGAGTTCAGCTCCCTACTCCTGCTAAAAACATAGTGCTCCTGAAGTGTGTTGGACGGCACCTTGAGTTTCCACTTCCAGAAAAACTCTAGCCAAATCATCAGTACTGCAAAAGCTTGAAGTCTTACCCCAACTGAAGCCTACAAAATTGCTTTTCCAGAAAAAAAAAACAAAATCCAACAGAGGGGTTTTCTTTGATTTCTAGGGCAGTACGCAGATTCTGCCTGCCTGCTTGTGCACAATGACTCCTGCTAGGAAGTGGCTGACATCTGCCTGTTCTTACCCCTCAGTCTCTCCACTAAAGTCCCTCTGAAGTCTTCATTTCCACTTTCACTACATGTAGAATTGCATGTGCTTGGACATGCTTCTCAAAGCTCCCAAATTGAAGCTCATGATTGAAGTAGGAGTGCAGGTACTGTGACTGGATACTGGATCTATAAAGCGTTCTCTTATGGAGGAAGAATGGTCTGTTGCACATATAGCCATTTTGGTGGAGCAGCTATGTGACAAGCCAGTGGCCCAAATCCTCTCAATCACCAGTGGACACTAGAAGACAGCAGCCTGACAGCAGTTAACTAAATGTCTTGAAATGCAGGCTTTTGTCATGTTCATAGTGCTCAAAAGGCAGAAAGCCCATGAAGTATGAGATGAAAAAATCACAAAGAATTATAAGAATATATTGAGACATCCTTAGACTCTCCTGATTAGACCAGGTGATCACTGTAACCATAGCTGACTAACACTTGAGAAGGAAAAAAAATAATGCACTGATTTTTAAAATATTTTTTTCTCCTAAAATAGAATATATCTACAGGTAACTACGGGGGAGTAGTAACAGTTCTATATCTATGCCAAGACAGCTTCTTCATGTAGGTTGGGCCCCTCATCTTTTTTCCTTTTTTAGTGGCCTATGCAAAGCTGACACTATTTTCTGTAAGCACCATGGAAGGAAAAGCATATTCCAGAGGAATGTGAGGATTGATCCAAAGCCCACTAAAGTCAATGGAAGTCTTTCCACTGACTTAAACGGGGTTTGAATCAGACCCTAAATGAAGAAAGATGGATCTTCGAGTTCTGGGCTAAGGAAATAATTCCATTGGGAGTGGCATGGAAAAAACACATGAAGGTAAGAGAACTTGAAGAAAACAAAAGGATCTGATAACTTGGAGTCAGCAACTGCTTCAGTATTTTTGGAAGTCATAAAAATAGACAGGCTTTCTCTGATGCAAACTCACCCCCTGTAAAGCAGGCTGATTTATTCCTGTAACAGGAACATATCAAGAACATATGAGACTGATCTCCTGGATTTCTTCCTTTATTTGTGCTTCACTTAAAAACTGACTACCACAATGGAAACGACACAACATTGTCAACTCCTCCCAGAATGTTTTCTAATTTATCACAAGCAATTTCAAAGAAGTGGTTATCCAACTTTTCCATTTCTTTCAATTCCATAAGAAGTAAAAATTCCCCAGCGTCCCTAGTGTCCCCATATGGCCTCTCTGGACTGATCATTATCCAAAACTGACTGTTTTATTAGCTGCTGAGTTTTCATATCCCATAATAAATGCCTCAGAAATGCAAGTGGCACGTCTATGTTAGTGTGCAGGAAAAACAGCTTTCAGGTGGATTAAAGAAATGTATATTTAAAGGGGAAGTATTTTGAGGAAATGTAGGCATTTAAAATAACACTGATACAGTTTTGAAGCAGAAGATTAAAAACATCAGTTGTACATAATTTAAAGAGAGAGAAAAAAAATTGTCCTGTTTAGATTAATGTAGAACGTCTGCCTATTAAAAAAAAATCCAACAAACTGCAGAAAAAAGGGCTGAATGAAAAGGTGCAAATTTAAACCAGATCAAGCAAATACATCAAATCAGAATTGAAGCTTTTGAAAGATTGATACAGTCATGTGCATTCTCATCTTGGAGAAGCAAATACGAAAGAAACAGCTAATGTTATTGGCTCCTCCAGGAAACTGCAAAATTTTGCAATTGGTCTCTTAAGAGAGCTCTGCTTTTCTGAATGTAGCTGTATGCTGTGGAAGAGATTTGGATACAAAAGCATTCACTGGACTCCAAATTTTCTCTCCTGGTATAGATTAAGTGTGCTGCAAAGACAGAGCAGGCATGCCAACTAGCAATCCTTTACAGTGTGCTTCATCTCTTAATTTAAGAGCGACTTGCTGCCTCAAAAGATTAAACAGTGAGACATGAGCAAGTGAAAAATTACTCCCTTCTGCCATCAGCACTGAGTAGTATGAAAACATATGATTGCTTTTTCAGATTGGATTTCTTTTATTTTTATATTTTGAAATATTTTCATTTAATATGTTAAATACCTTCAAAGGGAGAGGAGCAGAAGGCAAATATTTACATTAGGATAAAAAATGTATAGTTTTATCTTCCATTAATAAAATGAGAGAAATATTACTTGAAGTTTTTGTCTTACCCAGAGGAAAGGCCTTTGTGCTATTCTTTCCAGGATGTCTCTGTAATATGCAGTACCTTTGAGCATCATGGACACCCACTTCCCTTTTTTGGTACTGATCTGCCCCTTGCTGAGGGTAGGTAATGTGTGGTTTTGCTTCCCCTATGTAATACAAACCTTATGTTTATGCTCAAGATGAACTCCTTGTTTTACTGACAACTGCTTGTTGAGTTTTGGAGCGTCTCTTTTAAGGTGCATCTCTTTAAAGCTCTTTCACTTCATAAATCTCCAAAATTAACCTGAGAATCTTTTCTGTTCCCCTGACCTTTGAATTGTGAGTTTCTAAAATTCTTCATTTACTTGCCTCCTATGCAATTGAGAGAGAAACTGCACTTTTCAGCATCCACTTGTCCTATCACGTGTTGCTTTAGATGTGGGAACTAAACTCGAGTAAGGAACTCTCACTGTAAAGAGTATCAGTTAAAGGAGTTGATCACTGAACAAGTAAATATCCTTGTATGGTGAGTCCAGGATCTGACCTTTTTTAGGGTAAAACTTCTATTCCTTGCCCCTGCTGGTCTTCCAGGACATGGGAAGACTGGTTACTCTTGAAGGCATAAAAGCCTGTCTTTTGAAGCTGGACTGCTCCCAGGTGTATTCTCAATGTACATTTCAATGCTTCATTGACTCCCTTTGAAATAAATTTGCAATCATAATGACCAGTCAGCCTCCTGGGAACATTTCTCTAAAGACAGGAATCTTCAGAGCAAAGCCTCATTGCTTATATTTTCTGGAGAGGGGTAATAGTTCCTGGAGTACCTCTATGTTATTTTAAGGATGCTACTGTGACAGATATGAACAATCATGTTCTACTTCTCTTTACTGCTTATAGCAGCCTATTTGACTAGATCAGAGAAGCCTTAAGGGGGTGAGAAGAGTTCTCTCATAGATGAGAGTTCTCTCATAGTATGAGAGTCATGGCTAGTACTCAAGTCATTTAGAAAGTGGATGGGGATGCACCTGGGGAAGCTGTATGAGGACCAGCTGAGGTCACTTGGTCTATTCAGCCTGGAGAAGAGGAGACTGAGGGGAGACCTCATTGCAGTCTACAACTTTCTTGTGAGGGGAAGAGAAGACATAGGCACTGATCTCTTCTCAGTGATGACCAGTGACAGGACCTGAGAGAATGGCCTGAACTTATATCAGGGGAGGTTTAAGTTAGATACTAGAAAAAGGTTCCTCACCTTGGTGGTTGGGCACTGGAACAGGCTCCCCAGGGAAGTGATCACAGCACCAAATCTGACAGAGTTCTAGAAGTGTTTGGATGATACTCTCAGATACATGGTGTGACTCTTGGGAATGGTCCTGTGCAGTGCTAAGAGCAGGACTTGATGATCCTTTTGGGTCCCTTCCAACTCAGCATGTTCTGTGATTCTGTTTGATCATTTTGACTGTCATATGCTTGATATGTAAGTGCAATCTAAGGAGGAAAGGCTGCAGGCTTCCTGTAATCCCTTTAGTAATTTTTCTTCCTTACCTTTATAATTTTCTGAGTTTTACCATAAAAAAAAGAAAAAGAAGAAACTTCCAAGAAGAAACTTCCATTTTTTAAACAAAACAGGACTTGAATCCCTCCTGACTTAAACCTAGCTACCCAGCAATAGACTGCCATCCTAGATGATGTGTGTGTGTGCATGCATATTTGTTTATTTATGTATTAGTCAGAGCCAAGTATTGACATTCTAAGATTTTGGCTGGTGAGATAAAAATCTCCTTCTTTGTAAAGACTGGCCATTTCTCAAGCCACAGGAACTTTAAACAGTTTTGTGGCAGATACTGAGCAAGCAGGTTGAAGTGGGCAGTGTGATGAAAGGGGAGACCACCTCTTTAATCCTACAAGTTGATGAAATCTACAGTAGGTTTTTGTTTCTGTCATTACTTGTTTATTTATTTTATTTTGCTTTTTTTTCAATCTGGCTAAATGTATTACAGAATCTGCAAAGAAAATGTCTCAAAAGGGCTATGTGCCATATATTAATTTATTTTTTTAAAAAGAAAACCTTACATGTTCCTCATTCTGATGGATACAATGTCTGCATTCACACCTGCTCTGTGGTTACACCAGGCTCCAAGTGGAAACTGGTTCAACCACCAGCTTATTACTTGACTTCCCTGGAGATCTGCCTGGATAGTGTTTGCAGCTCTGGGCTCAGATCTGGCCTGTAAAATCCTAGGCTTATGTGAAACTGGCCCTACAGAGACATGCATCTCTAAGAAAGAATTGCAGAGTTGGCTGAGCAGGGATTTGGTGAGCATAGGGATGATGGATCCTTTCAAAGTGAGCCCCAGTGCTCTGGCCAGGTTTCTTCCTGCATCTGTAGGTGCTTGGCCTGTTTTTCTTTTGGCATGCTGACTTAAAAGCACCACCATTTAAGGTTCCACCACGAGAGAGGCGCATGTTTCTGAAAACCAGATGCAAGATAGCATCTATGAAATCTGAATGTGTCTTCAGAGTTTCACCCAGGCTGTCAACAGGTTTCGCCTGTGGGATTAGAAGGCACTTTTGTTGCCACGTTAGTTGTTGCTGAAGGGCTGTGGTGGCAGGGCAGGAGGACAAATGTATAAACACTCCTACACAGTGAGGCACTGCAGTGGAAGTGACTTGGGTTGGAGCTGGGCAAGAGATTTGTCACCCATTTCAAAGTAGAGCTATGCAGAGCCCCAGACTGGGTCAGAGCTTTGGAGAGCTGCAGTAGCAGAGCTGCCTCTGGGCTAAGTAATCCTGGTTTGTAGCATTTCTACTGGTAGAAATGAAAACTCGGAAAAATTTCCCCTGAAGGTAACTCATTTTCTCCTCATTAACTTCCGCTTAGATTTTTACAAAACAGGATCACTTTCCTCTTAGTCTCGTCTGCAAATCTGAAGACTCCAAGTACATAGAAGATGACTGGGAGGAGAATAGGAGAAATCTGCAATTAATCAAAATTGTTATCTACTTTTTCCTCTTTTCCCCTGAATTGCATTTTATTAATTTTTAAAATTAGTCTTTTTTTTCCCATAGGAGTGTTATTTTCTATTCATCAAGAATGCAGTAGCAGGGTCACATCATTTATCAAAGAGGTTCTAGAATTGCCTGTCACTAATTTTGTGATTATCAAAAGGATAGTCCCCAGGGCAAAATGACCCCTTGCTTGCTCCATTTGGGAACAGGTTCATTCAGTTCCTGCAGGAGAGATCCTTGAGCAAAGACACAATTGTCTAAATAAAAAAGACACTGGAGTAAACTTGAGGACAGAAGGGCTTCACCAGTCACAAATACCCTAAAGAGCAGGAGTAGCACACTCTCATGAGTGAGGTATCAGACATCCGTTGTGCTGTGAGATGGAGGGCTTGTGGAGCTTTAGGATTCAGTGCTGCCTGGTCTTACCCTCCACTCAGGGAAAGGTTATGGCTGGGTCCCTTCTGTTGTGCCTAATGCTGCAACACACTTTTCCCAATAGCCAGAGAAATGCATTGTGCCATGGGAGATGTGTCTGCACTGCATGTGAACCACATTGATTTCATATGCCATAGGCCAGATGCAACTGCAGAAAGGACAGCAGTTTGTGTACAATGCCTAACATATATATTTAATATTTATTTTCTCAGAAAGAGTAAAGAGAGACTTGTGTTTCAACTAACTGGGAATAAAGACACAGCCAGGCTCAGGTTTTTGTTAGCTGATGGGATGCTAGTGAGTGTTTCATATTAAAATGTTTTACTAGAAGCATACTGAAATTGATTAAGAAGAATAAAAGCCTGACACCAATCAGTGCTGTCCAACACACTGAGAAGTGTCTTTCTGATGTACTTAAAAAATATATGTGGTGAAAATTTACTTGCAGATATAAACCTTAAACCATTATTACTCAGCACTAATGTTATTAATTTTACTAATCACAGCCTTATATTAGAAGCAGTGGGTACTAAATTTTTCCCCAAAACACTCTCCAAGTGTACAAGGCTTGTGCAGAGCTTCTACCATGGCAGACAAATCCCTGATTTTCTTATGACTCTTCCTAAAAAATTATTTTCTGTTTCCATGTCCTTGTGATATTCAAACCTGTATAACCCAAACAAAGTCAATTTCAGAGGAAGAGTAATGGAAACTAAGGTGCAATAAATACTGTGAGAATAAAGACTAATATGCAAACACTGAGGTGCACAACTACTCAGTCTGTGCTCAGTGAGTATTTGGTGAAAACCTGGGTATGAAGAAGTCAGTGAGAATCTTGTCATTGAAAGAATGAGGTTTTCACTCAGTCTCCAGTGCTGCTGGTCAGAGGATAAGGCATGAACACTTCTTGACTTTCCCGTGGCTCATCAGCTGCCACAGTGAAAATATTTTTATGAACCTTTCTCCTGGAAACTGTTTGCTACAAAAGTAGTTGAGAACCGATAGGAGAGCAATTTCAACAATGCCGTTTCTGGGGTAGTTTTGTTCTGTTTTGTTTTTTATTAATGTGTGATACTTATTTTTCATGCCATGCAGATGTTGCACACACTCTCCAAAGTTCTCAGGTCCATTTTGCAAATTCTTGGATGTACACCAACATAATTTATCACATGACTGAAAAAGGTTAGGAGGTTTATGCAGCTTGGCCCTGATGGGCTAAAAGTCCACTTCAGCTGTGATAATGTGGTGAGCTCTAGTTACCCTAAATGATCTCGACAATAAAGAACTGTCTAGAATATGTTAAATCTGGCTACTGGCAGGAAAATTCTCGAACAGCTTTTTGTAGGTACACACAGGATATCTGTTTCATATAGCCCATCAAAACTCAACAGAACCTCATGGTCCTAAATCACTGAAATGGTTTAGAAAAATCCCGCTCCTAATGAGCTCCACAGCTTGAACTGTACAATGATTACAAGGATCTGCCATCATCTGAAAAATCTCTCCCCAGCCAACCTGCAGAAATAAAGGATGGGGCAAATTAATGCATGTCCTAATGAAGGAACAGGTAGTGGTGCTGACTTGACTGCTCCCATGACAGTCAGGAAAGTTCTTAAGTGGATCCCCATTCAGGAGGAAATTTTTAACCACATTTTAGAGTTGAAAAAAATAAATGGAATAATTCCAGGGACCCTTTGTCTTAACAGAGCGAGATGTTCTTAATAGTCAACTACATTTTCCAAGTAAAATTCCATCTCTTCTTCACTCCATTGGCTCACAGATATACAGGGTTTGCTTATAAAAAAGGAACTGCAGGGAATTATGTTCTTTGCATGTTTCTGAAATATCCTGGGCCATTAAGTTGAACAGTTTGCTTCTTCCAGATACCAGAATGCAAAGGAAGAATGTGGAAGCATTTTCAATTTACCTTAGGAAAAAAAAAATACTAGCAGTAAAAAGTATTTGGTGCTTAGAGATAGTGTATTATTAACTGTGTCACCTCACAAAGTTCCATCTTCTCAAAGAAATAAAAAGCCCTCAGTCCTTAAATTATATATCTAACAGCCTTGAGACCAACACATATACACAACGATGAGTGAGCTATAGCAGCATATAATACTGATAGTATATAGGTATATGTATTTTGCTCTTACAACTCTAAGAACACTTACCATAAAAGCTAATTGCAGGCTTCTTCAAATATTATATTAGAGATAATGACTTCATGTAAATATCAGTGTGTTGCTTTTTCATATAAATTACAATTCAATGTTCTGACAACTCTTTTCAAGATTTTCAGACATTTATTATGTTTTATTATATTTTTATTATTTTTATTATGTTTTATTATATTTCAAACATTTATTATGTTTTGGGTTTTTAAATTTTGAATGCTTTTGTTTTCTTTTGAGATTCTTTGCTGTTATTTCTGAAAATTCAACATTGAAATTATCAGGATAATATTACAACAATATTACAAAATAATTCTTTTGACATTTTCTCTCCCATTTTGCCCCCAGAGGTTTAAGAAAATTTGGTTACTTGGTTTAATATAATATATACCATATTTCCTAAATCATTGTAACCTGGCATTTCTGTTCTGTATATGGATTCAATATGTCTGTATGTATATAAAAACAATACAAGGACAAAGAATTAAGTGCATCATTGATCATCCTCTTTATAGAAATACAAAATTGCTAAATCCTGGATTATATTACTGTTAGACTTCACTCTTCCTGCTATTCTGCTCTGTTCTAGTAGTGCTACTGTGAATTTTATTGCATGTCTGTTAGGCCTTCCAAAACCAAGGAATAAATTCTCCAGAACTGTCTCAAACTGTCTGACATTTTAAAGTGCTAACATATTTGAAATAGTTTCCTATATCCTGTGCCCCTCTGCATTTTATTTAACGTCTATGTCTGCTGCAAATTAGGACCATCTTTTTCTTCTTTTTTTTCATTTACGTTTGGAGATTTTGCATTTAAATTTCTCATATTGCTTTTCTCTAAGACCCCTCTGTTGTACAGCTATTGGTTTCATAGCTATTCAGGTTAATTTAGCTATGTTTTTTCCCTTCTAGGAGAGGCTTAGGGTTTTTCTGACTGAAACTATGAATGAAGGTCAGTTTGAATTTAGAGCAAGGTAACAGGCATTCACTTTATTTGGTTGGTTGTAAATACTGCTCAAAGACGTATTTCAATTATAGTTTTTCCCTTTTGGAGTATGTATTTCATTAACACTGGGCACAGAAATTTTTTTTTGAAAAACAAATCTCTTTCAAAGATTTTGTTATGATTGGCATTTTGTAAAATAAAATCCCTGATATGTTATGCCAGTGCTTCCCCAATGTTATATGCTAGAACTCAGCTAAAAAATTCTCATTGAAAGAGAAAGTCAAATTCTCATTGAAAGGTACTAATGGTACAAATGAAGAATGAATAAAACAGCCTGTGCAAATACCTGAAAATTCAAAGAAAAAGAAAAGAAAAATTCTCAGGTTCAATGACACATTTTATTTCTTTCTTGAACTTGGAGATCTGCCTGAATATTTATCTTGGTTCAGTTTCCTCTTTACACTCTCTAGTACAGATTGGCTGTCACAGTGTCTGTACCTCTGCCATTTACAAGAGTTGCACTATTTAGCTGGAGCAATGGAAAGATGCTTAAGAATATTTTCAGTTTGAAAGCATCATTCAGTCCTTCTCTCAATCTGCTTATGTAACTTAAATATTTTTAGTGACTGGGAGTTCAAAGTTGCTAATGTGTTGCGTTTCTGAATGACAAATAGAACACACTAAAAACAGCATTACACTGTTTTTTTAAGAAAGTTTCAGAGAAATTCATGCAGCTCTGAGTGAAACCCTACACTGCTTTTAGCCATCCAAATATTTCCTTCCTTGTACAGAGGACTGAATGATTCATTGTACCCAGAATCTCTGTTCACCAGTAGGTATGAAGCTGATGTGACTACATAACGCAGCCAGAGAACAGAAGCTCTTCTCAGGCTGAGAATCTGAGACAACCAGCAGCAGCTGTGGAAAGGAAACTTTCCTCCCTAGGATTTATTCATGATACACTGTCTTGACAGCTGACAAAAATGGTACCCATTTTTTTTAGCATGATGTCTGAATTGCATTGTTCCCAATTGTGGCAAACGCTAAGGAATTTTTCACCAGGAGATGTGCAGTGAAACTAGACCTGCAGACTGATTGAATAAGTAAATGATTTCATAAAACCGAATTATTATAATAAAAGAGGTGTGTCTGCTGAAAATTAAGAGACTGAGAAGAAATGATTAGGTTTTCTTACTCTATAACTTTACCTAAGCCAATGAAAATTGCACATTCAGCTCATTCCTCAGACTAAATTGATCCAAGAACATAAAAAAGCAAGGAACTGACACTTGTGAGTCATGACCCCATAACTACTCTAACTTTAATAAGCCAATTACTAAGCCTCAGTTTCAACGCACTCTTCTAGTCTCTCTCCTTTATCTTTAAAGAGAAGCGTGCACTTCCAAGATCCCTCTCTTTGGTGAGAAGGATAATTTTCTGGAGAGGATCCTCTCTCTTCCTTGGCAATAGAGGAACAAGCAAAACAAATCTACTTTTTGATAGCAACAGTTATGTGAAATGAATCCCCATCCAGTCTACCCATCTCTAGCATATATTTTATTTTTAAACTATGACAGCTCTTGTTCATTCCAATGTCTTCTATTTTAATCATCATTCCTTACTACTTCATCTAAACCAGCACAAAAAGTGTAGAAACTGAAATGAGGGTGGGAGGTTGGGGGATGAAAACAAAAGAAGGCTAGGTAAGGGGCACAGAAATAGAAAGCTGTGGTTATAGAAATCAGAGTTATGTAAAATGAGGGAAATAAATAGAAAGAAATATAAACTCAAGTAGTCTAAATATAAAACCAGGATATGGTATGGCAAAGAAATATTTGAGAAAAAAACTTGCAAAAGCCATAAGAATTTATAATATATCTTTTTCACAGGAAGAGTGCAAGAGAAACTGTAGAGTCAAAAGAAATATTCACAGAATATAAGGTGATGGCAGGAAAAGACTAAATTACGTACATACTGCGGCTTGGGGTACGGGGCCAAACCGCGACCGCGGGTCCTTGCAAGCTGAGCGAGGTTTCCACTGGGCTACTCGGCTTGGTATGTAGGTGCAATA
>JAWWLV010000121.1:81464489-81498927 GCA_035041135.1 Platyrinchus mystaceus | reverse complement strand
ATATTTTAATATAAATTCACTGTAGGTGATTTTGAGAGAAACTTTATGGAGGACATATCAGAAGTCCTGCCTGAAACTGAAATTCCAATAGAAATTATAGAATTCAGAAAGTTTATAAAGGAAGTCATAGTGCTTCTCTAACCATTGCTCATCTGACTAGTTCAAAAAGAACAAGAAAAAAGAAAAAAAGAAAAATGTAATTTCTATCTGTCTCTCTGAGATGTCTATCAACAAGCAATAAAACATAGGACATCTGTGTCAAAAGGGAAATTAACTTTAGACTTACTGGAAAAGAAACTGCAAGGAATTAGACTGAGGAAACAGAGCTGTTGTTTTGCATGATAGATTGGCCATAGGACCTAGTCCTCATAAGGTGTCCATGCAATGTCTGTATACCAAAACACAAAAGGAGGTTTTTTGTGCAATACTACCAGTTTACATGGCAAACAAATAAGGCCATCTGGTGACTATATACTTTCCCTGTACGATTGACTTTCACAATAGTTCTGAAGTATTGGAAGAGCATGGTATTCACAATGGTTTGAGATCTGTAGTGGTTCACTCTTACAGATAGGCCTTAGCCTTTAAAGATGTAATAAAATGCCACAAAAGAATAATTTCCCAAAACTCTCGATATAGATGTCAAAGGTAAGAAACCTACCTTCACTATGTCATCAGGGTAAAGGATTCAATACTTGAGTTTAGAACAACATCTAGCTTACAACTAGCAACTTTGATGTTAAATTTTCATCCTTAGGAGATCATTTGTGAAATACCTAAACAATTTATTTTGGTTTTTTTTTTTAAAGGACATTATTAATTGACTAATCCATGCTAAGTGCATTTACAGCTATTTTACAAGAAATTGCAATATGAGACCTTATTTTTCTTATTATTGTCATAAATATTGTCCATTGCCATGGACTTACACTACTAAAAAGATTTACCCCTAAGGGGCTGCAGTTCAAAACAGAGAAAGACATCAATTTAAATTCAATGATATTTTTCCATCATTTTATTGATTTAGGGCAGAAAAACGATATTCATATTAGAACCAAGACCCTCTGGAAAAGACCACTTTTTCGATAGATTTATCTACTTTTTTTAGGCATGCTTCTGCTGGAAAACTCATTTATAAATGTGTTGCACATAGATACATGCTCAGAAGTCATCCTGTTAGTCATCATTCCAAAAAAACTGAGAATTTAATTAAAATGTGTTTTCATTGATGACATTAAAGACAAAATTGTTCCATGAACTGAAAAGCAGATAAAACAGAGGTTCCTATGTGTTTTTGAAATCTGTGCTGTCGCATACTACAGTAATTCACCATCCATCTCTGATTTCTCTACTAAACTCCTTAAAAAAATCCCTACACAAGATATCACTTCCCTCTTGTATCTTTGACCAGAAAATCCCAGTTTCCAGCCCTGACTTCCAATTATTTGTCTAAGCAAGAGCAATATGTGCTTTCACTATCCATGCTGATGTTTTTCTTTAAAATCAAAGCATCAGAATGTCTGAGACCTTTCCCTCTCATCTATTTTGAACGAAATTGGCCAATGGACAGGCAAAGAGACCAATAAATGCATACAGAAACAATACATTCTCATCAGCTCCATTTCCCTAGAAGACCAATTAAAACTTTTTATAGACTCTGAAAAGTAATTTTTGAAGCTGTGTGGACAGCTTAAGGAAAAGGGGAAAAAGATTCTTCATGCCCAAATCACAGTCAGCTTAGAATTTGATACCAGGATCCTGGGAGGACAATGTATCCATCATACCCAGATTTTTTTTTTTTTGCACCTTACATGAGAATTACTAGTTGGAAGCTCAGTTCTGGTTTTTATTATCTACTGGCTATTTCTGTATTTCAAGCAAGCTGAAACTTTCTATATGTGAACACAAGTGTTTTAACTGTTTGGAGTTCAGGAGCCCTTTTTGTCAGCACAGCCCAAATAAAGTGAAAGGATAGAGAGGGGGAAAAAAATGCACCACCTCCCTCCAGTAAACAAGTAGGAAAACCAAAAGTTCCTAAGAATTTACTGCCACATTTTCTTAAAAATTAGGAGGCAGTATTTGACAGGAAGAAAAGCAACAAATTAAAGAGAATTGAAACAATTGCCAAGCAGTAATTTTTTTCAGGCAGTTATTCAGGGTTTATGTCAGCACCATGCCAATATTACGTAGACATGGATATTTCAATCTGCTCCCAGTTACGTGTAGTTCAGTTTATATCAAATTTCCCAGCACATTGGACTACCCTTGACTGAAGACCTACTGAAGTTTTCTGTTGGAAATGCAAAAAAACCCTCTAAAACTTATTATATTTACAATCAAATAAAAGTCCAAAGAAAGAGACAACCGTAGAGCAAATGAGAAGAATGTGCCTTAGTAAACTTTTGAAATATGAAAATGGGAATGTGTATCAGCTGTATAAAGGAACAGAAAAAGCCTGTTCCTGCAAAAGGACACTAGGCAGATCTCATTTATTCTCCTTGAGAGAAGGTTTTGTGCTGTATTAGTTTTTTGCTTTGTTTCAAAGATTTCCAGATGTAACATTGCAGGCAGTGCTAAATGACCATTACTATTTGTTAAGGTTATAGGAATTATTTTATTTTGTTCTAGATGGAATTACATATATCTGTTCTATTAAAAATAGGACAATTGTTTTACCAAAAGTTATGAAACAACCTAATGTTTAAAAAGGCTGTTGACAGTTGCAAATAAGCATTTATTTCTGTCATCAAGTTGCACATCTTGTGAAGACTCATAGATTTTAGGGCCAAAATGGCCCTTCTGAACATATCATATGACATATACAGGCCAACAGTTACTGAAGCAATGCCAGTGTTTTTGGGTTCATCCTGTATCTTACAATTGCATCTATCAGAGTCCAATTTTTCTCTTGCTGAAGCAAGAACTCTTTGCTACAGGTGTTTTTGTGCAGAAAGGAGGGTGATTCATTCTGCCATCATCCTCTTCAGAATTTTTGGTTTCTTTTTTTTTTTTTACCCATATTTGTGTCTGTTCCTTCACACTTGACCTGTAAAGCAAGTCCCCTCATGCCTTAGGACACACACAGAACTTCACCCGTTTCTGTAGCATTTGGTGGTTTGTTCTCAACATTGTCTCCTATCCTTTCCTGAATTATCTATTTCTTTACAAAGCCACCTCTCATGTTTTATTTTATTGTTCCTCTTAATCCCCTCTTGTTGTTTGGTTCCTATTTTTCCATCTACTGTAGAATTCACGGTGTGTGTAACACCTTGCAGCTGCTCATGAACATTTTTATGCCTTAAGTCTTAAGACCATAACATTCAGTCCCCAGCACCTTGCACCCATCAGGGCAGGGGTAGAGTAGTGGAGGAGTTAGGAGCAAAGGAGAAGCAGGGGAAAGGTATTTCAACTCTTGTCATTGTTTCTCACTATCCACATCTATTTTAATTAGCAATAATCTAAATTAATTTCCCCTGAGCTGAGTCTGTTTTGCTGGTGACAGTAATGGTAAGTGGTGAGGATCCCTGTCCTTATCTGGACACGTGAGCCTTTCCATTTACTTTTTCCCTTGCTCTGTTGAGAAGGAGGAGCAAGAGAGGAGCTGGGTGGGCACTGGCAGTCAGCCAATATCAACCCATCACACCCACCACTACAACAGACAGACTTCCATGACACAGAGAGAAACTTAGAAAGGTTTACAAAGTAATGCTATTTTGATAATAAAAATTTCTTAACCCTTCAATGAAAGCTTCACTTGGGGGAATGGAGGGAGGGCAGTGTGGAAATATAGCATTATTTCTTTGCCATAGGCAGGTGGGATTTCTGAACAGAACTTTTTTTAAAAGAGGAAATAAATAAAAATGCAATAAAGAGAGCACAAGAGGTTGCTTATGGGAAATATTGCCTAATAGTCAGGTTTTCTTTCTCTAATAGAGCTCTGTTTGAAGGATTTAGACTTTTTTAGTGTTACAAAAATAGAACTATTTTGTAATACATACTGGCAAGCCCTATTGAGACTACAAAGGTTTACTAAGAGAAACATTACATGGTTAAGTAAAGAAATTCCTATTTGACACAAAATTTAGGAGGGTTTTCTCTTTCTTTGAATCTTGTCTGAATTCAGTGAAAAATAATTTCTACTAACCTTCTTCCCCAGATAATCTCTTAAGATAAAATTTTCCATTAATGAAATATGTAATTCCTTGGAAAATAAAGCAATATTGATTCAAAATATTACAATACCACAGAAATCATTAGTTTTTCATAAGCTGACTACTTCCTGCAAATTCTATGCATAATTGGGCATAGATTCCCAAGTTATTAATGCTTTTAATGCAATAAAACATGAGACTCCAAATTTGCAGCCTACTTTTAAAATATAAAATTTATTTTCATTCTGATCTCTCCTTCCAGCTCCCTGATGTACACAGAAACAACTGCTGCAAATAGAAAAACAAAGCATCCAAATGTTGATAGCAATTTCTTGTTTACCCTGAACATATGCTTGAAAAATTAACTTGAACAAGAGGTTCAGCCACACTTGAGGTGATACTGCCATTTCTATCATAAAGACTGTGGGAGATATTTAGATACTGGACAAATTGTCTACCCAAACTGAATATGTTGTAGTTTCTCTTTGTCAAGTTTCTGTTTATTGAAGTCTGACTGATTAAAGGGTTATCTTCACCTAAAATGAAGGCTAAAACAACAATACTAATGTCTAACTAAAAATCACTTAAACTAGCATTAAAATATGGGTTGTGAAGGTGTCTGAGCCATAGTTTGGATTAGCTTTGGGGTTTCAATAAATTGCCTACTACTTGGAATTGCAAAATGAACCTTCACTTGAACTAAATCACATATTAGCAGGGAAAAATTAGTTTCAAAGCAGAACTGTTATTTTAAACCCCCCACTGACTTATCAGTATCAGCTTGGAGAACAACTACTTTAAGTTCCCCTAGTGTGAGAAGGAACTATGACATGTTCCTAAAGCTGAATGTTAGCCTTGTAAGATTTGAGGAATTAATTTATACCATTCAGTTTCAGGTTTTTCTCAATAAACCAGTGTCCTCTCTGAGGAAACATAAGCAGATTATTAAAACTTTTTTTCTTAAACACATCTAAAATTTGAGATTTTTAAAACTATATTCATATTAATGAAATAACTGGCCATCAGGTGACCAGTACAGTGCAGAACCAAAAAAGAATTGACAAATTTATGTTCAGACAATTCCTTACTTCAGAGACAGGAATGACAAAGTAACTAGCTGTTCAGCCTGCAAATAGTCAATTTATATGTTGCCCTGACAAAAGTTTCAGTTTTACATGTTTGTATGTTTCAATTGTAGGGCAATTTCAATAATATCTTATGAGAAAGACATAATATTTTTGGAGGAAAAACTCAAACTTATTGTTAAGATATTTGGAGTTGATTCCCAAATGTTACTCTGCTTCTGAGTAGACATAGTACAGAAAATAGGGTCCTCTCAAATCCTATTTAACACTAGGATTAAGAACAAAATTAACACAGTACTTAAAACAGACAAGAATAGGAATCAGCCCAGACACCCATTGCACTTTTGCTTATGGAAGGACTGAGGAGAAGTAGTGAAGTTTTGCAATGAAAGGTAGGTAACCTTTTTCAACTTTTCTACTTCTCTTTCTACTGTAGACTTGCTTAACATGACACAATTATGATAGGCAAGCATCTTTGCAATCTGTGGGAGTAGTTTAATAGGTTTCATGGTCAAATATATCAGTGCTCTTGAAGCTGTGACCATGAATTAGCTTCAGGCTTAGCAGAACAAGTGCCACATATGTATCCTTAGGACCGTGAGATACTGGATCAGATCGCTGGATCATTACACTCCTATAGTGGAATAGTTCTTTCTCTAGTTTCTTAAGAAAAGATTTTTGTGTGGAAAGTTACACCCATGCCTTTTATCTGTAAACAGAATTGGCTGCCAACAATAGTCAAACATTAATTTCTACCAAAAGTTTCAGCTTTTCCAGATGTTTCTTCTTAACAGGAGGTTTAAACATAGTCACAAAACACAATCAATGCCTCCTCATCTATTTAAAAAGAGACAGAAATGAAACAAAGCCAAATGTAACAAAGTCAACTTGGTCCAAATTAGGGTGATTTCAGAGCACAGCTAATTTGCTGATTGAAAAATAAATATTGTCAAAAATGGAAAAGGAACTAAAAAAATGAAAAGTACTGTAATCATATCATGCCTTATAATGTTAGAGCAATGTAAAGTTTTATAATACCTTCAAAAGGCCATATTTTTTGCTTAAATTGTACAATATGGAAGACAAATGTACTGTTTTTTGCATTGCTGAAGCAGTGCAACATTTTTATAGTACAGATTAAATAAAGACATTTATTATACTAGTATTTCATTCATCATTAATTTGCAATTACAGTGCTGACATGTTTTTTGTTAATTCTTCCCCTAGAAACTGGACCTTGGAACTGTCAGTAGAGAACTTCACTGACAAGAAATCATGTTCATGACAATGTACTACTGGTTACAGAGAGGGAAGTCGCAGAAGGATTGTGTCTTTCCTCTGTTTTTCAAGTCTTGTCTCTTGTGGGATGGAGGGTTTTGTTCAGGTGTAATTTAAGACACTTTTGAAAAAACACGAGGATCTGAAATATTGAGTCTATGCCACAATTTAGCACTGCCCAGTGCATGCCCTGATCAGCATGGTTGCAGGAGATGCTCATCTTAACCAGCGTGAGTGCACATGATATAACACATCTGACCTCGTAGTGAAAGAACAGAGCCAATGCCAACCAGGTTAAGTGAGCAGGGAGTTCCATTGTAGGGGATCACCAATGCCTCCTACTAATGAAAGAACTGAGATGCTAGGCCTGACCATATAAGTTAGCAATGAATTAGGAATATCTTGTACCCATTGATTCAATGTCCAGATCATGGGTGAAGGAGAAAGGAAAGCTTTTACCTCTTCATTCCATGCTCATAATTTTAACATAAAATTTACTCCCTGCTACTCATTGCTGAGATGTACCCAGCTTCCGAGGTTACATAAAATCTGCCTCTTTTTACACAAAATCCAAGTACACATACCAGGGTGCATGGGCTGTGTACCTCCTGTCTCTATAAAACTGGGAGAAGAGTCTGTTTCATGGGATCAGCAAACTTACGCTTTATGTTTGATTTTTCATGAAATTCCACAGACTTCCTGCAAATTTCCAATAACAAATGCATTCTCCATTTGCCCAGCCACAGCCCTATCATGGGGCCTCAAATTTAGAATTTCTTTAAGTGGAGCATATTCCATTAGTGATTCCTTCATCTTGTACAGTGCAAAACATAAAAGTCATTATAACAAGCAAAGCCACAGTTATTATGATGCTTGCTGAACATACTGATGAAGCAAATGTTTATTTTGCTCATACCCATTCCCTTTAAAAGAAGCCACACTTCAATGACAGCAGCCTAGTGCTTACATCTTATGAAAGATTTTTGCTTACATCTGCACCACAAAAGAGTGTGAGCTGTTCCTGTTCTGATCCTTTAGTTGTCTCCAAGATATTTCTCTTATTTTTTCTCAATGCAAATTTTGTTGACAAAAATAAATCCACAAAACTATGGAGAGAAAATGGACTTTGAATGACTTTTCCTGGGGCTTTACGTGGGTTTGAAGACATGAATCAGAGGGATTCCTATAATCAAAATTCATCATTACACTTGGCTTACCATTTTCTGTTGAAGCTTTTTTTATTTTACCTTCAGGATGCAGACACATGATGTTGTGCTGCAGTGCATTCCAGGGTCAGAGCATTGTAGCATGACTTACAGCAAGCAAGACACTTCTTTACTTGCTTGTCTTGAAAAATTGCCTTTGAGCATCTGCTGTGTGGAAGAATGCTAATGGAAGTGATTTGAAAATGAAATGAGGTACCCAGATTTCCTGAAAATTTACAGCCGTATCTGAAAATTGCACACATGCGGTACAATCTCGAAACACACGTTTGTCTGCGTAAACATTGTTATTGTTAAATAGTTTTCAGGGCTAACTTTCTTTCTGAATGAAGAAAATTATTGTGATGCATGTAAAAAAAAGGAATATAAGCTAAATATTTTTAGCAAATCCTATCATTATGAAGCGAATGATAGAATAGAAGAGGAATTACTTCTGTTTTGACAGTATCGGGTACCATATCACATGTAAAATATTAATTTTTTACTTATTGATAGAGTTGACTGACAGTTTGGGTTTGTACTGTTTCCCATGGTTCATTTTTTAGTTTTATTTGTAATGTGAAAAAATGAGAGGATCAATTAACAAAAGCATAGTGAGTAATTTTTACAAATTTACTACACTTCTTTGAAACCACCATTTTTATTTTATTAACTAACACATTCTTTTGATGCATTTAACCTCAAAATTAACAGAGCCCAGCTCTGTTCTGCACTATAAGTAATATTTTGGTTATCACTAGAAATCAAGGATGATTGTCTAAAATAGGCAGCATTGATTCTCAGAGGTGGCCCATGAAACACCAGCTGTAACAATGCAGTTTGCTGCTCCATTTTGTAAAGCAAGCCAGATAACAGCAGACAATTATTTTTTGTCCTTGGTATTTCTGGGTGTCCTTGTCATTTTTAGACTGATGCATAGCTGCCATTCCATTTCTAGACACATACCTGGTACCTGTGGAAAAGTGGATCTTACCTAACATTTCTGGATTATTTTCTGGGAAATTCTGGTGAAAGTTATGATCATGTGAGACACAAAACTAGTGAACTAGTGAGCAGTGCATCCAGTACATTCTAAACACAAAACACATGTTATGCAGGTCAACTCTATAACATACCTTTTTAAATGTTTATGTATCAGGCAACCTACCTGGAAACAGTTTCTCATATGAGGTACTGCACATGTGGTACAACTCTCCACAAATACAGTGGGGTTCATCACTGTCAGATTGAAAAGAGCTATGGAAGTCTTCTACCTAAAAGAGTTAAAGATGCCCATGATTTTTTTTCTCCTTTCTGACACCTTTCAGTGACTTTGCTCTGGGATAAGGGATAAAGAACAACCTACCTGAAAGAAACTTTAGAAATAATCCAGAGAAGTGGTAAGTGTCCACATTGAACTATTTTGAGGGACACAATGGACACAAACTGAAATGCGAAAGGCTCTGTTTAAACATCAAGAAACACTTTTTCACTGTGAAGGTGACCAAGCACAGGCACAGAATGCTCAGGGAGGTTGTGATGTTTCCATCCTTCCAGATATTCAAAAATCACCCAGATGTGAACCTGGGTAACCAGATCTAGATGGCCCTGTTTGAGCAAGGTGGGGGTTGGACAGGACAGCTGGATGTTTCTGCCAACCTCAGACATTCTGTGACACTGCCCTTCTACTTGCCTCTGGTCTGTGTCAGGGTGCTACAGTGTTATCAACATGGGACATGTAGGTAATTAACATTTTGCATCATCAGCGCAATACAATGTATTTTGCCTTATTCTACCAAACTTTAGAGGCAATGGTCTGTGAAAGGAGAATTTTCTGAAGACCTTAGGCAGGTAAGAATTCCAAAGAATCTTAGACTAAGTAAAACCACTATGCAGCATCTATGTGCATTCACAACAACATCTGGGGCAGTCTAGTAGTTCAGTAACAACCAGTATTAGCAGAAGGTGCACCTTTTTAATAATGAATTACTCACCAAAAGAATTAAGCAATCCAGTTGTCTGAAACTTAGGAAAATTTATCTTGGACAAGTGGCACAAAAAACACAAATCAAGTAATGAGATATGAACTGAAAGGATTAAGCTCTCTGCATAATTCTTCAGATGAATAAGATTGAAGGTTTGAGGGAAATATCAAGAAACCTATAGGCACTCCCCACCCCTCCTGCAGATATACCAATAGCAATGTGTAAATAAGGAAAAACGATACAAAGAGCAACAAATTTACTGACAACACTGCATGCAATCAGAAAGGCTATCCACACACAACTGCTGTTTATGACAAAGAAGTTTCTCTCTATTGTCTTTTTAAATAGGTTCTTTCCATTTATATTTCATTTTGGAATAATTTGAGAGACCTAATTTGTTTTGTCAGGTTCATAATTATTTCCAGAATTGTCATCGGCTCCAGTTTTAACAAGCACTATTAAGGCAAGCTCTAATGTGCCCTAAAAACTAGTTAAATTCTCAAAATCTTAAGCCCAACAGTCCTGCCTAAAATGACACATGATGTCATTTTTCCAGCATATTAAATTTTAAACTCTTTTGAGAAGAAACAGCTTGAAACTTGTTGCACCAATGATGTAGAAAAAAACTCATTCAAGGCTTTTCCTTTCACTTCTTTTTCTAGACTTGATGCTTCAATCCCTTTCTGTGTCCTATATTTCCATTCTAATATGAAGGTTATAAAAAGTATATCAAGTACGTGGAATTTATTTATAACTGGTACAAGCGGGAGAGCCAACAAAGAGAAATGATGGGTTAACTGGGCCATATTCTCCTCAATCTTCTACTTTAGCACAGAAGGAAAATCATTCAGTCAGCAGCATTGCATTGCAGGATTGCATGTATCGATGACAGAGGAATCAGAACAGATGTTTCTCCACTTCCAAATATTTTTTGTTTTGTTTTTCTCTTTTTATTAAAATATCTGCTGTTCTTACCATAGATGCTCTTTCACAGATGGAGATATAGCATTCATACGTTAAGTCCTATTTTAAATGATTGTTCTATTCTTACCAAGGGATTGATTTTAGTAATTACATATCTTATCAATTCCCTCCGTACTTCATGGAAGAAACACTGCTGCTGTTTTCTGTCATAATGTTTGAGTTCACAGTCTGTCAGTCCGGTGTTATTTAGCCTAAACTGAGTCCAAACTTTTCCTTTTTAGGGTGTTTGCATAAGTACTAAAGCACTGGAAGACCTTCTATCTCAGTAACAGTAGGGATGGGCACCTAGCATTATTTGAGTTCAGATCCCAGCAGCAGGGATAGGATGGTTTGCAATTGGCTGGAGCCCATGTAGGAGTTGAGTAGTATCAGTTTTTAAACAGCAACAGGAATGAACCAGGTAGAGACATCCAGCTCTCTGCCAGCCAGAAACTAACAACATCTTGGTCTGGGATTAAACTTCCACCTGTCCTATGCTTACGGAGAACTAAAGCAAGTAGGCTTGGCATATTGGTAGTTTTATAATAAACTAGGTAGGGCAGAAATAGAATTTGGAAAATAATTAAATTTTTATTTTTTTCAACTTGTTGCTTTCTGAGTAACATTTTCCTCTTGTTTTAATCAAACTATAATTCTGTGTTCATAGAATATTCTCATGAGTGATTTTTTCATTGTCAAATGCTAATTTTAGTTCTCAAGAAAATCTAGAATCTTTATGTCTACATCAGATAAATATATTTCTCTCCATCTGCAAAACCACCAGGAAAAATTCAAAGTTGATTTCAATTAGTTTGTTCTTCAGTTTCTTCATTACTTTTATTTCCTCTATGATTTTAGGAAAACATGGTGATCTTTTTTTTAAATTTTATTTTTTTTTTAAATTCTAGGCTTTGCTCTTTAGTCTGGAGTCTTCAGTTCCTGTCTATGTCTTCTAAAAAGACAGAGATAAAAATGTGTACGTGTGAGATATGACTTCAGGCTTATGTGCTTTATTGTAGGTCTGTCTCTATCTATTTTAATTTATTTTTTTTTGACAGAAAAGATAAAATATGAACTCCAGGCAGCATCAGGGAGCCTTCCATATCTAGCAATGCACGAAAGACTGCAGTGAGAAAACCTTCGAGCTTTCTACATTGCAACTGAGGTAGAATAGACTACAATGACATTGGGGATTTAACAATTCCGCTGTCAAATGTAGCAATTAAAGTAGTATCTGCCACAACTATTTTTTATGACTTTCAATGGGGGATTTTCTGCAAAAGCTTTGCTACTTCCTGAATGTCACTGTTCACATGGAATTAATAAAACAGAGCGGGAGAATTGAAGTCAATACTGAAAAAAAAAAAAATACAGCATGAATGGTCTCAGTATAGTTCATGACATGAACATTTAAAGAGAAGGATACTCTTTATTCTTTTCCCGAAAAAGGTGAAAAGTAATTCCCAGGTTTAAATTTGCATTTCCTCTGAACAAATTTAATTTCAAGCTTTAGTTGTAAATTCAACATAAGATTACACAGTGGTGACAAGTATGCACTTTGCTGATAAAGCTGTATAAGGGATTTGTAAAATCTGCCTCCTGATGTCACTTGCAGCCAAGCCCATTTGCTTTTTGGGGTTCTGCAAAAACAGAGATACCCTTTCAGTAATAACGTTCTCTTCCAACAAAAAGGTTTTTACCCCGAATTGGAACAAAATCCACAAATTTGAGCTTTTCCATGGAATGTAAATTTTCAAAATATTTTCTTTTGGGAGAATGAAATGGAATATTTCAAAAAATCCAAGCCGCAGAGCCAGCTGGCTGAATATCTCAGATAGAAATCACACCAGACCATGGATTCAGCTGCTCCTAGGAGTGGTGAGCCCTGTAAAACAGCAGGGAGGCCCAATTTGCCCATCTGGCAGACTAGAGTCTGTCAGGAATTTCAGCAAAATTAATGTGTTCCTGCAAGATGATTTCATTTCACTGGATCTGAATTTTCCAGGGAAAACCAATCCACAAGAACATTTTTCTATTTCTATTGTTCATAGAATAATAGCAATAATAGCATAGCAATAATTTATTGTGTGTTTGTCAAGGGGTTCCATACTCTTTTGCAGAATTTAAGGCCACACCATGATGGGTGTTTGTGTTGCTACTGGGCAACCCAACAGATACAGCATCTACGGACACTGAAATGCAACGTCTCCCATAGAAGTATCTCTAACGAAGAGGAAGGGGTAAATTCCGTATATGCTTCCTACATCCTGAGCGTTGCTCTTCTCTTGCTTATGACTGAGTATGAAAAATGAAAATGTACCTCATTAAAAAAGGATAATAAACCCCAGGTTTACAGTAGTGTAAAGAACATGTCTTTGATTTGAACAAAACTAAAAAGGAGTGAAATAATGGGCTCTGCCACTGCTATTACTGCTTCAGAAAAGCTGCATTTTTATTTCTTTTTCCCCAAAATCATTTTTCTATCATATTCCATTATAACAAAAAACTCTCTTGTCATTTCTATGTAATTTAATTCTATAACATACATATGCACCTAAACATAAACTCAGAAACTTGAAAATAAAATCAGAAGACAGAGGAAACTGCAGGAGCTTTTGTGGAAGGCTAGGAAAAAATCATGTGCAGCATTAGTAACTAACACTAGAAAGTCAAAGATTAACAAGACAAATTTTTGCAGATGCTCACTAATAGCAATGAGTTTGAGATATAATCAAGTACTTCTTCAAATTATATCAGTAAAACTTCGCTGAAAAAATTTCAAAGCCAAGTAATAAATGTTGAAGTAGAAGTTAAAAGTTTGAAGCTGATTCCCTGATTTCAGTAATTAAACTTCAGAGATATGTTGAAAGGGCTTGAAATGTGAAATTTTGTTGCTTGTCTTTGAAAAACAGAAAATAAATAAAAGTTATTTAATCAGGAGGGTATACAATCATTCCATATTGTTTTGTTGGTAAAGGTATTAGCAATTGCAGTTGCCAGTGATGTATTAATTGTTCAAAATTCTATGCTGAAGAGTTTTGGCATGGAAACATATTTTATGGTGTATATATGAAAATGATGTGGAAAATTTTATCATTAAACCTATCCACTATTCTTCCTTAACCTCTTCATTAAAAAGTGATAGGTAGCAAACTAAATTCTTGAATGTTGTGCCATCTCATGAATATGACAAACACATCAGTTTCTTTTCTTCTTTATTGAAAAGAAAAAATCCAAAAAGTTACTTGAATTCAACCATGGAATCTGAATGTGTCGATTGCCAATATGGAGAAGGTGGTGGTCTTTAGGCTATTTGGTTTATTAAGTTTAAAAAATGGTGTACACTGATCTTTTGTCAAAATGAGACAGATATCCAAGAATGTGATTTTAGCTGATGGAGAAATAAATAAAAATGAGAAAATCCCCAGAAGGCAGGTAACAAAACTGCTAATGACTTTTTTTCACAATTCGTACACACCAAATAAATACAGTATGTGTTCATATAAAGCATATTCACAAGGAAGCCAAAAATTTAAATTTTACCTTGGTTCTTGAATGTTCTTGTACTCCTAATATTTCTACCTTCAAATACCACAATGTGGGGAAAAAGATATACATCAATAGAAGTAACAACTTTTTAAAGAGACTTATTTATGTTTCAGTAACCCTATTTGTCTTGATCATTCATATTGTTCTAATTGAGATTCCCAGATGTTCAGTCTTTATTTCATTATGCTCAGAGTTTTTGAGGCAGAAGTCATCACAACAGCTAAGCAGTTTGTAGCACTCAAAGAGTGATTGCAAGAAGTTCAGTTTTGGACAAACTAGCTAACATGGAGTGTAACCAAGGAGGCCAAAATACCACTGAAAAGCATACATTGCTAATTGTGTTTCAGACTTTCTCATGTTTCAATATTTTCAACAGGGACTATGTACTGTGATATTCAAGGCGGAAGGAATGCACAAACCACATTATTCTATCCATTTTTTATGCTGTAAACCATAAAAATACTGACTATTCTGAGTGTTTCTGCAGGTTGTACGTGGATAAAATTTATTCTATCTTTGTGCATTTCAAAGGAAATGATCTCATGGAAATACTGAACAAAAGAAATTGAGAACTGGAAGGACTCCACTTTTCTCAGCCAAAGTAGAACATAATTAGCAACACAGAAAACTGTGACTATTCAGTGGTCTGACCTCTGTAAATAATTTCAAACAAACTGAAGAAAGTGAGACTTTTATGTGAGAGTTCATGGAGAACCTGTGTTTTATGTGGGATATTCCAACTGTGTAAATAAAATCAAAATGTATTAGTATGAAATAGGATATTACAGTGAGAGACAGTTTTGTGTGTATCCATGAAAACTAGTTAGTGTTTGTACAAGCTCAAGATAGTGGGGATGGTTGTAGTTTATGGGATGTTGGGGGATATAGATTATCTCAACCCATAAAACTAAAGTCAACCAAGTATCTTTCAATTTGTCATTTTTTGTGGTTGCATCAAGTATTGTACTCTGAATATGTGACAAACTCCTTGTAAAATAGCACCTTTTCAAAATATACTGAAAATATCTGTAAATTCCAGAATTAGCTGAGTTCCCTGAAAAGATATTAAAAATATCTTTATTTCCTTTTATTGTAAGAATATTTCTGGGTACAGCCTATCCAGTCATATTTTCATATATTATAATTTGTTAGTAAAAGTTACTCCAAGCACATCAATGAAAAGACGTGTAGGTGAAGATCTAATGTTCAGTCCCCTTTGTGCTTTTAAGTTTGAAAAGTGCAGGAAAATCCCTGCCTCTGTGAAGTAAAAGACTGAAAGAACTAGGTAACTTCAAGGCAGTCAGGGTTTTACATAACTGCTTTAAAGTCTTACCCCACTCTCCCTCCAAATTTCTCTAGGATTTTGGAGTCCAGTCTTGCATAGATCAGTGAAGCTCATGCTCTGAGCCATCGGAGGCTGATGCAGACAAGCTGATGGACATGAGTTTTCCAGCCAGCCTGCTTTGCACCCCACATATCTGAGAGCACTGTTGGAATTACCTGCAGCCACCTGCTTACCTGTTTAAGTACAACGTTATTTACTTTTGTAATAAACCTGCGTCACCAACTGAACACCTTCTCACTGGTACTCATTTCATCTGGGTTTAGCTAAAATAAATGGCTGATAAGTCAAGAAATAGTGCTGACTCCCCACTGACAAAGTGCAGCTGGAACACAGTAACCTCAGAAAACCAGACTGCTCCTGGAGTTATCAGATCAAAGTGAAAAAAAGTGGTGAAAAGTACAGGCAGGCCAGTTATGAAATATGCAGATAAAATGTTGTTTGACCACAAAACAGCTTTCAGGGAAGGGTGAAAAGAAGTTCAGGACCAAACTCACTTTACATGTTCAACTGCATTCTGTAAAACCATTAGTCTCATCAGGCATTTTTTTCCAAGTAATATTTCTCTTTTAAAACCAAGCACTTCAACTAATTCCTTTGATTTCTTCTCCTTAAAATCCTTCTAACTTGTGCACAATTTATTAATGAACTATTGTTCCTTTACAGAAGACATGTGTTGCAATAGAAGCAGAGGCAGATGGAAAAAGTGGAGTATAAATGGCAAAAGTAAGATACTTAATACTGAACAGAATCCTGTCTCACTCTAAATGTTCCAGATTTCAAAGCTGACATGTATAATTTGGCATGAAAGTACACAATAAGATGCTTTCAGGAAGATTTATTTTTTTCACATTGAAATATACCTTCATTGTTTCAGACATTAAAAGTTATATTCAAGCATCCTGCATATTCTAATTACTACTTTAAAAAAGGATATATATTATATAGCATACTTGCATGCTGTTCCTAGGCTCAGAGTCAACAAGTGGTACTCGTAATTACTACAAATTACAGAAAGGTTTGTCAATAGGTTTAAATTCTAACCTTGTCTTCGGCAGCTTCAGAAGAATGAAACTAAGCCCAAAGAAGGGTTTGAAGACAAAAACATGGGAAACCCTGGTCTATGCATCCCTTCAGCTAGAAGTAAGAAAACTCACTGGGAGAAGAGACTCTCCATAAGATTAATCTGTATTAATCTGAATTCCCCATGTTGTAAATTCCAAAAATTTACAACACATTTTATTCAAAGCAGAGGGCAAGTTGGAAGTAGAAAGATTATAATATTATTGATTAGAATTGATCAAAGTAAAGTCCACCAGACATACTTACATTTATTTTTAACCTTGAATGAATTAGGGGAATCATATTTTGTCATTATTATATTATAAGGGTGTAGTCTAGAGACTGATGAAACACCAATTACTTTGAAACACCAAACATTTAGGGTCTGACTTCTTTCCTTTCAATCATTTCAAGTATCTGAACCGCAAAAGCAAGGCTCATATTATAAGAAATTTCATAAGAAATTGAGAAAGATGAAAAAAAAAAGCCTGGAAAAGCTAGCAAGCTGTATTGGACATGAACAGTTTTGGTAGGCAATGAAGGAAGAAAAGTGAAGGAAAACAAAAAGGCAGTACATTTAGCCCATGATCAGTAGGGCAAGACCTAAGTGTTTGAATTCCCAAATTGCACATTATTTTATAAAACTGAAAGTCCTCTGTGCAACGTGGTACATTCTTCTGCATTCTACTGTCTTAATTAATAAAGATATATTGAGTACTTTTGCTGATAATCCTAGGACACTAAGAGCAATGAAGCAAAATCAGAAGTATATTTCTTCATTTAGGAATCTGATCTAGAAGCCAAAACCCATGGTAGCATTAACAGTGATCAGGATATGGACTTTGACCCTGTGCTTTGTTCACGGTTAAAGAATAGAGAACATCTGGATCCCAGAAAACAGACACTTTTAAAGGCAATTGTACCTCCCACTAAGAAGCCAGTAGAACTATACTCAGAATTACAAAATCCTTACCTCAGTCATCTCATCATATCATTCCAATTGTAAGCAAGAGACATAGCATTCTAAAATGCATAAAGGTAGACTCTGATTTCTAATTAATGTAAACAAACCCCCAATTTTTTGGTATATTTTTACCAAAGGACTCAGCTACAAAACAGTGGCTGTAGCAAAAGTACACTCTTATGGACCTGTAGCAGTACCTTTGTATGTTTATCTGTTTCTCACATAAGACGATCATAAATACATTCACTTAACTTCTCCCTCTTCCTCCAATATCTTCCTAAGCAGTAAATTATACTGTGTCTGTAGTCCTCTGAAGTGTAAGTCAGCTTCCGCACAGTAAAATTAATGAGCAGTGTTGCTAAGAGCCAGGTGCTACAGCCTAAATGAAATGTGTTATGGAAGCTCAGGCTTTGGACCATTAACCATCATGGCTATTTTATAAACAGAAACAGATGTCCCTCCAGGGCTGTCTTAATTTTCCTAGTGTGCAGGTACCAGGTATTACTTTAAACCAAGCTTTATACATTGCTCTGGAGGCTGTTGGACAACAGGAGTGGTGACATTGATTCACCTTTTATTCTGATTGTATTCAATAATATTCCTACTCACTATAGTGGCTGAAGACAGTGGAGAAGAACTATTCTTTTGTTACAACTGGCTGAATTTACAAGAGCTTCCTACGCACATGTGTGACTAAATGCATAGTATCTCTGAAAGTACACAAAATATGCCAAGGTACCTTTGTTTTTTTTCTTCTCCACACAAAATGCAGCCTTTTTAAAGTGCTCTGGGGAAAGAAAATGAAACATGCCAGATGACAAATGCTAAGTGCTCATTGCTTAGCAAACATGCTGAACAAATACCCCAAACTTGTAAAGCCATTAAATATGGTAACTCACTTCACTGAAGCCCAGTGCAGGAAGACAAATAAAGAGCTAGCACTACACTTGTGATAATAGAGTTAAAGGCAACCGAGTTAAATCTAAACTGAAAATGAAGAGACATTTATTTTGATGCAACTATATTTTAACACATTGCTTTATATTACACTCAAGTATTTCATTTTAGAATAATGAAAGGAGGCATGACAAAAATGGCACCACCTTAAGAAAATTAACATGACATAACAAAATAAATCTTCTTATGTAAAACTTTCATCTGCTATTTTTACTTTCCTCTCTGCAACAAAGGAATAGACCATATCTTCACATAGATTCAAGTAAGTGTCATGCAGCTGGTTTACTAATATATAGTATCCTTAATCATTGAACCACCAGGCACTTTACATTGTTACTCTGCAAGCTAAGCAATGCAAACTACCATCACTTTCACTCAATGTTACTGCATATGAGAAGAAAACAGAAGGTGAGAGAGTTGACACAAAGATGTGTGGAAAGCTACAGGTAGAGAGAATATGTCTAGATGTATGTCTAGTTCTCTGTCAAAGGCAAACTACATAGAAAATAAGAAGTCTGACAAGTTCATTGAAGATACAGGGTCTGTCATAACAAAGAATTTAGGCATAAGCCAAGGACACTTGTCTGAAAGCAGAAATTATTTACTTTTCCAGCGGAAAAACAGTCTCAAGTTCTCAATGGAGAGGGATTTGCAGAGAATAGCATACCTTGCTCACCAAGGTATAGTACATTTGTTTTAGCAGCTGCACCCATGTACTATCCCAATAAACAAATCTTATGTTTTGACAGTCAACCTATAGCTCTGTAATTAACCAACAAAGGATGATTTGAAGAAGGTAAACTGGCTAGCTGACCAACCCAACATTTGAATCAAAGGTGAAAGTCTTTTGGACACAGACCTTATCAGTACTTAAAATGTCACTTAGTATGATTCAAAGAGAATTCTCTGAGATTTTAAGAGCTTGATAGTGAAATATTTTAGCTCTATATTATTTGTTATGAATTACAAAACTGTTCATGAATTGTAGTTACTGCGGGCTGTTTACTCCCAGCATACCATAACCAAAGGACATTCTGGGTCATCTGAAGGTCAGCAAGTCAGAGCTAGAATTGTAGTATGATGTTATCTAAGCCATGTCACTCTTCTGTGACTGCTACTGGTGCTGGTGGGGCCAAATATGAAGCACAAAGTGTGAGATTACGAGCCAGCAGCAAAAGAAGATTTTGGATCCTGCTTGTGACAAAAGGGGAAAAAAAAAAGGGGGGAAAAAAAAAAGAAGAGAAAAAAATGAGTGTTTCATCTCCATAGCTAAATACAAATCTGCCTTATGTGGTCAGCGGTCAAGCAAGGTTGACCAGCACAGACTCCTCCTGCACAGATAAATGAAAAGATATGGATATGCTCCCCTCACACCCACGCCATTCTTGCCAAGAGCTCTGCAATTGGTGTATTCAAACATTCAGATAAAGGCCAGTGTTTAGTGGAATCTACTGTGAATCCCAAGAGGATATATATATTATTAGGCCTCAGAAAACTCACTGGTTCCATGTGCAGAAACAGTTTCCATCTCTCAATGCAGGCTGTAGCCCCCAAAGGAAATGCTGCAAAGAAAATAATTTAAATGAATAGAAGCAGCACTTACCACAATGTGAGCAATGAAGTCATAAACTTGACAATAAAATGACAGATATTGGGCTGCTAACCCAGAATGGTTCCAAACCAGTGTTCCCGGTTGCTGGTTGTTAGCACTTCTGTTTTGATGTGCGCAAAAACAAATTTTTGTTCCGTCACATAAGGTGGTCATACTGCCAAATGCACAGGTAGCCCCTTTATGACCTGCAACCAAATACAGTCAGGCAGCCCCTTTTGGTAAATGACACTGGAACATCTGTCAACCACTGGCAACCTTCCAGGCCCCACCTGGAAAAAGTGGGGTTTTTCTTATTTTGTGGATCCTTATCATTGTGTGATAAATTTTGGACTATTTTGACACTGAAAGTTATCAGAATTAACTAGTCTTTATTGAATCAGAAAAATAACAAACATATTCACGTAAAGCTGTAAAGAGTAATATTAAAAAGAAATATAAGTTTACCAAAGTTTTCTAGTTCATAAAAGATCTCAACCCCTCGTCTGTGATAAACTGTTGTTGACATTAATCATCAGATTTTGGCTTTCCAGAGCAAGCTGATTTCATGTTCATAATTATGTAGCCAAGTATGAATCTATGTGCTATCAGTAGGCTCAGGCAGGACTAATGGATTTTCAACATTTAAAGAGAAAGGGCAATATGGAGCCTTAACTAAATTCCCTTTCCAATTTTATATATATATATGGTCACCAATTTTTTTCCTGTTGTGGACACAAGCTATTCTTCCATCCTTTCAATGACTATATTAGAAATCAGATTTTTGTACAGTATCCCTGATGCTACTGTGAAAAAATTTTGCATTTTGCATAAGTGGCTGTTGTAATCTTAGCTTTATAGCTGAGAAGTATCATCCTCAGTTGACTCAGATGTCTTGGAAAGCACATATACAACTAAAATTAGAAGATTTTATCTTGAATTGCAGGTGGTGACACTGTCTGCAAAGCTTTGCTTGTTTGAGTGCATCATGTTGGAAAAGAAATCAGCAAAATACGAATTACAAGAATGTCAGGAGAAAAATTTGGATTTGTTTTTCTTTTTTTTCTTTTTCACCTATTAGCTTGAGTCAGTTGTCATGCCCTCTTAGATAAAGGAAGTTGCACACACAAAAAAATCATGTTGAGACACTGCATAAAATAACAGAAGGGCAGAGACATAAGAGTTTTGGAATTCCAAGTAGTTTTAATATAAGAATATGTTTGAAGTACTACAATACTTTCTCAAATAGAACCCAATTTCTGGAGTATTTTGTGTTCTTCAGCTTAACACCCTTGGTGCACTTTACATGCTTCTTAGATTTGAATTCTTTCTTTTTTCTTTTTTGAATGAAAGCAAGACAAATATCCATTAAGAGGCTAGACCGCTTAGCTAACACCAGCTTTCAATTATAGACCAGGAGGAATTTCCTTGTGAATAATGCCTTACTGTTGAATTAACATTAATATGTTGAAGGAAAAGAGTCACCCCTATCATAGTTTACATTGGAAAAGGCAGGTACATTAACATTTCTAGCAAGCCACAGTATTATACTGAGCCAATTTTAATGCACAGGGGATAGAAAAGTAGCTAGGCACATTTTATGGAAAAAAAGTGTCAACATGGGCAGATCAGCCAAGAAATACTTATATTCTTTCCTTCTTCTCCCTCCCTTTCTTCTCTCATTACAGATTTTCTCTTGTCTTAAGAGGTTTTTTTTGTGTGTGTGTGTGTTTTATTCCTTAGGACATAGATAAGTTATTTAAATATATCCATCTGTTCCATATTTGTTGCTTATTCTCACAGACAAATGTATGTTGGCTATGCTAATTCTCAGCTTTATGGTTGGATATGGTATGAGAAAATTGACTATAAAAAGAACAAGAGTTAGAAAGCTTAAGTTTTCCCAATCCGTTATTTATTTCTCTCACTGAATGCATTAGATAATAATTTGTAACGTTATAATTTGGCCCAGGTTCTCAAGTGTCTGTGCTAAATATCAGTGGCCTGATTTTCAGAAGTAAGTTACTCTCTTGAAAACACACAGACATATTCAAAAAATACTTTTAGGAATGGACAAAGGTTGCAATGTCTGGATCTGCATTTAGACCCCATCAAAGGCAGAATTCAGTTTGGATCATACTCAAATTTCGGCAGCTATTTGGAAACGAGAAACAACAAACCCTGCTCTTACAAATCTAATACGTTTGCCCTGCCAAGGCTCTCCCTGAGCCAAAAGGTTCTTCATCACCTGTAATGTGAAACAATCTGTAAAGTGAATGTTTATGAATTTCTATAGAGAAGTCTCTGAATCCCAGATTTCAAAATTCAACTGAAGAGCTTGTGTTCTCTCTCTGTCGTCTCTTAAATCCATATAGAAATAAAAACAGTAGCAGGTATCAGAATAAACACTTGAAACTGTTAAAGAACAATGGGGAAACTTTAAATAAACACTGTTGAAACTGAAAATATGGATGCTGAAATAATAATTGGTTAGTCTGTTAAATTCATCAGTGTACTGGTTTCATGAAACACTTTCAACATTGACCTGTGTCAGTGGAAGTCAATCAGCCCTAAATTCCCAGTAAGCTGCCTCAACAGTCACTTGGCAAGCTCTCTGAATCAGAACTACTGCCTTTAACCAGGCAAGAGTAGAGGAGGCTCACAGAAATGGAGAGAACCTCTAGTTATCAATGTTTCAGACAAAAGGGTGTCTCATGATGCTTCACAATCTTAGAAAACTTTCCTGGTCCTACCAATGAAAAATGAGCAAAGATAGTGGTGCAAGCATCTTTCAATTGATATACTATTTGATAGGACTTCATACATTTATATAAATCCTTGCTTCCACTGCCTACACACATTTATGTACATTATGGATTCTCACAGAACAACAATACTTTTTTAAACCATTGCTTGACTATACAGTACATGAAAATGGACAATAAGGTTGACATTACTTGAATTACAACCTCTTTGAAGTAGATGACATTTTTATTATATTTATATATGTACTAGCAAAATAGAAAGATTTTTCATTGCCATTTCCAGGAACTAAATTATGTCTATAACTATATGTATCATGATTATAAACCATTGGGTCATAGCATTTTTGCAAGTATTTCCAAGCCATTTTCAAAAATATACTATTAAAATAATAATTTTTAAAAAAGAACGCCTTAATATTTCTAAATGTTCATACCAAAGCTGAATGCATGTTTGCAGAAATATATTTATGGCTAGGTAGTAACTCCTCCACCTACCTAAATTTATACAACCTCATCATAATTGCACAATTTAGTCATGTCCAGAAATAGCTGAGCAATATTCTGCATAAAATATTCCATAAAGTGTATCTTAGGGTGTTTGTTAATAGAGTTAGATGGTCATTTCCAACAGAGTGTTGGGTACAGCACTTGCAGAGTCATCCCGTGTATATTCACCAGACCAAGTGTGAAAATAGGATATTTGGGAGTTGCACAGTTTTTTATAAGCTATGACAAAGCTATCTCTACATACATGTTTTTAAGATTAACATGAGCTGAGGTCTGCACTGCCACAACTATACAGTGATTATTCCCCAGGCTAAAGAGTTGAAACTCTATAAATTCTGTGGCTAAACATTTGGCTGCAGTGTAAGCATATCCTTAGGGAGAATTTCTCATCATATGGATCCACAAAAGTCAACAAGAATGTATCAGTAATGTTAAAATATTGTCCATAAGATTTTGGCCAGATCATGAGTCTTAACAGAATGGAAAAAAAAAGTCATATATTTAAGTAATTATTTCATTGCATTTATATTTTGTTTTAAAAGCATTTAAAGGATTAGAACATGTGGACCTAATAAATGTTTCAAATTGGATACATTTTTAGTTATTCAAGAGTGAGAAAGCATCTTAAACAATATTAATTGTCTACCTTGTATGTAAAGGCTATTGAACCATAAAAAAAATTTTCACTGAAAAATTCACTCCTAAAAATCCTTTTCTATTCTAAGGTTTAGAAATATTATAACACACTTCATGATGGTAACACTCATTCAACTCTAACACAGCCAGAGGCACCATTATAATCATGACAACCTCACTTGAGATGTCCTGTCTGCATGCACACATTGATTTTTAAACACCAATTCACAGTTAACAAAATGACAGGTTCAAACAGCTTATACCACAAATTCCTAGCAAGCTACAAAATTAATTCATTTATCAAGAAGACTCTAACCCTGCTTCCAGTGATTATGAATCATCATAAAATCCATGATTTATGAGATGAATTGTATAATTCACAGTGGCTATTGTACTATGAAAACGAAACTATAGGGCTGGATACAATATAGTTTGCCTCTTTTAGGTTAATCAAGCTGTAAATCTCTTGGATTCTACAGAGTCAGCTCCATCTCAGATCTCTGAGAGGACCTCTTAGCTTAAACACCCAAAGTAGAGGCCATATTTATTTCCACTCAATATTTATTTCTTCTAACACCGTGTGTTTTCAAAATAGAAAAATATTATTTTTCCAAACTGAGAAATGTCCATGCACTTTTTTTTTATGTTAGCTTTAGGAAAAGGCTATAGGGTGCATATTGCTCAGAGTCCTGTTACCCCATGTTTGGTGCCTCTCTGGAACAGTTCCTGTAGGGTCAGGTTTTGTGAGACAAGAGAAATAAGTAATTAAAGTCCTGGATCTCTGTGGACAAAACATGCTTTGCTGCAATGGCAATGCAAAATAAAAAATGTTTTAACTTTTACTCAAATGAAAAATTAGCAGAAAAGCGTTTAAGCAAATGAAACAAAAGAAGGCTGACTTCACTGTCTTCAGTAACATGTCTTTGATTAGCGAGTTGAGGAAATGTGGTGTAGAATTGAAACACGTTCAGCATGTATCCCTTCTTTTTTTTCTGACAGGGGACTGTAACTGACAAGTAGTAACTGAAAAGTTGATGTTTACAGCACGTCTTTGAAAAAATTACTTTAGGCAGACAGATCTGCTGGAGGAACAAGCTGCAATCACCCATCATGGCAGCCCTGCTGCAGTCAGTGTCTTGTAGTCATGAGAAGTCTGACCCACACCACCAACCTCTGCCAGACTGCAGTCACAGCTGCCCTTGTTCTAGATCCTTTTTTTCTGATCATTGTGAAAGGAAATGTACTGTTTGGCTATAGCCTGCTCACTGCTGACAAGCTAATCTCCCATGACAGACTGCCTCTCCCCCTAACAAACACGCTCAGGCTGTGTTTGCTGTCAGCTGAACAAACCCTGCAGAGCCCGTTCTTACTGTATTTTGAACTCTGATATTAAAAATGGTCTAACAATTTTCTTCATTTAGGCTGCAGTGAATCTGAGGGAATGTCAGTGCTTTTTTTATTTTTATGCTGCTAATAATCTCCACAAACTCCAGAGCCCTTTCTTTTTAAAAAAAAAATTAAAAATTGAATGCAGAAAAACAGATTTATATAATCCTCACAAATTCATATAAGGAAATTAAGTTGGCACAATATCCTACATTCTAGTGGAAAAACCTGATCTTAAGGGCATCCTGATACAACCCCTTTCTTGCCCAGAAGTGCATGAGATGAATAACGTCACTGATAAAGCTTTTCTTTCCCCTGCACAGTCTGGCTGTGGGTTTCTCCCATAACTTTGAGAAGGCCCCTCTTGGAATCAGCAAGCTGTCAAACTCCTTTCTGATTGAGCTAATAGCATCTGACTCATATCAGATGAAAACAGAGGATCCCTGCACAGATGCACCACAGCAGTACCACTGATAGTACAATGGGTAGGTATTTATTTTCCCTGACAATGACAGACTAAGGGGGTTGCAGACAGAGAATCACTGATTAGAATGAATAAATTAATTCAAATTCAAAAAAAAATAGATCTAGTAGTCAACAATGTTTAGCACAATTATCTCCCATCAGGATTATTGGCTCAAGTTTTTGTCAAATATTGATAGGTTCTTGGTTCTGTCAGACCATTTAAGTGAGTGGAAGAGTTTTGTCTCTTTGCTGAAGCTTGCCCTCTATGCAAAGACACTAAGATATTTGCAGGTCAGGATATAAAAAACTATAATCCTGAAAAACAGTCAGCCTGGGCAACAAAATTGATATCTCATCATTATTTATTATTCAAGTTCAGATTCTGTCACAGAAGTTTTTACTTCTAATACAGAACCTGTCACAGAGCAAGGAAGACATGAAGCTGCAGAAAAAAAAAATTGATTTCTAAAAATTAGGTGGGAATGAACTAGTAGAGTAGGTGGTTGGGGTTTTTTTTGTAGAATGAGGTGTTCCTGTAAAAAAAAAAGTCTTACTTTTACTGCTCTAAACTATTTGCTAAATTTGAGTTAGATAATAAAAATCTCTTCATGACAAATTTTAAATTTACAGTCTGAGAGGATATTCATACACATACCAAATACAACGTTTTCAAATGCAGTCAAATAGTTCTTGTGTATTACACTTTAAAAGGAGGAAACAACAAACTTGGCTAACACAGTATTTAATTTCCATATTTTTCCATAAATTTCAACTGTTTTAAATTGAAGACAGTAAATTTCACTTGCTAATAATTGCATCTTGTCATGTTTGAGCCTACAGTGTATCTATCTGGGGAAGAGAGGTTCTTAGGTTCTAGATTTGTAGGGGAGGAATAATAACAGCTTACAAAATTCAACAAACCACTGATGTAAAATCCTCTTATTGTGTAATAAATAGCAAAAAGGCTTAGACAACTACTTTCACAGTCAGCTTTAGTTGCTTGTCAGCTTTATTTATGTTTTGGTGGTTTTTTTTTTTACTGTGCAGACTAGGAATAATCTCCTGCCTGATGAATACGAATACTCAGGATTAAGGGTTCTGGGGCAGGAAGGACAAGAGGAAATAGTGAATTACTGTCATATGCAGAGGTTTGGGCTGGTGTCAAGTGCTGTGCAGGTGCAGGATTATGATGAAGTTCCCTTTTTTTCAGCAAGCCCTTCTGCTCATGACTGTATTTGTGCTTGCTGTGCAGGTTACCTCTTTCAGGGGCTTATCTATGTCCCTCCCTGCCAGAATTCAAATGCACTATGGGAAACAGGGGAATTTTATATAAAACTTCTCCTGTTGCTTAACAAAACAGTAGATTCCCAGATGTTGCTACAGCACTAGATGCTTTGTATATGCTACTTATGTAACAGGATCTTTGCAAATAAATTGCTCTGGCATCTCCAACATATAAACCCACATATTCTTAAGGAAATAAGTTTGAAGTTAATTAAACATACTAGGAATATTTTTGTTAGCACTATATTTTACATCTCAGACCAAACTTTACTTGAAAAGTGATTTTATATACGTTTCATTCCATTTTATGGTGCTATGACCACCATTAAAATTGCTAATAATGCTCTTGTAACAAAAAGGTTGTGAATTCCAATTGAGAATACAAAGTCTATAATTCCATTGTTCAAGGGGGACTTGAAAAATCTACCCCATGTCAATAGAAGACACATAAACATTTTTACTGTATAATCCACAAATCAACAATATGAAAATTAACCAGAAAAACATTTAAAGTTACATTAATTTTCCCATGAGTTTATAGTGCATGTTTCATATTTCACACTATCCAAATGTTTCACTTGTTGTCAAAATAGTTTTGTATACCTTTATTTTTGCAAAATTTTCAAAAGCATCTGCTACACATCAAAGCATCTTTGTGTTGCTGGAAGAGAAAATCTAAAACGGCAATCATGCTTAGCATGTGAATGTTATGTTTCTCTGGCCTAAACACTAAGTGTACACCTAGCAGTAATAAAAGACACTGGTTGAACTGACAAAAGCTTTTGAGGACTGAAAATCATGGCATGATAAATATCATCTTTCATACATTCAGTACCTTGGTTTTGAGAACAAGTCTCCTCATGAATGATATAAGGCCTGCTCATGAGTTTATTTGTCTTTCATTAATCAGAAGGGCCTGATCCAGTGTCTTACCCATTAATTAAATCACAGCACAAAACTTAACGTTGCAAACTTAGGCTTCTTCTATTGCAACAGCTCTCTCACTATGCCTGTAACTACTATTGAAAGTACAAAGCTGTGCAAGCACAAATGCCTTAGTTCAAAATTCAGGTTAAACCCAAGCCTTTCTAGATAGTAAAAAATATATGGGAGCAAAGATAATACTTTGAGAAACAGATAAGTAATTTGAATCCTAATTTCAAAAAGTATTCAGAGACAGGTCTAAAATGGGCTTAGGTCTTGAAATGTTCAAGTTCAAAACTGCAAAAAACTCTTTTAATTACGAGCAATTAAAATTACTAGCAATTAAAAAAAAAACTGTTCTGAAAGAGGCATGAAAATTCCCTGTACAATACTTGGAGAGAATTAAATACCTAACACCTATGAACGAAACACACACTGTCCAATTCATTGGGAGGAGAAATATAGAAACTACCATCGAAGTAGGGAGTACTGAAATGCAAATTCTCCATGACTTCTTTTTAGGGGAGGCTTGGGGTTATTTTTGTTTGTTCATTACAAACCAGGAGTCCTTTGACACATTTTCTTGATAAAACACAGTCAGCATTTTGAATACAGTGTGCAGACATACACTGGGTGGTTTAAGTCTATAATGTTCCTGTAAGAGTTAAATTCTACAAGCATTGCATTATTTGCAGAAAATATTATGAAGATAGCAAATTGTATCTTGGCATTAACATGAACACAAATGGTAGAGAGCGAAAGGGATCTTGGAAAGCAGAAGGATCGCCCACATAAAACAATGAGATACAAACAACAGAGCTTTCAGAAAATTATTTGAGCTCAAACTGCATATAAAATATAGATCCACTGTGAGGCAAATTATTAGTTACTTAGAAGATTAAATATTTGTCTGATTTCAAGCAAATAACTTTCAAGTGGTAGGGATGCTCTTAAGGGTCTTACTGATCTTCCGTACTCAGGCAAGAGTGTTTCCAATGGAAGAAGCAGCACTATTTCAGCACTGAGATCTGGGGGGGAAAGACTAATGAATGCCTTCATCAGCCAAGTTCCCAGGACCAAAGAATTTATTGAGTACTGTCTCACATAGCTCAGTAGATATCTGGCATGACCTAATCAGCACCAAGGAGGACCACTCGTCCTCCTCTGGCTTACTAACTGTTTCTAGGGGTCATTATGGGAGGAATGACATCTCTTTTCCCAGTTAGAAAATTGGGAAGTCCATAAAACAAGAAATGGAAATTCAAAAACGTAAAATCAATCAGTTAAAACTAGTGAGTAATCAGGCAATCTCAGGAGCAGCTCCTCCTTAGGTATGTATAGCTTGGGAAAACAAAACTACTTTTGCACCTATCATGCTCAGGTGTCACCCAGCTCAGCCTTGTCTTCTTGTGGCCTCTCAAAGAACATTTAGAATAAATCACCAATTCAACATTTTTCTGCTTTTTTCCTCCTTGACACCCTCCCTTTCTCTCATTGTTATGTCAGTTTTTGCCCCAAACTAAAGGTTTGGTTCTTTTGTGTTAATTTCTGTGTTACAGGATCACTGTGATCTACCTGCCTTAACTATATCAACACTTTTTCTAAACAGTAGATCTGAAGCTCAGAATTTACATTTGATTAAAGGTCATTCAACAGCTCTGACTCTCAAATACTAACTAAAAAATTTCTGGCCATGTCTTTGAGAAGATTTTTCCCCCCAAAATCTAAATATGTTAGAAACTCGTTCCCTCCTTTTTGCACTGAAAATATGCTATACATTCCTGTAAGGCCCATTCATTACCAAATACAAATGCTGATTGGAGGAAACAGCATTTTTCATAATGAGTATGAGATGCAAACATCTGCCAGGACCCTCCTGTTATACTCCACATAAAATATGAAAAATACTTGGGAGTCAGCTAATCCAGTTCAACCATTTTCTGAAATATTGAGTTAATTCCTTCTGACTGTACATAATTAAAAGATCCATTTTTTTTACCTAACAAGACTCACAAAGACGCCCCTTATTATATATGTACTGACTGTACAGTATTTCCATTCCTACCTTCTCTCCTTTAAATACACTCTTTGTTTTCTCAAGGAGCCAGAAGTGTCCCCAGGTGATAATGAAGAATCCCTTCCTATTGACTTCTGTGGGAGCTGGGAATAAAGCAGACCACCCAGAATCAGAGGTTTAAAGAAAAAGCTCTCTTCACTTTAGGAGAAGATTATTATAGGCTCCTTTCCAAGTCAGAAGTGACCTTTAAAATTAATCTTTAGCAAACCACTCACGGTATTGCTAACTTAAACAAACACTATAGCTTTAGCTAAACCAGAGAGTATATTTCCTTCCTGCTGATTTGTTCCCAATTATGTGTTGTAACAGAGGGAAGTGGAAGATCCTCAAAGGAAGTAAGCAACAGATGAAAGATATTTGGAAAGTTATTATAATTTGTGTAAACATTATCCCGGAATAAACCAAGCATTAGCCAAATTAGGGGAATCAATCATATTCATAACCAACCTTTTTGTCCAGCAAAACTGATCCATGTCACAACATGGATGCTTTTCCAAAACAAAAGATGGGATCTTATAAAGTCCTGAAGTCCTTTTGCTCCCACTGAGTTCACTGAAAACTGAGAAATTGAGAAGGCTGCAATTCAGCATGCAGACTATGTCCTCTCCAAACTGCCCAGAGTGAGAGTCATGCTCATAAATACCCTTTCATTTACAAAGAAAATCACAGTTCTTTTTCTGCTCAGTAATACACAATCTTTTTAAAACAAGGCCCAACTAGGCAAAAATTATTAACTTTCTCCAAAGGCTCAAAATTGATTGAAAATTTGTGGAAGCAAATGGAAAAGTGTCAAAACATTACTTTTTTGCTTGAGTACCTAGGAAATATTTCTAAGGGATGCACAAAACGTGACTAGAAAAGGTTTTTTTTGTCAGCAGGCTGAAGCTCATTATGAATCCTTTAGACCTCCCCTGGGATGCGTTTTTTTTTCAGAGCGTTACGTGTCAGAAAATGTGGACATGGTGCTCCAAGGACATAGGTTAAGTCCATTCTGTGAACAGAATGACAGCTCATCTGACTGTAACTGAGTAAACTTATCTACTAAAAGTCACCTGACTGCAACAGCTGAAGTAAGACTGATTCATAACTGTGAGTAAAGGTAGCTCGGGACCCTGATAACACCCTGGAAGGGGTCCAAGGGAAGAAGAAGGTCTGGCAAACTCAGTCTCTACCAGCATCCCATTTTCAGAGTGGCTCCCAGGTGCTCCCTAGGGTGCTAGGAAGGGCACTAGCAATGCACTGAACTTGAGCACATCAAATTTCTTGTGCTTTGAAACACAGGTTCTGGCAATATCTGCACCTATCATTGATGTCAGATAGTTTCCACAACAGACAAGCTTGGGATTTTGAGTTTTCCATGGCATGTAGAGTACAGCTCTGATGACTAAGTGATGGAAACCTTACTCACAGGAAAAACTTACTCTTTTCCCAAAAGCACTCCCCTGTGGGGTGAAATAAAAAAAGACTATCAATGGTGTTTTTTTTCCTTACAATATTGCCTACCATGGACATCTCTAAACTCACCCATGAATTTCTCTGAGGCTCTAAATCACCAGAGGAAAACTACAGATTGACATACTAAATTCAAATGATCCCTCCAGCATCAGCACAACAATGATCTTGTATTTGCTACAAACTTATATCAGTCTTAACTCAAATACAGGTCCTACTCCAAGCCTCACCTGTGCATGGAAAAGTTTAATGAATGTATATAGTGGAATATATATCAACACTAGTAAATCAAACAGCTCCAGGCTCATTTCCTAATCAATAGGCACAGAACAATCTATGTCAAAGCTATTAAATTCCCTTCCTCTGAAAAAGCAGGGTAAATGGAAAAGACCTAAAATGTTGGCCCCAACAGGGGCATGGGATGAGGCTGATTGTGTACAAGGAGCCAAGGGCAGACCTCACAGCCAGGCGAAAGTTATACTGCAAGACAGCAGTTTAACAAGATAAAGTTATATTTATTTTTCATCTTTATATCTATATTTTAAAACCAAACTCCATCTTGTGTAATGTCAGTTTTAAGTGTCTCCATCAAACTTTATACATTTAATACCAAATATACAGGGTGCATTTCTTTTGTTGAGTACAGTGGCAGAGTTGTTGCTCTGACTGTAGCACTGAACCAGACTTCTTCCTTGTTGTTCCTTACCTATTTCTCATTTTATTGATTTGGTTGTGTTTTTTAAAGCTAGTCAGGGTTTCTACCCTTTTTTGGGTCTCTTTTCCGAAGTAAAAAGCAATTACAAAGCACAGGGTGTGCCTGTATATGAGAGTACAATGGAATGTGTTTGACAAACATTAAGTTCTTGTTAATGTAAGAAAAACAGGCAGCCACTGAAAACAAGACAATCCTGTGAGTCTGTATAGTTATGCTTGAGTAGAAGCTTCTTCAGGCACTTCCATGTTATTAGATATCAATGAATGGAAAAGGGAAATTTGCCCTTCTAATTCCCAAACTAACAGAAAGCCTGGAGCTCCAATAATGAGAAAATCATAAGAAACTGAGAACTATTAGTTTGGGTACTAGTGATGTACTTGATTGGCTATGAAATCCTGTTTCACAGATTTGCTATCTTGTGAGAAGTGCTCAGTGGTGATACTGCAACATTGTCTATCTATGCTGACCACTGAACATGAGGACACTGCAATTTCTCACTTGTCTGAAGAGGTGTTCAATATTGGTGTCAAATCTCTGTAGGTCACTATCTTAAAATATTCTGGATCATGTGTAACCAAACACCACAAAGCCACAAAATAATAATAATTTGCAGCTGCTTAGAGCACTGGTGAAATAGCAGAGAGGTCTGAGTCTGGTGAGTCAGATGCTCACAATGAGATACCTGCCACCACAGTTGGGTATTTACCCTTTTGGGTAAATTGTTCAGAAAACAAATGGTTGGGAAACTCAAGACCTTTCCTAACTTGTCTGCGTTAGAGAACACATGGTATGCAGAAAACGTGGGAGAACTATGAGAGTGTCAAGGTAGCAAAAACTGGAATGTTACTCTCCCTCTCATTTACCACTTATATAGGACCTCAGTTTTTTGTATTTCAAGTCTGAGGCTATCCCAAAATGCAGATGATTATCTGCTTTGTCAAACAAAATAATTAGAATTTAAGTAATACCTTTATTATATATGTTTTTTTTCCTTTTCATCAGTCTGAACACATTTGTATATAACACAAAATGTTATTCTCCTGTCTAAATTAGAACCCCTGAAGTAAAATGTGAATATAGATTTTTCTGAAGCTGTTCCTGCTAATTCTCCAGTTGCCTAGGTGAGATGAATAACTTCCCTTTATGACTATGCAAACCAGATATAACCACAAAACTTGCTATCATGAAACTTCAAATTTCTATACATGAAATGTAAATGAAAGGGCAAAACCCCAAAATATCTTGAGAGATGGCCCTTCCTTTGGGAAGAGGCCATTACTGACCTCTCCAAACCAGTCAGTTGTTACCCCTGCAGTGAACGAGTCAATTGCTGAGTTTTCATACAGGTTTTAATCAACCTAGCTAATAAACTGTCGACAACTGCTTTCTAGGGTAGTTTTCAATTGTGAGGCTCCTGCTGCTTTTGTAGGTGACCCTATCCTATCCACAGCTTATGAAATAGGACAGAGATTCTCCTGGAAACTGCCTCCCATTTTCCTCACTTTTTGATGGGAGATGTCATGAACTGCATTGTTCTACAAACTTCAGTCTTCTCATCCTTGGTATTCATTATATTTACAAAGCTCTTGAATAAATCACTAAGGTTACAGAAAGTGTCTGCATTTTTTTTTTTCTAAGAAAACCTTGGCAATGGCACAATAATATCCTGAAAACTTCTCTTTCCTTTATTTAAAATGTGAGCAGTACCAATACTTTTCAGTTATTTTTACCAGGTGAAATGTGTTGTGGCTTTCCCAGGAAGCCCTGATGCAAGGAAATGGGCAAGTCAGCTAAAGACTTTCTCTTCCTTTATACTATCTATTACTATCAGGAGCAGCTCAAATCAGATAATGAAGTAGGTCTATAGCTTTAGGATATTCATTAACTACCCACATTAATACACGTCTATACATCACCTACAGAAGTACCTACTTTTAGATAATCTGTTCTTATCGAATGCCTTCCTCCGTCCGAGGAAATATGGATTTGTAATATAAATATCCTACATATAAATTTTGCAAATAGACCAGCTATCTGTAAAGACCTTCATTGGTGATGGAGGTGATAGCACATCCAGTTGAATATAATTGTAATAGAATTG
>JAWWLV010000121.1:81396185-81464389 GCA_035041135.1 Platyrinchus mystaceus | reverse complement strand
ATTCAATATATTTTGGAAGGACAAAACATTTTTTTCATCAACAATTGCACTTTAAATAAGATGTTTCCCTTCCTCTATAAAGGTATGGATTGTTAGGACTGAAGTTGACCAGATATAGGAGAAATATATTGTGAGTGGCCTGAGATTAGGGATCTCCTCTCTGTGAGAGGCAAGAAAAGATAATATAAAAGAAAGTGAAAAAACAACAGACATTATCTCAATCAGAATAAATAGTTTAACTTGACTTATTCTTCCTCTCTTTTATGTGGCAAAAGCATTTTAAAGTGTAGTAATGAAGAGTTATTCATATTTAAAATACTTTGGACTTTTTAAAATAGTGCAATATAAAATTAACCTCTTTGTATAGGTTTGTATTCATTTGTCAGAAAGAATAAAAACTTTTGTCCACCCAAAACACAAGTTAGTTTATTTTTCCTTATTTTATTTAATTTATTTCAACCATGTATATTTTTAATGACTACTTTAGATATCAAACATATTGCATATATGATTTTTTTAGAAGTATAAGATCAACATTATTAAAAAAAATGCAACATCAAACTATCTGCAATGTGTGCTTTATCAGTATTCAGAAAACACACAACTAGTCAGGCAGAGAGTTCAAAGTTGAGACTTGCTCTCTTTTTCCTCTCTGATTCTCTGTGAAAATTTCAACCAATAAATAATAATAATAATTTACTGAAATGCTATTGCATTACACCATCTCATTAGAGCTTTCATAAGTTCATCTGATTCTTACTTTTGGTCTTTAATTGAGAGTTTAAGCTTCTTGCCTGTAGTAAGGTTAATCATTTTCCTCTCCTAGAACAGATGTTATTCCTGCTTTCAACAAAGTCTTTACTGAAGGAAAACCTAAACCTGATCCTTTTTCTTATCCTACTTGAAGTAACATTTGTGACTTTGAACCTTTTCCTTTAATAGAGCATTTCTTTGTGTCTCCCAGAATTTTGTTTTCAGTTTTTACATAGTGATGATGCTTTCTGCCAATGCTTTCACTCCCCTCTCTCTACACAGATCAAACTAATGAAACAGTATTCTACCTGTTATTAAGTTTTCTCTCTATTAATTTAATCCATTCTTTTTGGCCTCAAGAGGGGGACAGTATAACAGTGTGAGATATGCCATAGTCTTGAAGAATTGAAACATGAGAGTGAAAACAGGAATGCCATTGTTTAGTGATCTGGGCCTAAATACCAACTCACTTGTCCTGAGCAAACCTCTCTTAAGATTACTTTTCTGCTTTCATTTTTCCATATGTCAACTGAGGATAAGTTATTTTGTCACAATGAAGATTTGAATAATTAAGGCTTTTAATGCAATCCTTATATAATAATTGGGCTTACTTTAAAGAAGTAAGGGTATTTCTAACAAACAGGGAATCAATAGCCTCAGGTTGCAAATATCCCAAACAGTCCTTGCAAAATAGCAGAACAATTGGATGAATTGACTTTTGATTGAGCTGAAACAAAATGTTTCAGTTAAATAAAATATTTTGATCTGTATTTTTTTTTTACTTTAAACTTTTTTCTTCTTTAAAGATGCACTCAGATAAAATTGGAAATGTTATTTTTAAAATAAAAACTAAAATATTTTTGTATGCTGTAATTCATCTCTCAGTGTATGTCTCATTCCCATTTCATATATGGCCTCTGACATTCCTAATCTGTAGTTTAAAACAAATAATATTTAATAAAAAAATTTGTAACCAGCCATGTTAGTCCAAAAGGGGATTAAGATTATATTAATTCCTGGAACAATAAAGACTTGGAAAGGGTTTTCTTTGTATTTGTGACTGAGTCACTTTTCAAGGATTATTGTAATGCTGCTGGATTACAGTAATCACTGTTGCATGATAGAGCAACTAATGTCTTTGTATAGTTTTAGTCCAAATAGATATCATGTTATTAAACAACATATACCAAGCTAACAAATAAAAAACCTTTCACCCTTCACCAGGAACACCAAAATATTACCAGCCTGAACATTTTCCATCCATCCTTCAAATTTTAATAGAAAGCATGCTTTCAGTTCCCAAGTGAAATATTGCCAAAGTCTCTGTCAGATCCCCAGGACTACCTTTCATACAATACCTGGGTGGCAAACCCCACAATCTCATTTTGGAGGGGTTAGGAGGAGCAATCTTGAGGGCCTGATGACAAGGCTGGGGCAGCATCCCATGCCATACTCCCATCTCCAGCACCCCTAGCAGAGTAGTTCCTCAGAGAATGCTGGGAGTACTCTGCATTCCCTGTCAGTGTCTGCTTGGACATCTCCCGTCAAGGAGGTCACCGTGCCTTACAGACAGCATTGCATCTTTGCAGATGGCCAGATTCAGGCTTGCAGGAATGCAGTTGCTGAAAAGATCCTATGTCGGAATGGCAGTGAGTGAGCTCATCGCTGTTGGATCAAGTATATTTATTTTTGCCAGCATCTGGATGATTCATGAATTGCTTACTTTTCTACTGTTGGAAAAAAGTGTTCTATAAGCAAAGACTGTCTCTGGTCCCTGACTCCAGCCCAACATCCAGAATTTTCTTGTTTTAGAAACCCTTCTGTATTTCCCTCGCTCAGGGGACAGTTTTTAATGATGTGAGGTAGACAATGGAGATGAAAAAAAACAGGAGAAAGATGCAAGCCAACAAACAACTCTCCATACTGTAATGCTCTAATTTGCTAAAGTCTTCATGGAGAGTGAGATATGAATAGGGCTTTACTAACAAAGGTTTCTGAATGAGACGCCACAGTCTGGGCCAGTTTGCAACATGCAAAGATTTTATTTCTTTTAAGATATGGTTTATTTCTAGATGCACTGTATTTTTAATTATTTCTAAACAGATTTTATTTCAAAAGTTACTTGTTTCCTTTTTGTTTCCCTTGCCATTGATTTGTTGCATGGCAAGGATCAGAGATAGGATGGGACTTGGACACCTGAATAGATCAGCACAGGAAAATCAGTAGCTCTGGAAAAGAACCACCCACTGTGTGTAACCTGTTAGACACCAGATCAGTAATTGTTGAGTCGGAAGCACCTTGTAGGGGTCGGGCTCTGTGTGTGTGGAGGGGGAAGAGATGGGTTGAACCTCATGGGGGTGAGGTGGCGTGGTATCCCTCATGGCAGGTCCCTGGAGCCTACATGGGGAAGCCCTGGAGTAGCCGTCAGTTACAGGCACTCCAAGAAAACTTCAACACACCACACCTCGTGGAGCCCCTCACCCAGCCTCAGATTGGCAGGGACAGTAAGAACACTGCCCCTCACCCTGCTCTGGAACCCCAAAGTGGCCAGAGGGTTGGAGGCCCCGCTTGGAGGTGTTGGCCATAGCAACCAGAGCAGATAAAACCAAAGGCATGTGTTTGCCTTGTGTGGTGACCCTGTCATCCGGACACCTGAGATCTGGTCTTCCACAGGGTTCCCATGGTAGCTATATAAACTGTGTCTCCCTCTTTCTCCTTCTCTCTTCTTGTTCCCTCTGCTTCTCTTTCTCTGCTCCTTTCTTGATGCTTTGGATGACTTGGAGCTGGAGAGGTTGGATTTTGACTTAAGTGTTGTGGATTAGTATGTGCTGGGTCAGTATTGTGGTGGAACATTTTGTCTAGCTTGTGCAGTGCCCTTGAACTTTTGCCAAGTTCCCTTATTTTCTCCTCCACAGACATAGGTCAGTTCTGTCATGCTCCTGGTGGGCCATCCACTCAGATATATGCCCTTGCTTTTGCTCACTTGGGGGTCAGACAAATTTCATATTCTTTCATGCACCTTCTCAAAAGGAGGGCAGTAATTTCTATCTAGGCTAGCCTATAGTCCAGCTCCTAGTGGCTGAAGCTCTTTTTGGGGAGATGGGACATGAACTTCTTCCTGAAGGGGAAAGTAATGGATACCAAGTTATATATATAAGGTGGGTCCTCTCCCACTGTGTACTTTAAAAGTTAGTAGTCACACTGCTGTGCTACAGAGCCTGCTCTTATTCTCTAGTATTAGGATTAGGCATTATTTTGGAGCCCAGCTATTCAACTCAGTGAAGACCAAGGTACTTCTGCACAGAATGAGCTTTTCTTAGTCAACAACTCAACTCAAGACTCCATATGAGTGTAGAGACAGACAGTTTGACACATTTGCTAGTTGTCTCAGTATTGAATCTCTGAAACTGTGGTCCCAGGCTCCCCATGTGTGTCACTCATGGTGTGATATCTGCCCCAGCACCACTGGCAGTACAGGAATGCTGAGCAGCCACTCAACCAGCTTCAGCAGGGCACTTATGCTTAGCTACTGGGATGAGTGACAAGAGGCATAAGGTTTTGCACTGCTGGAGTACCAAACCTTGCAGCTGAAAGACTCAGGCTGCTGGTTTTATGTCCTGCACATCACAGCTTGTGGATGTAGCAGCTGTTGTTGGTGTGGTGCCGAAGCATCTCTGCATTCGCTGTGCAGTATAGAGGACGTCATCATTTCTATAATCCTATGTGGCTAATCAGATCTTACTTCTCAAACATTGTCCTCACTGTGTTGTCTCCCATTTTGAAATACAGGGCCAGAAAATGCCAAAGGCCAGTACAAAACCCCAGTAATAAGCTTAAAAAGTCTCTAACCACGCTGGCAAGTGTAACTAGAGGCAAATGCTGTGGACTTCAGTTTTATTAACTCCTGCTAACACACCCTGTGTGATTGCGCTGACTAGTCCTGGCTGACTTTGGAAGGACCATTTACCATTGCAGCACTGGCCTTGGTTGATTTTTGCAGGAGAAGAAATGTCATTGGCCAGAAGAAACCAAGAAAACTGCCAGGGAGGAATTACAACACATCACAATCTTATTCAGTTATGGATTAATTGTGCCAAGGTGTAATTTAAAAGGCTAGTTTCTCTCCCTGTTCAAGTCAGAATGGTTATCTGTTGACAGCAAAGTTATGTTCACAGTGACCTTTATAAAATCATTAAGGTTTTCTGTCTTTGTGCCCATTACAAAAAGGAACAATTAAAGCTCTGAGATAAAAATATCCAAAACTATTTTAACCCTAACATCTTGCAATGCTCTTGGAAGAAATGGAATATCTGCAAAAGTAGGAAGCCTCTTCATTTGCTTATCTTAATCAGGAAACTATTTGTCCAGGTGACCTGTGCCAAGATCACTGAAAAGAGCAACTCCGTATCATTTCCTCGGGCTTGTTTCCCAGCCCTCATATTTTTGTGAGGGTGCTGAATTTTTAGCAAGATTTTCGTACATAGTGACTTTAACAGATGAATGTTCAGACTTTCACAGGAGCGCATATTGTAACCAGCCTAAAAATATGTGCAGAACTGTGCTAAATTTTCTCAAACAAAAGCTTTAAAATGTCATGTCATACCTTATCATATGAGACAGCCTGCAAATACTGGAGTAAACATGCCCTTAGCAATGTCCTCATTTTTTTTTTCTTTCCTTTTTCTTTTTTTGGTATCTATCTTTAGTATTACAATTAATTTCATGTACAGCAAAAAATGAAATAAACTTGTTTTCATTGATTTATTAATCCTCCTTTTCTACACATCTGCTGTAATATTACCTATCTCAAAGGGGTGCTAGAGCAAGACAGACCAGAACAAAGGGCATATGAAAATGAGACACAGATATGGAGGAAGCTGTGACCAGAGGAAAAAGATGCTGGGATGCAGATGGCTCTGGATTCAAGCTCTTTTGTGAGGATTAATGCAGATTTTGAGAGATCAGCAGAGTGTGTGCAGTAAATGCACAGAGTTCAGAGGTCTGACAACATTTCTCTCCTCTTTTTTTTTTTCCAGAAGATGATCCAGTAGTAAAAGATGATCCAGTAGTAAAAACTGGGGCAGTCAAGCCCTCTGAAAAGATGGTCAAAAGAAAGGGAAAGGAAAAAGAGTATATTTAAGAGTGATAAATATGAAAGCCGCAGAAAGCTCAGAGAAGCAGAGCAGCTGAATGTCAGAGCAGGGAGATGAGGGCACATTAGGACTACTGCATTAGAAAATGAAATTTGCACACACCCACAAAGAGTCAGCAAGACAAGATATAAAAAAAAGTAAATGGCTCTAGCATAAAGCAGATGATGATAGGAGCAGCTTTCCTTCTGGAAAAAAAAAAAAAGCTTTGACTTGAAGAGAGCCATGAAGCAAGTAAAATAGAATAAATATGCCAATACATTTTTATAAAAATTGAAAACATATGTGTTGTGTTAAAACATACATTTTAGACAAAACTTATAGAGATCTTTCCATTTGAAGGAGGTAATTTGGGGCAGTTGGAGACTTAGCCAGTAGCAAAGACTGAAAGAGATCTGCACAATGACATTGGGGCCCAAACTGGGGAGGTCCCTTCTGCAACTCCGTAAACCATTGCCGCATTGCACAGGAGGCAGAGATGCAATCCTACTACCATCCCTTGTAGGAACCCACAAGAAGGGAAAACTTCAGGACCTGTGCTTCTTAATCAAAAGCATTGCAGTTCTTCCCTTGTCCATATAGCACCAACCTGACATAGGTGTTCAGCTATCTGGCTGTGTGTGTACTGTGACAGTGCAAACTCGGATCCACACTCATCAGCTGGCCACTGCCTGCTTATGTATGAGATTGCAGACAGCTAAGATAGGATGAAGGGAAAGTCATGGTACAGGCCCTCTGACACCCTCTGCAAAGAGACCTGGAACACTGGGTTCATACTGGCTGCACCCAGGTCCTCCCTCTACCCTGAAAACCGCTACCAGACAGAAAAACAGCTCTGGGTCTGACTGAGAAGAGTCCTGATGTTGCCTGCTATGAAACAGATGGAAACTGTAGCCCTTGGACATGAATATGCCTCCAATAAGCAATATGAAAATACAGAGTCAAATTAGCGCTTTGTAGCCCCATCGGGCTCAGAAAATCTAGTCACATTCAATCACTTTCAGGAGTCAGCAGACACAGCAGCACATCTCAAGACAAGAGACGTTAATGCATTTTCCATAGACTTAGAAGAGAGGAGGGAGAAGGGGCTGTTTTGTCTGAAAAGCGTTGTCTCAGGTGACACATTTAAAATGTGCCTGCTGACGTACTCTTGAGACTGTCCCTAGCCCTGCTGCGGGGCTGCAGGGAAGTGCTTTATACTGGGAAGTCGGGATCTAAATGCACTTCTTTATGAGCAAATGAAACTTAATGAAAGTGTCAATTAAGAAATTTATAGCCTTATAGAACCCTAGCCGATACCAAACTTAAATATTATGCAGACATAGTAGAGTGCATACCTTAAAATACTAAAGTGCCACCCTTCAGCTTCTCTTGTTCCTTGTTCCATTTAAGTCTTCCTCCCAAACCAACCTTTATGTGTCCTCACTCGGCCTAAGATAAAGTATTATTCAGGCTCAGCACTGGCCCACATTACGTCTAGTCTTTAAGTTTCCACTGGTTTCTGACCCAAGGCATTATGTGTCTCCATCTCACTGTTACTTACTTCAATATTTATGGCATCCGAAGCTGGATGTCTCAAAGTTGCTTAATGTTCAATTCCACTCCCATAAAAATTGGAGCCCCTCCTTTGGCTAACAGGGCAGCTTGTCTACTGCTCCTCCCACCTTTCCACTCAAATGGTGAGCACTGTTCTGCTACCAAAGAATCTGTTTTTTTAATGCTCAATGAAACTTCCAGCGCTGCACGGGGTGTTTAAAACACTTTTATATTTCCTTACCATTTGAGAAAGAGTGCCACAGCAAAATGGGTTTTCCTCTCTGCTGTCTTTCACTAATTCTGTCGATTTATCACTTCACCAAGTGACTCCCAGGCCAATTTCTAGGTGCTGTCAATTGGCCCCTTGCGGGGGAGGCAGGAGGCTCCTGCCAACTTAGAATTCAGAGGCAAGTTAATTGCTTGCTGGGGAAACTGGTTTTGCCTCATTCAGTTTGTGGGCTTTCTTTTCATTTAGCTATTTGGCTCATCCATAACACCACTTCTTTGTCCTTATATTAGTTTCTATTCCCCATTCCCAAGCAGAAAACTAACAGAGAGGCTTTCCAGAATGGGCTGCAGATATCACAGGCCTGACATGAATATACCAGATCCACATCCTTTATGACCTTCAAAGTGTTTAAACATCCTGACTGTGACTGCTTTCTATTGCACCAATTATCCCTCTTCCCTTTGCACAGGAAGTTGTGATGCCAGTTACTATTCATGCCACAGAAAGTGCTGCATATGAACAATAGTGTGATATTCTTGCATTTGACTATTAATTACTATTATAAAAATGGTATGATATCTAGATTTGAATTGCAGTTATAAGTTCTTCAGTATGCTACCCATTTTGCCCTAGTTTTTGATTCTTGGGCAAAACTGCTATAATGAGAAAGGATTTATTAATGAAGTAGTAAATAATTGTTTATTCACAATATATGTTGTCTTGGGATTTCTTCAATGTTGTTTTGCGATTTCTTCAGACTGTACCTCAAAGACCTGAAAGTTTTTGTACCCTGCTGGAACTGGATGTCCAGGTGATCAGCTATGAAGCTGTGGCAGCGTGGCAACCACTGTGTCTCAAAACAGATCTTCTCCTTCAGCCAGCTCTGGGCTCCAGAGCAAATTCAGGTGACGCCCAGAACAAAATTTTTTCCTCTGAAGGATACAGACAAAATTTGAGGGAGGTGAAAATTATCAGGGGAAATAAGCTTGGGACCATCCTTAAAATCAGAACTTGGAAAATTCATGGTTTGAACTTGTAAATCACAGAGGATAAGCTTCTTTATAGAAGCATATAATTTGATAGTTATATACTGAGTCACTGAATAGGAAAGAGCTAAAAGTACATGATTTACCTGAGCATAAAAGGCAAGACAATTTGTGGTTGACAAGCAATCAGCACATTTTATTCTTCAAAGGAAAATATCTGGTGTTGCTGAAAAAGATTTAAGAGTTCATAATTATATATGAAAAAATTAAAGTTCTCTAAAGGTGTATTTACACAGGTTAAAAAATGGTGTCACTTTCCTCACTGCTTATTGCCAGTCACATAGACTGACATTTGGGAGGTTTCCATCTGCATGGAAGCTTTTGTAAGCGTAACATCTTTGGGAAAATGCAAGCAGTGTCTAGACCCATGGAGAGCTTGACACTGATGTCTGCTAGCAGCAATAGGTGCAATCCTATCCTGGCACAGGCAGGGTCCCATGTCACTTCCCATGGTCACCTACAGTGGTGTGTTGCCCAAAAACCTCACCTTATTCCTGTGCTTGCTCTTTACTATGAGACAATTTTCAATCCTACTGGAGCAACAACCAGGTCCCCTCCTGCATTTACTGAGAGTTTGGTTGCCTGAGACTTTGCCTCCTGTTCATTTCCACAATACTTAATAGCATTGCAAACCAGGTGCAGAGGTTTCATTACTTTCCTCCTCAACTTGTTTTTCTGATTTCATGTAAATGATCTTTTCCACAAGAGATATGGAAGATTTAGATCATAAATAGAAAACACTGTCCTTTTACCATGGTGAAATGGCAAAAAATTAGTGCATCTTTAAAAAAAAAAAAAAAAAGGCAAGAAACATATTTCCACAATAGCAGCTTTGCAAAGCAAATTCCGGGAAATTTAAACAGCTGCTTTTTTCTTGGTATTTTAACTTTTATGTTCAAATTTCATCCAGGTAGTAGGAGAAACAACAAAACCAAAAAAATGAGCAGAACTTTTGAAATATGATCTAAACTAAAATAGCAGCAGTCTCAGAAGCACAGACTGAAGATTAGAATAAATGCAAGAAATAAACAGATTGGTGTCCTTGCATTTTTCTTTTTTGCTATTGTTGTAGGTTGTTTTGAGAAGCCTTTTTCTTTTTTTTTTTTTATTATGTATTCACAGGTCTTCATATAAACTTCGTATAAACTACACCACAGGGGCTAAACACAGCATTCATAACATATTTTGAGCACCAGCCGCAGCTTTTTCATTTTATAGATCATTATGAATTTGATAGAAATGTCCATATCCTGCCTGATTCTCCATATGTAAGTCGGTTAAAATAATTTATTTTTCTTGCCTGGGCTAAGGGGTACATACTTAAGAGAGACTCATTCCTTACTATTCTTTAACTGGCAATCAGTGTTGATTTCTTTAAAAATGATTCAGTAGCAATATCTTTCTCCCATTAGTACACATTAAAGAAACTTAGTTAAATCTTGCAATAATTATATCTAACATATGTCTTCTGGCTTTGCATTATTTTCTAGCTAGTAGATTCTAGCTATGGTCCTCCTCTTTTTACTAACAATTTCACATTTTCTCTGATAGGAAATTAGGACTCAAAATCAGGCATAAATTGGACAGAATGAGACAACTGTGCTATGAACACAGTGAATTGTTTAAAGGAACCATTATATGAACATGGACAGTGGCTTGAAAAACAAAGATTCTGAACTCAAAATGTAGCCATTTTTCACAAAATCATTGGAATCTCTCCTCAGTGCTCTGCTGTTTACGGTGAAAAAATAAAAAGAGCAAAGAAAATAGTAAAAATATTTTCTTAATTTCTGAAGATTTCTAAAATTTTTACAACTGTGAGAGATCACGGGATACTCTAGACACAAAATAACTTGCAAAAATTATACTGAAAGCAGTTATGAGCATGTGGTAACCAACTTGCAAAGTATTGATGTAATATTGACACACTAGTTTCGAGTGAACTAGCAATAATTTTTTCAGATAATGAAGCTGGTATTTAATGGTGCTTTTAGGGTGGCAACACACACTCTATTTAAAAATAATAGCTGGAGAATCATCAATTATTGTTTTTAGCTTTTGTAGAGATTCATAAACTGAAACTAAAGATGCCACCTACAACATTACTCTTCCTTGGGTTCTGTTGGAATGAACTAAGCTCATCCTGACACAGAAGATACATGAAGATTACACCATACACACTGGAGGGAAAGTGGGGATTCATTTTACTACTGAAACAGTATCATAAGCCTAGTGCTTTTCCCCATTATGTTATATGAAAAAAAAACTCTTAAATTTAAAGCTAATGCCATTTGCTTCTTAAAGGACAATATATTTCTGCGTCATTCACAGTTCCATCAAGGCAGTAAAATAAATAGTTGGTGAAACCCTAGTCAAAGCCCATCGTATTTATTGCCTGTATCAATAGCCATCCATGAAATAATTTTTATGTGTGGTGGTTAGGGTTTGCCATTTGCTTATATGATAGATTCTACCAGATACAGAGATGCACTATCTGTCTTGATACAAGGATCCTGCAGATTATTTTTACAGTAACTAAACGGTATTCCATATCCTTAGTTAAATTAAATCAGATGAGCCCCATCAGGAGAATTGAAGACAGTGATTTGTGTCAAATAAGAATTGAGCTTTTCTCAACTTTTTCCTTTTTGGGAAAAAAAAAAGATTCAAACTAATCTCCAGCTGTGCATCATGGCAGGACCAGGTTGTCTCCAATTGTCCGGACTGTGGCCAAGATGAGTGTTTAATAAGGCTCCTGTATGTCACAGGGCTTTAATTTCTGAGGAAACCTTGGGGCTGGTGTATACTCAAGTCTCATGCCAGCGTGGAGTTAAGAGGCGGCCAAGGTGTATATTTGAGAGCTCACTTGGGAGCCCAGACATAGAGACTGCTGGCAGCACAGTGGTTTAGCACACTTACTTATGCCATTATATGTTCTTCTCTCCTTTCTCCAGCAGCTTGACGGTATATGGGATCTCATGGATTATTTCCACTGAGAGGCAGGTAGCAGGATTTCCCTTGATGCAGCCTTGCTCACTGATGACATTAAACCCCATTTCTCAATGTAAACATTGAGGAGAGTGGCTATGAAGAGAAATAAATTTAGTGTATTCTTTTTCATGAACACGGATGTGTTGTGAGATGATTAAGTGGTTGGCAGTCATCACTGCCCTCAAAAAGCCTCCTGTAGCATGCTCTGGGGCAGGGGCAAAGTCCCAACCTGTGCCTGCAGAAGGGATGGTGGATTCATAACTCAGAAATCTGCAGCATGAGGAGGACCAAGGGCTGATCCTGTTCTTCTGCTGAGCCTGCCTTCCAGGGAGAACTTAGCTAATGGCTTAGTAACTGCTTTGGTAAGAGGGCTGTGGGGCCTGTATTTGGGAGGCTGAGTCTTTTAGAAAACTATTTGCGACTAGTGGGAGAGCAACCTTGCAGCTAATGGCATGAAAGTTACTTCTTGTCCTGGGTCTTAAGCCTAAAGAAGGTTTGTTAAGCCAGGGATAAGGCTCAAGAAGAGAGCAGGTAACAAGTTAGGTGCCATCTTTTCGAGATACACAAGGAGAAGGTGGTCATTCAGATTGTTAGGAAGGTCTCTATTTTACAGAGACACTGAAAGATTTGTAAAAGTCATTTCATTCACCTTGAATGATCCAATAAGTAATGGACTGTGCACTTTTCATGAGCCTGTCCATAAAGAAAGAGAGGTCGTACCACAGATTTCTGGTAATAAGGCTGTCATCGGTGTAACTTTATATAGCACTTATAAAAACACTGCCACCATATCATAACTGGAGGCTGGGACAAGCTCTCATATTCTGTGGACTCAAATTTACTTATACATGAAGAAAAAGAGTGAGTATAACATGTAGTATTAGATGAAAGAATAACTGGTGGAAGAATTCAATGCCACGATACATATAGCAACTCAATCTGAGTTTTAGTTTTCTGTTGTGACTTCTTTTCTGAATGTCATAATATATGTGCAGAAAAAAAGATTTAAAATTTGTATCCATCCAGTGCAAGAACAATCTGCATTTTGTTCTTTCAATAATATTATGGTAATTTTAGATTAATGAATAATCAATTCAAGAAAATTAATAAGAGCATCCTTTCACCTGCTTGTTTCATTAAAAGTCTTACATGGATTAATTCTTCTTCATTGTAACTGCATGTCTATGGCATAAAAATCTTATTGAATTCAGGATTTAAGATACAACAGTAATGCTGACTTTTAAATAATTATGCAAATTAACATATAAAAAAGTAATTATGGTGTTCTTCACAACTGCACTAGAAAAACATCTAATTTACTACAAGATCTTCTAACTATAAATACCAGTACATTAGTACTTTTTTTCTTTTAATGAATGGTTTTTCAGAGAGCAAATTGTTGTTTATTTATTTAAATTAACAGAATAAATCTTTTGTGCATAGTATGCTAAAGAGAAATGGAAGACCAGAGAATATTTTCCCTGGTGCTATTAAGCAAGTATGGTATTTTAATTTATTACAGAAAAATGACTAACCAACAGTGAGATAAGCAACATCCTAGGGGAGTGTCCAAATTGTTTATTTTTATTTGAAGAGATAACTACTATCTTTGTAAACTAGTATCTCCCCTTTATTTGTGTTTCGTTACAGTCTCAAATGTTAGGAAAAATTGTAGTCCTTTTTAGTGAACAGTTTTCCATTCACAAAATCTGGTAAAAAACATACAGAGAAAATTAGTTGAACTGTTTTTGGAGGGTTTTTTACAATTATTTATTTAAAAGTAGAAAGAAGCCTACACCAAAACCTTCCTTTCTCTTTTCACAGTTTTGAGGATTGATATCTCTTGGAAAAAACCTTGCTGCAAGATTGAGCCATCAACTTCATAAAATCAATCTTGTTTTCTCATTCTCAGCTGGAGAAAATCAGGGTACAGATCAGAATTTGAAGTATGGCATGATCTTCTTCAAAAAAAAAAAAAATAGAGAAACCCTAACTTATAAAATTCTCATTTATTATTTCATTTGTTCCCAGTGTATGTAGTAGAGGTAGAATTCATTGTTCTAAGTATTGGTAAAATACATTACTGTTAAAGCTTTGGTAGTTTCAAGCACTCTGGTTGGAACTGGTTGGAACTAAGCACACTGATGTGATGCCTCATGTTGTTCATGCTGCTATGCTGAAGCCTATACAAAGAACTCGTGTGCTGACCACCCAAGCCACTAGAAAGCCATGCAAGTTACATTCATGGGAAGAGTTCATATTTTCTCTCGTTTGTCTATGATTTTTTAATTTTCCTGAAAACAAACCCTGCTCATACATTTTCTTTTCTCCCTTTACTAATGACACTATGTGTGTCATTATTAATCTCCCTTTACTAATACTCCCTTTACTAATATTAACGATCTCCCTTTACTAATGACCAGATACCTGCCTCTGTAATGGTAGACTTGCCTACAGAAGAAAAGACACTACATAGTCTGAAATTTCAGAAGTTTCAGTGACAGAATGAGAGTTTTTTCCTTCACTGAGGACCTGCCAGCTGATGCCCTCGGCCATGGCTAGAGGAGCAAGTTGAGCTACCAGTGTTGCCCAGAGCAGTTCTCACCTACCACACACACCATCCTTCAGCACTGTATTAAGAAACCAAGGTGGCTGAAAAATTTATGCTGGCAGCATAAGGCAGTTGTTGTCCAGACCAGTAAATGTCCTGATCCTCTTCACTGCTCAGCTACAATGGTTTAAACTGGTATGAGACAGGCAACAGGGTAGGGGAAGGACTGAATCCTGGAGAGGAGATGAGTCATTCCCCCTGGAGCAGCACAGGCTTATGTGAGCACTGCCCTACTGCCTCCTCTCCGGCGGTCCATTCTGCAAGCCCTCCTCTTCTGGCTGTGCTTCTATCATGTGGGAAATGGTCCCCCTATTGAAAAACAGCCATTTTTTTAAAGTCATGGAAAAGAAAAACAAAATTATCTGAACAAATTTCTTTCTACTATGGGAAATAAAAGTCTGTGAAATCTCCATCCTCCGAGCAATTTGAACCTCTTTGCAGTGGTGTCTCATCAACCAAACCAACAGACTACACTTTGGTGGTGCTATAGCTGTTACTATCTTATTATATTTCATTTCTCTATAGACAGAGGTATACTTTATACTGATACAACTGTAGCCATATTATAATAATATACTTACCATAATAAAAAAAAATTATAGCCTGCCATCAAACAGGAATGCCTATTCAAAAATGTATTCAGTGAAGGTGTTATAAAAACATTAGAGAGGGCTGCAGTTGGTGACTCAGCAGAACTGTTCACATAATAGCTGTTAAGTCAGCTGGAAAGTGAGGATTTCCAATTAGAAATAAGCAGCAGAAAAAAATTACATTCTGAAACACTATCATGTTTCTATGCAGGCATCGCTTGTAAATAAAATGCAGAAATCATGTGGAGAAGGTCAAAGCCTTTTTAATACTGCATCTGCAAAATTGTTTCAAAACACAAAGTTTTCCAGAGGTATCCCTGAGGTGTCAACAGCTCTTTATAGCATTTTTTTTTTAAATTTAAACAAGTTGTTAAAACTGGAAAGAAATTTAATTTACATCACAGGAGGATCATTTACTGGGAAAAGGGAAGAGAAACTCAGAAGCTGCCAGTTTGGATGAGGAGATGAATTTTCTGTCTCTAGAACTGGGGCTCCAGTGCCTTTAATCTTGAGAAGCTGATAGTGCCTAAACCTCTCCTTATCTACCAGATAGCTCATCATTACCCTGATTCTGTGCCCACTAAGGTCTGTACAAGACCCACACATTTTTTAGAGTATGAATGCAAGCTTTCTCTCCCCCTCAACAATTGGGCAAAAAAAGCTCTCTTTTCTGCACAGGCACATATCTGTTGTCTTCATCTTTGTCAAAACAAACATGCTGTCATTTTAAACTGTTTAAGGCAGAAAACACTAATGTATATAGCTTGTTTAACCAAACAGAACACTTTTTTTGAATAGTGGGCTGGCATTGCTTTGCACAGCACCTAATAAGATGAGAGCTGGCTCTCACTGTGAATATTATTATCACTGCAGCATGCACTTATATATAAATTATAATAAATTATAATTCGATTTTATAATTGTCATAATAATTATACTACTCTGACCAACTCCATTCTAAATTATTCGGTTCTACCAAGTGTAGTGGTATGATTTACTTTCCCAGAAGGGATGGGTTCCCAACTCTCCAGTGGTATATTTAATTTTAGACACTGTCAGTAGACCAAAAGCTCCTTATTCTCTCCTGAAACATCTTGCTCTTTATAGGTGTGATTCATTGATCAGCATCACCAGTCAGCTACCAGCTTTTGCATTGTCATTCCTGCTGGGATGTCAGAAAGAGATCTAGCAAAGTCCCTGAGCAAAGTCTTCTTCAGGCAGTTTGAAAATTTTAACGTTTATAATATTTAAATGATGTAAAATTATTTGTTCGAAAGAAATTTGCTGCATCTCAGAAGAGTTTCAAATGAAGACAAGTCCTATAGATAACATATTTCCAAGTTTTATTTCTCTCCATTTAGCAAAGTTCTCAATTATTTAGCTGCCAAAGTAGACATGAAAGAAACTCAATCCAAGAGGCTTAGTCATAGGCTAGCCAAGAGAGAAATAAATCACAAAAAGTAATGAAGGGCACTGAAAATGACCCACATGTATTGATCTTTCACAGTCTTAGAGTGCCATCAGTATTGAGTCATCAATTTAAGACCAGCAAAGGCAACCATATTAAGGGATTATCAACAACAGAAGTTGGCCTCTGCAAATCCTGAAATGAAAGCAAATAAAACTCCAAGGATCTGTCTAATACACATTTGCTTCTATTTTCATTCTTCTATATTACCCATAAGCCTCATTGAAGAAAAAGTAATTGGACCACAACATAGAATCAAGTAAGTGCCTTCTCTTTTGGGCCAGTTTAAACAATGTGGATCGAATTTTATCCATTCATCCGTAGGAAAGGTCAGAGTTTGCCTTGAATCTCAAATAGTTGTAGCTAAACAAGAACATGAGCTTGCTTGCACAGAGTTTTTTATTGTAGAACAGAAACAAATGCACTAAGGGAGATCCTATCAGCTCTTCATGGCCCAGTAAACCACAGGTGGGAGCTGTTGATGCCACTGGAGAGCCAAGCTGCCCACAAGGAAGAGCGTGAAGCTTCATAGCTGAATTATTGGCCTCCCAGTAGAAGCAGTATTTGGGGAATCTGTCTCAAAAACCTCTGCAGGTCAGGAGGCTTTGATGGAAGTGTTAAGTATTCACCCTATTCAACACTTCCTCCTCCTCCTCCTCCTCCTCCTCCCTGCCTTTCTTCCCCTCCATGTCTTTAATTTTCCAGGAAGATTTAATGTCACACAAAGAGTTTTCCTGAAATCTGAGTAGGTCAGCACAATGGATTGCGGATCCTAAATTCTATTTCTAAGGGACATCAAGCTGATCTCCTCCTCAAAAGCCCCCAAACACTGTATCAGGTGATCAGTGGTAACTGAGTGTGATTCCATGGTGTTGTCCTGCTGCCAGCAGACAACTTTATGGTAAGAGCTTGCTGCAAGCTAGATAATACACAGCTTTGGAATTTGTTCTCCCCTCTTCCAAACATATGCATTTATACAATGTACCTCTAATTTACTGACACTTAATATATATTTCGAAGTCCAACTGAAATGGAGCCAAGGAAAAAGGAAAATTCTAGTGGATTACAATGTTCTATAAAAAAATAAATGTAAGAAAAATCATATATGAACTGGAAATTTTAATTGAATTTCCACTTTATTCTGACATAGCATCTTTCAATGCTTGACATGAATTGCTAACAGTTGCTTTCCCAGCTTTTGTATATTATGTATCAGCCAAGTGTGCTGTTTTCTGGGAGGCATCTTAATGTAATCAAATTGCCCTGCGGAATACCTCAACTGTTCTGGCAAATTAAATAATTTCTCTAAATACTTCTAACTTAAAGTTATCCTATCAGGACAAATATACTGTAATGAATGTCTTGGAGTCATAGCTCACCTGTACATGAATAATACAGGGGTGGGAATAGATACAAAAGTACTGGGGGTTTTCCCATGTCCTTAGATGCTAGACTGTACCATGACTCTGGATATGCAGAAGAAATTAGATAGGCATTTATGAATTTAAGAGAATGGTATTAACTTGAAGTACAGTCAACTTAGACTATATTACCAAATTTAAGTGTTGCTCCTGAACCCTAATTACTATTATATAAAAATTGAAACAATTACTGTTTCAAAGTAGTTCTTTTAGTACAGTATGAAAGATTTCAAAAAGCAACAGCACAATAGAAAAATTACAGTCTCACCACAAATGCTGCAATATGAACAAAGAACAGAAGCAAACCAAAGTGTCACTACAATATCCCAACAATTATAGCTTTATATTACACTCTGATCACTGTTAATTTTTCTGCGAATTAGGAGTGAGATGAAATTCTGAGCTGGGAGGTACAAGGCAGAAACAGGAGACAACCCATGTTGTTTCACTGTTACAACCATTTTTGCAAAGCTTACAATGAATTTTTTCCTAGCCAAAAGCTTGTTTAGGACCTGCTGATTTTTACAGGCCAGAACAGACACTATAACATCAGGGGCTGTGGGTAAGGGCTTGGCAATCTTGATCCCAGTGTTACAATCATGGACAGACACCAGTGACCATCTCCAGGCTAAGCTCTTTCACTGTTCTGTGAATAGGACTATGCAGCAATGCTGTCTACAAAACTCTTTTTTCTGCTGTTGCTTCCTGTGTGCTCCTGATCCTGGTGTGGGTCTCACAGGATTCATGTAACACAAAGGACTTTACACTGGCTTTCTGCACTGGACAGCATCCCTTTCATGCTTAGAGAACCATCCAACCTGATGTAAAAGCAACCAGAACTCAGAACCAGTTTATGTCTGTAGGAGACAGAAAACTTTCATTTTGTAGTTCTCTTTCAAGTAAAATAATACAAAAAAATGGAAGAAAGCCTTTATCTAATCTTTATATTTGCATTCTTGGCTTCATGAATAACAAGAGTTTCTATTAAGCTATCAGTTAATATGCAGAAGTAAACAATTTGAATGTTCATCATATGAACACACATGTGAAGAGCTATCACATGTCAGTTCATAGGCAGAACCTGGTAAAGCCTCTGTATTCCTTTAGTAATTTCAACCTTAATGAGCTCATCCTCCTTTCTGTAAGACAGCTGCTTGGCAGTCCTGGGGCAGCAAAGTGCCAATGAATGCAAAGTGAATGGTGTCCTGAGTTACTAAAGGCATTTCAGGACATAGAGTAGGCCAGAGAAGGAGACAGGCTGCTCCTCTCCCAAGGGACTTTGTAAAGCACTAAAGATTAAGAACACAGTCTTTACATGAAGCTGGATGAAGACACCATCAGACATCTGATTAAAATAAGTAGGTGAAAAGGGAAAACAAAGTCATTGGTGATATGAAAGCTTTTAATACTTAGCATATCCAAGTATGCTACAGAGACTCAAAACTACCATTCTTTATGCCACAACTGAAGAAAACAGTAAGATTCTTTCATCTTTGATTTAAGAAAAAATGTACTTTTGAGGCTGAAGGGTTTTATTCACATTATGAAAGAAAAAGAAAGAGGAGGATAATTACTCAATGTCTATTAAAGAATGGCTGACATAAGAAGGAAGATTTAATTAATGTAGTGAGGTCTGAGTTTTCAGAAAAGAGTTTCACAACCTTTGATCTCATCTATTCAGCAGTAGGCAAATAATGAACATATTTCTAGTGACAGAAACAGGATCGGTGAAAGCCCAGGCTTGCGTACACCACGTGAGGTGACCCTGGAGTCAGGACTGAGTAAACCCACATATCTGACTGCACTGCCTTACCTTATCAGTGCTGAAGCCTGAATACTAATGTGATTGCTGATACCATACAGGTACTTCTGGAAGTTGTGGGTGAAACATGGCTAAGGTTTCCTCGCATCACACAGAACAGCATCTGCCTAGGAACCAGAATGTGGTACGCTGTGGGGAAAATATTCTCCCCCCCAAGTCAAACACTTGACTGTAGACTCCATTGGAAGTCTGTAGAACCCATTGGAAGATTTTTCCTTGGCTGGAGGTGATGGGTTCATCCACTTCAGGATACACTTAAAGACTTCTGGAAACACAAAAGGCCATTTATCCCTGATGATGAGGCCAATGCATTCCTGGTAGATGTGGCAGAAATCTTTCTCCAGCATCACTTTATCCACAAAGCTGTGTTTATCCATTTTATCTAATTTGTTACAAAAAACTTCATTTTATAAGTGAACTTGCATTTTCTGATATTTTTAACAGCATTTTCTTATGTATAGGAAGCCATTCATTTCCCAAGAAGAAAAGCTAGATACATAGCAACTACTGAGGGCTATAACGAGTCAGTACAGCTTTCAACTTGTTGCTAAGTGTCTGCTGCTTACAATTGCCTTCTCTCTTAGTAGAAACAGAAACTAGAAAGCCTGAGGGAAAGGACAGTAGCTCTTGTCCCTTCATCTCACAAAAAGGGTGGATCTATCCATTCTATCACTAAATTCTTAGCAGATGCTTACAAAGTTTGCCGAAGATTTTTTTCTTAAAAATTTTGCAACTCCCCATCTGTTAGAGGCGCTCCCCCTAATTAAGACTATTTACATGCAAAGTTTTATACTGCAGCTGCTTTTGTCATGACACCATCATAATATTTGGAATGATTTATTTTCTTAAAATGGTGGAAAATGTATTTTCCATTTGTATTTGGCATTACATTACTAAGAATCTTTTCTGGTAAAAATCAAGCTGAATTTGCTGTGGTGGCATTAGTGTAGCTAACAAAGCTTGGCCCAGCACTGTACCCCTAATTATATTAATATGTTTCAGAATCCTTTTATGAACTGAATAACGGCCATTCCTTTTGTCTGACTAGGAAGAAGAAAAGGAACCTCATCTATACGTCTGCCTTCTCAGTCTTTTGCTCCTTACTCAATGTTCCCTCAAAAAGGTTACAGCCTTAAAATTTGTTTCTAAGGTTCATTTCACTATTAATGAAGTTCATGCTTTTTATACTAAAGGAAAGCATATTTTTATATATTAACTCTTAAGTGATAACCCAATGAAAGTTGATAATTCAATACTCATTGTTTTTAAAGCTTTACTATCCTACATATTTTATCTATGGCTAGCTTGGTAAACTGAGGTGCTGTGCATGATGATAGCAGGCAGATGTTTGCTCTGTTGACACAATAGAACTTTTTTTTATACAAAAGAAACTTAATTCTTTCTAGAAGTTTGCTGTTAAGGTTAAGAGAGGGAGAGGGCTAGAGGGAATGCATTTCACAACAATATTTAGGAAGAAAAGTAGAAGGAGCAGTGAAAAAATGACTCGGAGAGAGAAAGGTGCAAATGGTATGAAGCTTTCTGAAGCTTAGAGAGGGAGAAAGATGTGGCAGTTAGGAAAGTCATGGATAAGCCATGAACACATGGAGATTAATATTTTGCTTCCACCATGCAAGACACTTCTTTCTTTGGGACCATAGAACAGAGAATATAAAGGGGCCCAGAGTATAAAGTGGACCTGGTAAGAGATGATAATATTTTCCCTGCATCCCAACGGTGGTGTAACGATGGTTGCATCACTGTAACATGTTAGACATGAGGCTAAAAGTTTTACGTATTGTGTAGCTAGAAAGTGCAGTGAGAGTGAGAGATGAGCTTTCACCAACTCAGTCAACAAATGTGCTAAGTAATTCAAGGTCAAGAAATAGCTCAAGAGTTTATTTAATAATTAAATATACAAATGTATTTTGACTTCACTGGATATCTACAACTTCTTTCTCCACCAGTATCCCTAAGCAAGCTACATCCAAAGGTGTATCACCCTGTATATCCTAAAATCTATCTCACTCCAGCTGTGCAACTGCACACAAATGCAGAGACAGCAGTCAACAGGAGGAGAAATACAGGGCATTTTCTATCAATTTAAACAACAAAGTCATGGTGTTACTATTTCTTGAGTTTTGCCACAATTGACAATGTAAATACAAAACTGCTTTCAGGAAGCATTTTTCTTCCTGATAAAAGAAATCTTCTATCCTTGAATCTTCCAGATTCAAGATAAAAGAACAAAAAACTGGGTGTAGAGGTGGCAGTTTTGGCCTCCCAATAAACACTTTAAAGGAAATTTAGCATCAGTTGTGACAAGACTCTTAGAAAGGACAATTTGAAATACAGACAGTATGTAAGTAAAGAATTCCAAAACATGGCTGTTTTCAACAAAAAACACAAAAAAAATTGTAGTTTTTTACTTTAAATATGTACTTCAAGACCTGGAAAGTGGGTGTTAAACTGCTGAATGGGGGAAGACTCCTAGAATAGAGAGCAACAAATGACTAAAATATTTTCTTGCAAATTATATATTTATACATATCAGGGAGGCACCCTTAAAGGAAGATGTCCACTCAAAATATGATTCTTCAGATGTGAGACTGTAGTCCAGCTGGGTGATGATGCAGGGTCATGCTTTGACCAACAAACCAGTGGGATCACTACCAGTACTTATGGGTGGCAGTGGCTCCACATAGATAACCTTGCTGAAGCTTCGTTAAGGATGCCTCTAGACCAGCTGGTGTCCCTTTTTCCTACACTTACCTGTCTATAAAGAGGTAGCAGATTGCAAAACACCAGACTCATTTCATTTCTTGATTTTGAACAGGTCTTGAACAGCCAGAATAAACACAAACTCCTCTTATTTAAAAACACAGACCCTAAACTGGCAAAGTTATGCCAACATCCTTTTCTTTACAAAGTGCTTGCATAACTCGTCAGCAGATATAATTTTGGTCAGAGGTGTTAATGCCTGACAGAAATAAGTACTGGCACAAAAAGAAGCAATTTCAATTTCTAGCCAAATATAGGAAAAGTTGGTTGGGAGGCAATAACAGTTTGAGTTTAAAGGCAAATTACTTCAATTGCTGAGATAACACATAGACAGAAAGGTCTGTTAAAGCTTACTACTGATTTTAACAGTGTCGGGAAATGTCTGTCTTCGGCCATGAAGACAAACCATGACTATCTCCATAGTGGACTACTGCAACAATTTTCTGGCAAATTCAGGGAGAAGAAACTGTAGAGGCTTCAGCTTTCTTTAAACAATAAAAGAAATATGGGCAGAAGGAAAGAAGGAAGGAGGGATCCCATTTCAGCCTAGACTGTGGTAGGATTTTTGTCCTGAGTTCTGAACCCCTTTCTCATAATGGGCTGTAAAATCTCTGTGGGTGAGCTCACAACTGGAGGATTGCTTCCAGTAAAGTCAGTGAGTCCAGCTTTTTGCTTTATGTTTCCCAATAAGAGCCAGATAATTTAGATTCTGTCACTGATAAAACTCACCAGAATTGAAGCCCTGAAAATATTCTGACAGGAGATTTGAAATAATCCCCCAAATGTGATCTTTCTTTTGGTACATTATACAGTTGAAAGTTGTGTTCTGGAAAAAAAATTTTTGATTTTCCAGAATTTATATACGAAGAGCAAGAGAAAGAGAGAAACACTGGTGCAGTTCACACACAATATAATGATATAAGGATGAAAGATGGTTTTGGAATTAAAACTGCAACTAAGGAGAGCTTCACTCAGTGTCTATGTCTTTGAACATGTGAGTATTTCCAAGTCAAGTCATCATTCCAACCTCAGATTTCCTGCTTGAAGACCTAGATAACTAGTAATGTGTCTGAAACAAGTATTGTCAGATAAAGTTTATAATGGCCTGTTCTTGGACCAGTCTAGAGTTCTATTTCAAACCTCTTAAACTTTCTATACAGATTCTCTGTGAGAATTAGGAACTTCAAACAGCACCCACATTTTCTTGAGCACTTTGAGTTGCATGAGAGAAATGCAAAGGTTAGGTAGGTTTATATTTTGAAATGCAGATTTCATAAACACCAAGAGAAACTTTAAAATATTTTAATGAACAGAGGTGCATATACCTGAAAAATCCAATATTTGGTCTAGTTATGGTCTTGTATTGGCATAATACTAAAACTTAGGTAATGAAAGTTGAATTGGAATGGACCAGCCAGGGAATTGGTCAAGAAATGACTGAGTGTGGCACTTAGGGCTATGGTTTAGTTGTCAAGGTGGTGATCAGTCAAAGGTTGGACTCAATGATCTTGGAGATCTTTTCCAAGCTAGATGATTCTATGATTCTATGAATTGTTCATGAGGGAGAGGAAGATGGGATAAATTGCCTTTTCTAATTTGCTGATGTCCTGAATGGACGACAAAAGAAAAGATTTTCTAACCTTTCACCAATCAAGTCCCAGTAGAGGAAAAGTAAGATAACATTATAGAAATTATATTTCTTAGGAGCCTTTATTTATTTTTTTCTTTGGGAAATAGGTACATATGTTTTTACAAGAATTTATTAACTTATAAAATTTTCTTCTTCCTGCTTCACAAGCAGTCATTCAAGTGAGTGAAACACATCATCAAAACAAAATTAGACATTGCATCTATCTAAATGCTATGACAAGCCCCAAGGTATGAAGAGAATGGAGACAGAAGACTTAAGCAGACATCTATGGACACATAAAACCTGACCTCTCCAGGGAAGGCCTGAGATCTCCCTAACCATCCGCTCAGAGTTGGAGAGGCACTCAGCTGTATGCAGCAGCCAGTCAAAAGAGTAGCCAGGGTCTGCAAATTTAGAAAGTAATTTTGCAGGAACTATAAAATGTTTTCAGTATGCCCCATTGCATTTTAATAGTCAGTCTACAGGGTGACTCAGTAAAGAACTTGAAACAACTGTTTTCTTCAGGAATGGGCCTAGATGTATCTATTGATTTCCAGTGTTTTTATTTTTACCCCTTTTATCACTTAGGATATTTACATGAAAATGTCATTGATTATAAGACCTCATTTATTATTCCAGCAAACAATACTTTACAAGACATGACTGAAGGCCTCATACTTCTGATGTTATATGCAAACAACAACACATTATCCTCTGTACTTAAAATTAACAACCAAAGACATGGGTTACAGGTGACATCCAGCTGACTCTAGAGATTGTTTAGGAGGATAAAGTTAGGGATTATAAAACCACCATATTTCCAAGTAATTTGGAAGACAATATCTATATTTTGGTTTCTCCCTTTTCTCCATTGTTTGGCTGCTCTGTAAGATGTTGGCAGCCCTCATGCTCTGCTGATTTTAAAGGGACTCAGATTTTTCAAGGGGTCTAATTCCTGTTTAGAAATTCTTATGTTGCAGAAGTGCTGGGTGGTTAGCAACTAGCAGGGTAAAGCTTTTCTTTCCTACTGGTTTGCATAGGCATAAAGTTCTTACCATCAGTGACCAACGTGGTCATTAAGTGTCAAAGTGATTTGTACTCTCCATAAGGCCGGCACATTCAGAAGTCATTCAACACATGAGCAACTCCTACCCATCACTATTGTTTGCAGGCTAACATGGCTAATTGCTGTATTTCAAGGCTCTGCCACAATGCAAAAGTTTGCTTAGGTCCGAATGGACAGGAACAGGGAACTCAAAAAGGAACATAAAGGCTTTTAACTCCTCCTAATCTTCAATTAAAATCTGTCCCAAATCATGAGTGAAGGTTTATTATTGCTTCAGACAGATGTTTGGTTGCCATAGAGAAACAAACTGTGGTTCTCATTTCAGTGTCTAGCAAGCCTGTACTCACATGCCAGTATCCATCCTTAAAGCAAGAATCAATTGCTGTGCTGTGTCAGCAGAAGCTAAAATGTGAACAGGAAAAGTGAGAGAATGAAAATGCTGTGCTCCGCTGTTGTAGGAAAACACACACACTGCTACATGCTCTAGCTAACCAGAACTCAAAAGTCATAAATTTCATACCTTCAGTTTGAAGTAAAAATAAATTCTTATGGAGGAAGTCTAAGAAATTACTGAATTTATATGTGAGCTGATGTGCATATATATGGCTGCGTCCCAAACTTCCCTCACAAACTTTCTAAATGCTCCTTGGTTACGATGACATAAAAAATTATTGCTTGGCCCAGAGCCCATACTGAAAGGTTTTCTCTTGGGAGCAAGAGGTAACACCAGTGCGACCATTCTTCACAGTTCTACCCCTCTAAAAAAAACATACTGTTTTCTTGGACCAAGGCTGGGCAGACACCAGTCAAGCTCTTTTTTCTTTCCAAACCTCCATGCCAGTTGGTCCTGCTCAACCCCACAGAGTCCTTGGAGTTTACTCCAGGGTTCACACTTGGTGGTTTATCCATAGCCTTGCTTTTGTTTATCAATTATATCTGCTCCAGGCAGGCACTGCAGCATCAGGACGGGGCGCATCCCACCCCCAAGGCCAGGGCACACTGGCTCCAGCTCCCCTGTTCCCTTCCCCACCTCTTTGCAGTCTCATGCTGCCCCAGGGCCATGACACCCTGGCCAGCTTGGGAATCACAGAATCATAGAGTTACATAGTTTGGGTTGGAAAGGACCTTTAAAAGTCATCTAGTCCAACTTCCCTGCAATAAGCAGGGATATCTTCAACTAGATTAGGTGCTCAGATCCTCATCCAACTAGACCTTGAATACGTCCAGGGATGGGACACCTACTACCTCATATTCTAGTGTTCTACAACCTTCATCATAAAAAGCTTCTTCCTAATTTCGAATCTAAGTCAACCCTCTTTTAATTTAAAACCATTACTGGGTTTAATCACAGCAGAGAGCTCTTCCTGCTCCTCTGCATCTTCTCCCTATGTCTGAGTGGCACGCAGGCATACACAGACAATGAGGCATCCAAGGGTGCCAGCTTGACTCCCAAAAATATTGTCTAATATAGACTTTCTATAAGCTGCCACAAGTCAATGCTATTTCATGGTAACAGAAAAAAATTACACTAAAAGCATTACTCCTACATGCACAAGATTCAGAGGCATCATTTTTCAGAAGATAAACCTTGAGGCTAACATTTCTTGAGAATCCACTATCAACTCTCTAATTGTGTAAATATTTCATAAGAAATTTTGCCTTACTTTAGATGACAGAAAATTTCATAACTTCTGCTAGCTCTGATAGTACCATGGATTACTTTTCTGTGCAGAATGTGACTTTACTCCCTTAAATTGTTTGAAAAAATATGACCTTAATCTTACTATGATAGATTTTATAATAATTGTCCTTTCTTTGGAAGAAGAAAAAAGAGAAAAATGAGCAGGTGCTCCTTTGGGATAACAGAAACAGCAGTAACAAGAAAACTGACAATTTTTGGAAGAAAACAAATGTATCATGGATAAAGGCTTTCTGTACATAAGCAGCTTGATTAATAGCACTGTTGACATGTTCATAGAAGTTTTATAACAACTCTGTGGCAAAGATGATATATTACTAGTCAAAGTATGAGTTCTATACAGGAAGGTCACCATCAGCCTCAAGACTGAAGACTTTCCCTTGGTCAAGGAGGATTGCTTTAGAGAACACCTAGACAAACCTGACACGCACAACTCCATGGGCCCTGAAGGGATGCATCCATGCTGCTGAGAGAGCTGACAGACACCATAGTGATGCTGCTCACGATCATCTTTGGAAGGTTGTGGAGATCAGGAGAGGTGTCTAAGGACTGGAAGAAAACAAATGTCACCCTAATCTTCCAAAAGTGCAGGTCCAATAGAGGATAACAAATATGATTAGGGGCCTGGAACATTTCCCTTATGAGGGAAGGCTGAGTCCTGCTCAGCCTCAAGAAGAGACAATTGAGAGGGGACTTAGCAATGTCTATATGTATTTGAAGTGGATGGATCCAGGCTCTTCTCAGTGATGCCAAGCAATAGGACAAGTGGCAATGGGCAGAAACTGATGCACAGGAGGTTCCATCTAAATACGAGGAAGAACTTCTTTACTGTGCTAGTAATCATGCACTGTAACAGATTGCCCAGAGAGGTTGCGGAGTCTTCCTCACTGGAGATATTTAAGGACGATCTGGAAGCAATCCTGTGCAATGTGTCTTAGGATGACCCTGCTTGAGCAGGGAATTTGGACGAGATGACTCCCTGTGGCGCCTTCCAACTTCACCCATTCTGTGATATTGTGGTTTGTGATTGTGTGTTTCTGTGATTCTGTGACTGCTTCATTTAGCCTTGAACCCTATTACTGTAGTGTTTCCCTTTTATTGCCTTTTTTTTTTTGGTAGCTTGAAATTCATACGTTTATAACAAAAAAATAACCCAACTAATTGAGTGAATAATGCCATAGAAAACAGTTGTCTACTGCCATGGAGAGGACACCAAACATGTGAAGGTGGATGCTTATGCAATTTTGCTATAGTTAAATCTAGTGTTTAATCTTAAAGAAGGGATCTCCATCAGATTCTTGAGACCGTGATTTAAAATGTCCATCTGTTACACCCTCTCAATGCTGGGACACATTGGGAATGTTCTGTTTTCTGGAACACTTTGAAAGTCTTTCAGTTCTTCAAAAATAGAAGAGAAACCTGGCTATGCTAAATCAAATTGTTTAAACTCCATGAAATTGTACTGATGGATCTTCCTTAATGTATGATTTTACCTATAGTGAGGATTTGCTGTCAAAGCTATCTTTTCATGAGTTTCTTTTGTATCATACTGATGACATAATCTCTGGAAAACTCACCTGAGGGAAAATAATTTTGTTTAAATATGTAGTGGTTTGAATTCCTGACTTGTGAATTATGAAGAAGTTAGGGGGAAAAAAAAGATAGAAGTAAAAATTAAGCAACAAACAACAAAAAAAATGTAGCAGTAAATATACTGCTTCTGCCAGTACACAGAAAGCAGCTGAAGTGTGGCATGTTGTGTAACTGGATCACCAGCTACATCTGTGCAGATCAGACAGCCAAATGCTGTGTTTAAAGCATGCTAATTAACCAGACCATTCCCGGAATAAGGAGAAAGAAATTGCCCAAAGTGATTGCACAATATTTCATTCTTTTTCATCTATCCATTCAGCTAAGCAGTTCACATGCCAATAAACTTCAAGCATTTTGAAAGAATGTGGATTACTTGTCCAATTGTTGAAAGATCTGAAGATATTTCTCAAGTACTTGTAGCTATCCTGAGTGTTTCTTTGTCAGCTTGTGGCATTGCCTTTTCCCAGTTACAGAGGGTGGATACTAAATATTAAACTGATGACATTTATTGACACTTCTGCAGTTGACTAGATTAATTTACAATGGCAGAAAAACATTAAAGTTACTGATTAGAAGTGTTGCGTCCAAGACATAGGATAACTAAAAAACTTAGCTGTCCAAATTCTACTACATTATGGTGCAACAATCCACTCTCTTCAAAAGTTTGCCAGTAGAACACAGTAAATTTTAAAACATTTTCAGTTGGAAATATCTAATTGCTTTGTAATGAAATAGGATGGACAAACTTCAAAACATTTGTTTTAGAACCATTTAAGCAATGAAAAGTGTTCATGCGTATTCCAGTGTTTCAGACTAGTAAAAATGGGATGCACGTGATATGATAATTGCATGTCACAAAATATATCTTGTAAATCTGGAAATACTGCTAGAAAGAAGTCTCCTGAGGCTTCATCCCCTTCATTTTAAAATCATATTTCTTCTGATGTTTTAATAAAAGTGTACGCTGCACATATGATATTTTTAACATCCACCAACTGCATAAATACTTTGGTTATATAAGTGATTCAGCCTTGACAATATTTGAATAAGTTTGTCCTAACTGGGAGCCAGAAGCTTCTCCTTTTCAGAATGATTTTATTTTAGGGAATGATTGCCTGGACCATTTCTCAAAAGTATGAATTGAGGTTGTTCTGCAGTTAATTCACTCCCCAGCTGTGACCATCATCAGCTGTCAGTCCACTTCATCAGCAGCCAGAATATATACATCTTTATTTAAAATGTTAAACTCAAAGCATAGACCATTCTGGAAAGCAGTGCCAGATGCTGACACTTTTTCAGGACAAGATTTTTCCAGAAAATAATATATACAGAGCTAAATATAGTACGGCTCTACCATGGAAGTATGTGGTTATCTTTGCTTTTGCTCAGACAACCATGAAAGTGCTTTTCCAGCCAAATGATTTGCTTATTTGCCTATCCCAAAGGTTGATATGTTTTGGATAGGAAAAATAAATGTAAGCACAATAAATGAAAGGACAATTCCCCACCTTGGGGGAGGTGGGAAAATATATTGTCAGAGAAGAGCTGTTTTTGTTAATTAGAATACTAACAAGAAACATGTCTATACAATCAGCTTCTGTCTAATTAATTTAAATCTAATCAAATGCAACATGAACTCCAAGTACAAAGGAATTGTTCTTATTGTCAGAACTTTTCATAAATAGGAACATTTGCAATTGCCTTAGCAATTAAAAACCAAAATTGTAAGAAGGCCAGTTCCTAGTCACTATAAATTAGCATTGCTCTATTAATTTAAATATGACAATATTGATTTATGCTAGCTAAGGTCTTGACCTCACATGGAGTTAAAAAATATGTAAGTAACTATAGATAAAATGTGTAAGTGACTATGGTAATTAATATCCAACTGCATGTAATATGGTATTGGCTATGTTTACAAGCCCATGGAAATATAAGTCCTTAGTATGTCCTCTTCATCCATGTTAAGCTGCCTGTGAAACCTTTAGTGTGTCTTTCACTAAGGCTACACCATTAGTGTGCTTGTCCATAATCAAAAAGCATTATCCTACTTTGTGTCTATTCATGCATGTGTAGTGCATAGACTAGAGAACATGCACCTATGTAGACCACAGAGAAATCTTTTCAGCATCAAAATAAGCTGCTAACCAAGCCTGCACAAAGGCACAGGAATGGCCTTTGAAATTAGAGGGGTCTTATGACATGGTACCATCAAGGAAGGAGCTAAAATTCAGAGAAATAGTTGGAAGCCGAGGAGCTCTTCTCCTGGAGGAGCTACCCCTATGCAGAGGTGCTGATGCTGTGAAGGCATGGTTATGGTTGCTTGGTGGTTGCTCACAGAATGGTGGTTTTCCAGGGAGCAGGAAGCCATGCAAACAGTGCAAGCGAGAGAGAAGGAGGTCAGTCAGAGTTTTCATATCTGCAGTCTTCGCTTCTTCAAAGTTGAGGAAAATGCTTGCTTCAAAAGGATTAGGTGGATCAGATTTTCCACTGAAAAACAAATGAGACATTTTTTCAGGTCTTTATCTGATATTCTTTTTATCTATAGTGATTCAGGAATGCTGCTTCAAATACACCATCTGCACATCACTTTGTAAGAAGAAAACCTAGAGTCTAGCATATCACAAAATTAAAGCCTGGCATCTAGCCATAGCAGATATGAAAACTGAGTAACCTCCTTTTCTCTCAGTTGCACTGTTTGCATGGCTTCCTGCTCCCTGGAAAACCACCATTCTGTGAGAAACCACCAGGCTTCACATAGGACTAATGTCTCCCATAGCATAATACAAAGTTGTACCTGTGATGTCTGCATGGATATGACACTCAACTCCAGTTCCAGCACAGGAGCACTATTCAGGACTTCTGAAGTCAGGTCCCTTTGAGGTGAGGTGTCACTGTGGGAAAATGCAGCTTAATTTTGAAAAGAACAAAAAACTAAAGCATCTCTGATTACTTGAATTTGCGGAGAGATAAAAATGCAATTTAAGAAGTGTCAGAATGTCTCAATTCATATTTTTCTGGAATTTTCATTATAATATTTTTGTCCTGATTTGAGGAAAAAAGCAAATGTTAAACTACACAAGTTTCCTGTGGGATAGAGTTTCCAAATTTAGCTCTGCTAGAGCAGACATAAAAGTAAAGTTGTCATAATCCAGAAAGATATGTGTTTTCCATGTGCACACATACTTCTGTACGCCTATCTTCTCCTGAATTCTCCAAGAGGATTTTTCCTATCCCAAATGATAGGAAATTATCTTTCCTTTTTAGCCTTTATGTAGATCTGGGTGCTTGGTATTTGTGTACCCAGGCTTCTCAGACTCAAGAAAAAAAAAATTAAAAAAAAAAAATGGTTTGTTTGCCATAGTAAATTAGAAGAGACATACTTGGTAACCCCAAGCTGCGAGCTAGTATCTGTAATTATCAGAGTTGAACATCAAAAGGAGCTTTTGCCAAAACAACAAAGTACCTTAAGAGAAGGATTCCAGCCTATACCTATCTGTAAGTTTCAGCGTCTTTCTCCTAAGATATTTGTATTTCTTCTTCCCAATGGTCTCTGGTCATCCTTGGGTGCTACCTCTGCTGCATCCTTAGGAAGAACTTTTTCTGGTTTATGACAGAACTCCTACAATTTCAGGCATCCATGGAAGTGTTGATAATTAAACTGGTGTCAACCATGCAGACAGTTTCTCAGTTTAGAACCTTTGTCTTTGCAAAGGAAAAACTAAAAAGGACACATGCATGGGAACTAAGGATAAGGAGCAGAAGTTCTACAGTTAACCCAAAAGTCTTTACTGATCCAAAGGTAGAATATCAGGGCACAAAGCAGCTGTTCCCTATTTCTAGTTAGGGCCTTATTCACTTAAGATTTTCAGGAGGGTAGATGAGAATTAACTTCATTCTAGTCAATTAATTTAAATTACAATGAAATTCATACTACAGAAAGGGAAAGTCAGACCTATTTTATTGATGAGAACATTGCTCAGTACATCATACCATACCTTGTAATAGTTCTCATAAAATCATAGAATAAACCAGGTTGAAAAAGACCTCTGAGATCATCAAGTCCAACTCTTGATCCAACACTGCCGTTGTTAATAGAACATGGCACTAAGTGACACATCCAGTCTCATCTTAAAAACCTCCAGGGGTGGTGAATCCACCACCTCCCTATGCAGTCCATTCCAGTGTCTGATTACCTTTCTGTAAAAAATTTCTTCCTAATATCTAAGCTAAACTTCCCCTGTCACAGCTTAAGATTGTGCCCTCTTGTCCTACCTTTGGTACATTTGCCTACTACCAGAATATCCAAAATAGAATGAGTTTGAGGCTCTCAAACCATGCTTTTGCCTGCCAAATCTGACTTCACAAGCTTCTGATGAAATGTTAAATGCATCTGTTATAAAGTATCCTCATTCCACAGAGATACTTGAGAGCTGAGAGCTATTGCTGTTGTAATGTTTTCCTTCTAAAACCTCACCCCCCAAGTGAGAAAATCACTTGCCCAGGAAGGTTTGGAGCAAAGAAATAATTTCCCAAACTGAATATAAACCAGTAAAAATGTCCACACTTTGTTTGTTTGGTTGGTTGGGGGTTTTTTTGTTTGTTTCCGGTAATGATATTCAGCAATTCATATAAACTGTATGAAATAGACAGAGCGAGCCTCCAGCTTTAGAAATTTCCATTTCATAGTCAGTAAATACTGTGTCAGTCCCAATCAACCTGGCATTTTGCACTGTCAATAAACACATGATATTTTGAACAGCAGTGTCTGTGATGCCTGCTAAATGGCCAGCATACAAACCATTCTTTCACCAGCTCTTCTGTTTTATTTTGCTTTTAACCCAGTCCAAACAATTAAAGCAGTAGATTAAGCATGTCTTATGCTGTCACCTGACCAACATCGGAGTGCTGTATCAGGGCCCATAAAGGTAGATGCAAAAGGACAGTTTGCTGTAGTGCCAGGCTGTGATAGACACTACTATCTTCCTCCTTTTCCAGGTCAGGAGTCCCTAGCATGTGAAAGAAGTTCCAGCAGGTGATGCTCAGTAACCAGACAGTCAGACACTCAGTCTTGCTCACAAACCAAAGCTAGTTGGACTTTGTATTTCCTGTTCTTATTCTTGGTTTATTTCTTGTTGAAATGCTTACTAGACATCAGAATGACTAAACATTCTCTACTGGTCACTACATTACATTTGCAAGGCCTGTTTTCTCTACTCATACTCATCAAATTAGATGCAAATAAAACAAAATATAAGATTATAAATATTAATTATATAAATTATAATATTATTATAATTTATATCATTATATTATATTATTTATAATTATTATAATAGTTTTATAATTATTATAATATTATTATAATTAATAATATTTATAACATACCACATTATAACACTCATAATTTTCCTCACATTAATCAAGTTTAGAAATTGTTGTCTATCTACTTTTTTATATATGTATCCGTAAGCACACGTCATTTGTGATGGTTTTGTTCCCTTGCAGGTACAGTAGTAAGGAAAGGTTTTAGATGATTGTCAGTATGCATTATTAAACAATTTCATCTGACTCAACCATTCTGATTAGAGTTTCTGATGCATATTTCAGGTAACTTTATATGGAGTCATTTTTAAGGCTAGCTGACTTGAGAGGACAGACAAATTCAAAGTAAACCTTCTGTTGCATGGTGTTGAATCCACAATATCAAGAAAATAGTTAAGTCACCTGCAAGCAAACCCCAGAAAGAAGATGAATCAACATCCTGCAGCACAAAAAAGCACAGGTGGAGAACATTATTCTGGGAAATATTGAAAAACACCTGAAAGACAACTTAGTCATTGGTCACAGCCAGCTCAGCTTCATGAGACGAAAGTTCTGCTTATCAAACCTGATTTCCTTTGTTGACAGGTAACCCACCTAGCTGATCAAGGGAAGTCAGTTGATATAACCTTTTTGTATTTCAGTAAAGCTTTCTATGCTGTCTCTTACATCATCCTTCTGGACAAAATGTCCAGCACACAGCTGGATAAACACATCACATGGTGGGTGAGCAATTGGCTCACGGGTCGAGCACAGAGGGTAATAGTGAATGGGGTGACATCAGAGTGGTGACCTGTCACTAGAGGGGTTCCACAGGGCTCCATCTTAGGCCCTGTGCTCTTCAACATCTTCAGTAAATGACTTGGACACAGGACTGGAAGGGATACTAAGCAATTTTGCCGATGACAGAAAAATGGGAGGAGCTGTGTACTCCCTCGAAGGCAGGGAGGCCCTGCAGAGAGATGTCAACAAGTTAGAGGATTGGGCAATCACCAACCCTAGGAAGTTCAACAAGAGAAAGTGGTGAATTCTGCATGTGGAATGGGACAATTCCAGGTGTACCTGCAGACTGGGGAATCAGATGCTGGAGAGCATTGTCATAGAAAGGGACCTGTGGGTCCTGGTCAACAGCAAGTTGGATATGAGTCAGCAGTGCCCTGGTAGCCAGGAGGGCCAACTGTGTCCTGGGGGACATCAGGCAAAGCATCACCAGCTGGTCGAGGGAGGGGATTGTCCTGCTCTTCTCTACCCTGGGGCAGCATCATCTTAAATATTGTGTGCAGTTTTGGGCACCATAATATAAGAAGATATTAAACTATTGGAGAGTGTCCAAGGGAGGGCAACAAAGATGGGGAAGGACCTTGAGGGGAAGCCCTACGAGGACCAGCTGAGGTCACTTAGTCTGTTCAGACTGGAAGAGAGGAGACCAAGGGGAGACCTAATTGCAGTCTACAATGTCCCTGTGAGGGGAAGAGGAGGGGCAGACAATGATCTCTACTCTGTGATGACCAGTGACAGTACCTGAAGGAATGGCCTGAATTTGTGTCAGAGGAGGTTTAGGTTGGATATTAGAAAAAGATTCTTCACCCAGAGAGTGTTTGGGCACTGGAACAGGCTGCTCAGGGAAGTGGTCAGAGCACCAAGCATGACAGAGTTCAGGAAGCTTTTGGACAATACACTTGGCACATGGTCTGACTCTTGGGGATTGTCTTGTGCAGGGCCAGGAGCTGGACTCAATGATCCTGATGGGTCCCTTCCAACTCAGCATCTTCTGTGATTCTGTAAAAAAGAGGCACCATGCTATGCTGGGGATACCTATATTCACTGGTATACTGCAAACTGACAATTACTGTTTTACCATCCACACAGCTAAACTACTCACAAAAATCAATTGTTTGGCATCTCATTTCTATGTCTCTATGGATTTGGAAATAAATACACTTATCCTCTGTTATCTTCAATGTACATTGTGATAATATATAGATTTTACATCTTGTTCTTTTCAGCAGAAAAGTATTAAAATCAAAGAAATCTAAAATTAAAATAGATATGATTTTGTGTGAATAATCAAGTAGCTCAGATTAATGATGTCACAGATAACGTAGAATAGTTATACTAGCAATCATGTGAACCAAGGAGTGATAAAAGCCTTTTCTTCTGTATGTTTTGGGTTTTGTTTGGTGTTTGGTGTCTGGGTTTTGATGTCTTGTTTTGTTGGTTTTTTTTAATGGAAAGATTGGTTTAGCTGGGCTACTCAGAATAAGTAAGTTTTTCAATCATCTTAAAAAGAAAGGATGCCTTTCTCTGTGGGTAACTGCACACTGGAACAGATTGCCCAGAGAAGTTGTGAAATGTCCCTCACTGGAGATATTCCAGAACTGTCTAGATGCAATTCTGTGCCATGTGCTCTATGATGACCCTCCCTGAGCATGGAGATTGGACACGATGACCACTGTGGTCCCTTCCAACCTCACCCGTTCTGTGATTCTGTGACTGAAATTCGAGGCTTTGACATTTTTTATTGTTTTTTTACATAGATCTAGGAAATGGTTCCCCTTTCAGCTGAATATAATTTGTGGAGAGAAAAAGAGAACTGAATTTGCAGGGTCAGGACCATTTCTGTGACCAACAGCAAGGTATCCTTACAGTTTTGTATGTTCATCTTTTTCAGCCACCAGGATAAAAAAATGCATTTTTATCATAGAAAAATGACTTAATTATTTGACAATATGGTTCAAATGGTTCTTCTCTAAGAAGAATTCATTCATTTCATTCTCTAAATGAAAGTTCTTTTTTTCAGGATCCGTGTTTGCCCACCAAGCATATCGCAGAACTGGAAAGGGCAACCAAGCAGGAGCCCACTCAGCTCAGGCCTGCTAAAAGACAACAGCTCACAGCTGCTTGAAGTGACTTTAAAACCAGAGCCCTACAACACCCTCCCCCCCAAAAGTTAGAAATAGCAGTTTTAAGGATTATAATTGAAGATTCATGCTTTGTGGTTACACTAGACTAAGACAGCTACATTTAACAAAAGAGATGAAGAAGAGTTCAAAGATTTCAAGAATTTTAATGCTCCTTTCCCCAGTGATGCATGATTACTGCAGTATCCATGAAATATGAAAGAAGAAACGGGGTATATTGATAGGATTTAAAGTCCTGTTTATTCCTCATTCACAAATTAATTGATTGTTTACATTGTCAAATTTCTTATGTTGTAGTATAAAAGTAAGCACAATTATTCCATGGAAGTAGTCTGATGTTGGAATAGTCGGAATAACTCTTCAAACCTTTTGTTTTATTTGCTTCTATATTTACTTGTGAATATTTACATAGAAAGAAAAATCTCCAAGGAAATTTAGATGAAAAGGAAGGATAAATAATACTTTATCCAAGTTACTAGATAAGTAAACTTGTGTTTCCTTCTTGTCTGAAAGTGATAAATTTGTTCTCTTAAAACATTCTTATTTTTAAAAGCTGAACTGGATAATATTTTCAAGAACCTGAGCATTCTTCTGAAAGTTTGGCTCATTGTTCAATGTAATTTCATTCTACATAGTTTTTCTTTCTGAAAATATCAGAGACACCTACAGTTATTTAGGCAAGGTAAACAAATTTAAAACTCTATTTCTTTTCAATCTGTCAAAGCCGTTCAATGAACAAAGGAAAGATTGTTGTAACATTATTTGCAGCATAGACTAGTGAAATCATAAAATCCAGATATAGATGGAGTTCATAAAAGTATTAAAAACTTTTTAACACTTTCCTGTTTTATTTCCTGACCTCCTTAATGCTCAGAATTGCCTGGGAAGAAAAAAATAATGATGGGTACAGACTCTTATAAGGTTTTGAAAACATGCATCATTTTTCAACTATCATCTATGGTAGCTTATCATGTATGATGTGCAACTTTGCCATTGCAACCCCAAATATATATGAGTATTTTAGAAAAGTACCTTTATTTATTTATCTTTAGTTAATAGGTCCTGACCTTTACCAGTCTTTCATATTTCATTTTAAGTAAATAATCATAGAATAATTTGGGTAGGAATTGACTTTTAAAGACCATCTAGTCCAACCCACCTGTCACAGCAGGGACAGTAGCTGTTTGGTTTTCATAAAAGACCATTTCCATTGTGAGAACAAACTGCCCCAACAATAACACCTCTATTTATAGAGAGTGTAGTTCCTCAAATGATTACTTATTCTTCCAAACCTCAAGAATAACTCTATTGGTTTCATGTATGAGTCTGAAAATCACAGAAAGTTCCCTTGAGGTTGTCTAGTCGATCCACTTGATAAAAAAAGTTTTAATTTTGTCGTTCTTGCTATCTTGTGTCTAGTAAAGTGCAAATTTTCAGCAGTGATTGAAGGTCTTCAGGTGTAGATATAGAAGAACCATATGCTTTCATTACCCGAGGTATGAGGCATTTGTGCCTTTCTTTCCTTTTATTTGACCACTTTTAATAAACTCAAAAGAAAACTTTCCAACTTAGAGATTCTTTAGTCATTTAGGTTATTTTCTAAATATCTTTTTAGTCATGACTGACCACATTGAACCTTTTTACCAAAAAATGTTGGTTTTCAAATTTCTACTTGTAACTACCGTTTTCTAAATTTCATTGGACACCTTCAACCTAAATCTGTTAAGTAAACATTAAGAACGTGTTACAAAACAATTTCTACTTGTTTATCCATGGTTTTTCAGTTGCATTCGAATCAACAGATTCTAATTATGAAGAGGAACACAGATTCTGGAGAAAATAGAAAACTGGATTAATCCAGAGCTAACCAGCAACACTGGGAAATACTTCTTTGTGGAATAAAATATTTTGATAAATTAAAAATATTTTGTATTTCTGTTACTTTTTTTTAGCCTCTCAGTTTGTTGTATGCTCACTGCAGCATATTTTAATACATGTGCTAGTTAGGTTGTGTGATAACGGGCTCACCTCCATATACACACACAAAAGGGGCCTGAAGCACAGCATCAGAAAAGGGAAAACGAGAAACATAGACTGGAAAAGGAAGCCCCCAACTCAGCTCCTCCAAGGGATAACCCCAGCCTCAATCTCAGATCCATGGTGCAGGATGGAGACATCTAATCCCAGGAGCTGAGGACACACTGGACCACCCTGCAGACTGAGTGGGGTTGCTGATTATCAGTGTTTGGGATTTATTATTGGAGAGTTGGAACCAATGACAGAGTGAATGCAATAGCATTTGAAGGACCTATATGGCAGTGCCAGCCAAAGGAGTGAAGGAAAGAAGAAAGGAAAAGCGATGACAGAAAACATAAAAAATAAAATAACTTTTGATATATTTACTCATGCTTGTGCCTGTTTAGGTGTTGCTCTTTGGCATAATACATCATCTTCATCCTTGAACAATATTTTCAAATGAAAACAAAATTCTTGTATTTTGGATGTGGGGAAATATTACGAAAACTTGCTTTATTTGAAAAATTTCAAAAGTGGGCATTTAATCATAACAAGGGAAAAAAACTTTCTATTGTCTTCCTTTGTGACATATCTTAATGCATGTCTGTTACTTGCAGAGATATCCCTTGGACAAATAGAGCTCTCAAAAGGATAGGTGCACCAGTTGGTAAACCTGTTACCACACATTCCTCTGCCATTTATAACAGAGCTTTTTCCTTACAATTATCTTTGTAGCAACTCATATTTTAAAGTTACTACTGCTATTTTGCTTTGAGGGTGATGAGGCACAGGAACAAGTTGCTCGGAGATCATGGTTGTGACAGCCTTGTAAATGTTCAAGGCCAGGTTAGATGGGTCTCTGAGCAACCTGGTACAATGGGAGGTGTCCCAGCCCATGGCAGGAGGGTTGGAACTAGAGGATCTTAAAGGCACCTTCCAACCCAAAATATTCTATAATTCTACGATTAATCTCTTCTATTTGTCATGTTGTCTATATTGAAGTTGCGTATAAAGATTTAGGTTCAGTGAAGACCCTCCTGTCTATCTCCCATCTAGCTCACAAACAACATGATAAATCCTGCCAAATGTTGTGTCACAGAGTCTGGTACTCATTTAACCTAACCAATTGACACTGTAACATCATAAGTAATCAGAGCTTTCTTCTTCAAACAATAAGTACCATCTCTCAACACTATCTCCATCTTCTCCTCTCTTCCTTCTTTCTCATTTGACAGCAAAGAATATATGAGATTATCCCTATCCTTTGAGCTGATCCATTTTCCACATCTCTACTCATTGAAGTGATGTTTCATGATTAAAAAAAAAAAAAGAAGAAACTGAGATTTGTTTCCATCAGTATTATAATCAGATGCATAAATTTGTTAAACATTCATTCTCCCATTCTAAGTTTTTATTGAAAATTTTGTAGTATTGTTGTCATAACATTTCTGAGGTATGTTTGTCTTTGAGAAGAGAGAAAATTACTTGGGTTTATTTTACTTTTTTTTTTTTATAATCACAACTATCAAGGGGATGTTCTCCTGAGTCCCAATTTAAGAGAGACCAAGTGTTTGTTGTATTGTCCTGAACAACAGAAAACTTTCTAAATCTCTTTGGTCACTATCTTAATCTTTCTCTGAAGTCCTATGGAAACTTATTTTGTTTTTCTGCACTGGGATTTGGATAAGGCTATTGTTTACAAGCCAGTGACAGATGAGCCTGTTCTTTTTTCAGGAGCTGTTAAATACAGTTCTGACTGGAATGTACCAATCACAGACTTCCTGATGTTACTTTGATTTAACTGCAGAGTTGAAAACTGTTGGCATGAGTCCTGCAGTGCCTGTTTTCCTACTGAGCAGCTATATACATTTTAAAAGGCCAATTCAGATGAAATCACAATGAAAGTATATCTGAACAGACACTTCTTTCCTTTAAAGTCCTGTTATCACTTTGCACTTTCTACACAAAAAGAAGCTGTTACAATTTATTCAATAAACATTAAGATTTTGCAGCACATTTGTCACCAAAGCCCTTTAGAAAAGAGATTTTCAGGTACAGCAAGGTATGTTCACACATTCATTTGGAAGGATTTGGGCATTGCTGCCCTGACTTCTAGCTCAGCACCACAGATGGCATCGTGATGTCCCATCATGTCTTTATGATACCCACTGCACATTTACTAAATTTTGTAACTGCAGGAATTGCTAGCATTATGTGATAATAATTATTAGTATTGTAATTGTTTAAGCCTCTCTTATGCAAAACCAGTTTAAAAAGCAAAGACCACACTGAGTCAACTAAGGCAAAACCAGTTGGCAAAGGCAGAAAATGTATGACAAAACATGTGCTTCGATTTGTATAGGCACACAAACAACATAAACACACCTGTAAGCAATTGTCTTTCATTATGGCTGCTTCTCATCTCTGTTTACACTGGTTTCAACTACTATGGTGATGTTGTGGTTTGATCATATATTCCTGGCAGTAGAGATGAGATTCTTCCCACTAACATGAAATCTGAATTTTGTTACTCTTTTCACAAAACTAAAAAATGAAAGCCATGCTGTCCAGTCAGTCTCATGACAGCTTTAACAAAAACATGTAGTTGTTGTGATTCAGAAAATGCTGAAGGTCCTCTTGCTTAGACAGACACACCTAATGAATTTAGTTATAGGGAATTTCAATGTCCACTAGCAAAAAATGCAGTTATTACTTGAAACAGGGCTTTAGAAAGTAATGTATCTTTATTAGCACTCAGCTTTAAATTTTTGATTATGTTCAGAGAAAGAGGTAAGACACTTTTTCAGGTTTTGTTCAGTCTGAAAAAATTAATTCTCCTTCAGCAGGTACAAATAGCTAATCCAGAAGCAATATAAAATCCAACCTGCCCCACACTGTCAGCTAAATACAGGAAATACAACTATGTTGTAGAACTTTTTCTTTGGGAAAACAATTGTATCCCCGTGTTAGGAAGTCTGGCACAGTAATCACAGTGTCATTTTCATCAGTGTACAGACAGTTGGAGGCAACACACTCCGAGAGTGTAAAAAGGACTCTCCTTACATCTCTTTTGAGAAGTTGTTATAGTTTCAATTAGTATCCATTTACTAATGCTGAAATGTGAACCATAAAGGCCAAAGGCTCACTTTCAAAATCCTAGCTAAGACTGAATTTCGTAAGAAAAGAAAGTTAACTTTTTACTTGTATATTAGGTCCAGACTATGTTAAGAGAAAAGCATAGAAGTTAATAACATCAGTGGTTGAGTATGCAGTGTTTAACATGTTCAGAATACATCATTACTTTAAAAAAGGTGATTCCAAAGAGCTTTTATGCCTCCTTGCTAACTTGGTAGTGGCTGCGCCCCTCCTATGGCCCTTTGGAGTGATTTAGGACCTACCATCATCACTGATGACAACAATAACACTACTACTGCCTAAATATATCAGAAAAGTTGCAGTCTTTCCTCATCGGAGGTCAGAGCAGGGTTTCAGTCACCTCAAGGCAAGCTCCCTTGAGTTAGTGAATTGAAACTGTAGAACCCATCTCAGCATAAAGAGGGCACCATATTCTCCCTCCACTGTTACCTGGTAGCTCCGAAACATTTTTCCTGAAGGAGGCAGTCTTCCCACTGAACATGAGTACTAACATAAGTACATGGGTCCCAGAAAACAGTGAGAGAGTTCCATCCTTTCTAAGTTTGTAAAGCAGCAGCCTTCTGTCAAGTAACACCTCAAGTCATCAGGCACAGCTCATTATCTGCCCATGACTATACTGAAAAGCATGGCAGAACCTACTGTATTTAAACAAAGTGGAGGTGGTTCCTCAGGAGGGAGTTCATGAGTAAACTACAGACAAGGCTGCAACCGTGTTTGTCCTAGACATATGCTTTGTGTGGGAAAGAATAAGGAGTTTCAGTTCCTCATCTGAACACGTCGGGGTTGCAGGAATTGCGGCCCAGACTCTTTCATACTAGACCCAAAGAACAAAGTATACCAAAGTTGATGAAAGAAGAGTAGAAAAACACACCTAAATCCTTCTTCCTGTATAGATCAATGTAATAGCGCACAAGAAAGACATACTCCAAGGTTCTCTTCCATTCCTGAAAAGCTTTGTATTATCCCAAGACCTTCCAAACGTGACCAAGCATTGGTCATGACATAATCGTTAGTGAAATCTTTGCAGGAAATGCAGGATTTGCACAAGCATGTACCATCATTAGGAGAATTATAGGCTCAGACAGGCAGAACTATGAAATGCTGAGATGTGTAAATTCATAAAAATAGAAGGAAATCCAGAATTTACTAAAGAATATTTAACCAAAACAGAACAAGAGGTTTATTTTTGTATTTTCAAGTAGAAAATTTAAAAAAATGTGACTCCAGCAGTTGCTGTATTCTTTAGGTATTTTATGTGGGAAAACCATATCTGTTTATCTACAGTAAAACTGGCAAGTTTTTAAATGAAGTTTTGCCAAAAGTTTTTGTTAGCCATAAAGTATGAGAGTATAAGAGCATATGCCATGCCTTCTGGGCATAATCGTTCTTACAGCAACATAAATCAGGAGTTACTTCAGGAAAGCTGAAAAAAAATTCTTTATGAAAGAAAATCAAAGCCAGAGTGTTCCGAGCTGATTGTGACACAGGTGTGTGAGCATAACAGCTCTTTTTTGATTATGTTATTTCGTTTCTTAGGATGACTTAAAGTTACTGAGAACCTGGCTATTCAATAAGGAAAAAAATATAGTGCAAAAGAGAAGAAGCAACACCTCATAAGCTTGGCATCTTCATGTCTCTTTTAACCATCTGGCTGAGTTCTGCGCTGAATAAATAGGGCCCATGTGTTTAGCAGCTTGTTTTTGTACCAGTACTTCTAAGAACAGGTCTCCAGAACTAACACAATATAGATACAGGCAACAGATGTTTGGCTTAGGACCCGTTCTTCACTCTCTCACTTTTTTCTCTATAGGTAAATTATAGCTAAATAATAACTAAAAGAGTTAAAAAGTACTTAATGCCAAATCATTCTCATTTGCAACCCCATTTTTCTTTATGAATGGTTAAAATTCCCCTGAAACATGCAACAATGGGAAAAATCACATTCATGATTTATCATGTAGACTTGGGAGTAGAGCTTAGCTAAAGCCTTGACCAAGATGAGCTAACTCAAATGCACTTTTGCATGGTAAACATAAAACACAAATAAGAATGGTTATTCCTTCCCATTTGTTGCCTCTTGTTAGCCCACCTTCCAGAATACCACAGTTTGCAGGTCAGGACTTCTGTCAGGTGGTTGCATAGTATGAATTGCAGTGCCACTCCCCAACAACCCATCAGGGATAAAAGCAAATGGAATGGGCTCTAAGTCTATCAAACAGCTTTAGGAGACCTTAGAAAACCCCAAAGGTAGACACATTGGGAGCTGTGGGAGGGTGTGTGGAAAGCTGTGCACCAGCCCCATTCTCTTCTGACTGCTTATGTAGGGAACTAGGCAGTTCTTATAGGAAACAAAGTTAACCTCTTTCTTTCTGGTCTTTTGGATCTCAGACAAAAAACGGAAATGAATCTGGGGAAAAAAGAGTCTATTGAAACACAGTGTGTAAGGAGTTGAAAATTTCTCCATTTAAAGTCTGTTTAAGCGCTGGGTTTTTTTCAAGAGACATTTCAATGTTAGCCATGGCTCCATATTTCCTTCACGTGAATGTCAAGTTGAATTGGCCATTAGCCACTTTTCCACAAGACCCCTCTTTGTGCCAACCCAATCAGAAGCACAATCACTTCAAGATGTGAAGTGCAAACTCACAGGGTGGAACCGTGTCAGAAAACATCCTGTAGCAATAACGCTGTCCTGACAGGCTTTAAGCAAGATTAAGTATTCTCTGCCCTTCAACAGCCTAATTCTAGTGCAAAAAGCTGTCTCATATGCACTAGATAATTTGACAAAAATGTGACTCAGCTCAGACTGGCTCTAGATCAAACCTGCCATGGTAGGTGAGACGGTGAGGCACAGTGCTATTCAATGTGGAAGCTCAGCCTCAGACAGAAGTTTGGCTACAAGTATGGTATCACTCAGACAAGGTGAAAACATTTTGACAGATGAATTTTAGACCAGAAAACTCAATTTCTGTCAAAATAAAAACATCTCAAGGGAATGTGTTGATTTTTAAGGCATTTCTGCTGCAAGTGTCATAATATTTTCATCTTTTTTATTTTTTTCTATTTTGACAGCATCAAAATATTTTGTTCAGATACAGTGAAAACTTTTTTTTTATAATTTCATCAGTTGGTTTTATGACATTCATTTTGACATAGCATAGTAAAATGAGTATTTACTATAGCTGATAATTTTATAGTATGTTATGTCAACATAATTATGAAATGCTGTCAAAACATTTTAATGTTTCCCAAGTCTTTATTCCTCAAAACCTTTAAGACATTTGGTTTGCTTTAACTCATGATTAAATATATGAGGAAATAACATAATTTCTCAGTGGATAAGAATTCTTTTTTGTAAACTGTTCAAGATTCTGCAACTTTGTTTTACAATGCTTCATTTCAAACAGTGAGTCTCACACTAAAATCCTCCTGTATGTGAAAATTACTGGAGATGACCCTTTATATTGACAAAAATAAAGGAAAATTGAACAAAAAGATAAAAGCTTATCAATGTGTTTTTTCTCACATACCTGAAAAGACCTTGATTTTGGGGAATACAAGGTGGTGAACTAGAAGAATTCTGCATTTTAAAGAGACAGATGAATACCATGTGAAGGTTAATTTTGTTTCATTCTAGTTCTAGCCTAGAAATTGCTGTAACAAGAGCTCTGGACTTCCTAGTGTCACTATTCCCATCTGCTTCTGAGGTGGGCTTGATTGAGAAAACTTATGAAGACTGAAAGTTTATAAAAGAAAAAAAACCATTACAAATGGATAAAAGAAGACATTTCTGATAACTAATTTCAGAAATTTAGTTAATAAAAGTCTTAAGTATATTTTCCATTTATTTTAAAATAGTGTGTATTTTTATATGCATAAAATCTAATATGTTTAACTGTGTAAACTTTTCCAAACCCATGACTCCCTAAAAAATCTAAATCTAAATCTAATTCTGTGTTCTACCCTAGCCACAATTTGATAAGCCTGGAGAAGCTGGAGACAAAGAACCAGACTTCTGGTTGCCAAAACAGGTACTATTTAGAGTTACTCTAGCATCCTTGAAATTTTTGAATGAAAAAAGTGAACAGTGTAAGTTTAGTTCAAAGATATAAGGTTTAATTGCTGTTTGATTTATTTGTTCTTTCAATTTCCAGAAGTGAGGACAAGCATTTTAAGAGAAAGTAATGCATAAGTCAGAACTGATGATGTACTGTTCATCATGCAAGGGGAAAAAAGAAGGATAAGTTGCACATTCTTGAAAGATTATAGTAACACTTGTGTTTATATGTCATAGTCCTGGAGATGCAATCTTACGAAACAGTAGGTTAAACTGCAGCTAATGCAAATGCAACTAATGTTTTTTCTGGAAAGGAGAAATATGTTACAGAGGATTACACCCTGCAAGAAAGATGTTATGTAGGGTGTTTATATAACCATCAGATTCATTATATGTATTCCCATGTTCCTCATTTGAAACCAGGCTGACAACCTCAACCAATTTGTAATTGAAGGAGCAAATGCCTCCTGTAAGTAACCTGTCTTATTAATCTTTTTTCCATTTTCACTATAAAAGATAAAGAAAAAAGAAGGCTTTAGTGACTTTTTTGGGCCTTGGGCCAGCATACTAACTATTCAAGGAATGTTTCACCATCCAGTAGACCCAGGTCTAAAATGGAAAAACTTTCCCACAGATTCTGCCAATGTATTTGAATTCTGCCTATAATAACAGTACTGTTATTCCCAGTACCAGGACTTTTGTGCAAAGACAATCTCAGCTCAGTCCAAATTACATAAAGAATAAAAATGTGTACTGAGATGTAAATTTTAAGTTCATTTCCCTTTGTATTTTTCTCAGATATCTAGGCAGATACTGCTAGCCTCTCCAACAGCACAACAAAGGCATGTGTCTTCAAAACAAATGGGAGCTGCTTGCTTCTAGGGAAAAGCAGTTTAATTAGGTAATAATATTTCAGTGTCATGCTGCCATGGGAAGACCAGGCAGTGCTCACACCCTGTGTGAGCTGAGCAGAGGGTTAGTCTAAACATGAGTAAATCAGAGATGTGGGGCTATGATGACTTAAATTTTTCCACCTGAACAATAAATAGTGAATAAACCCTGAACAATAGTGAACAAGCTACCTAATTTTTCATTTTCTGCTTTGAAAATCCAGCAACAGCTATAATGCTTATTGACTGTCCGTTTGGTTGTTACTAGTAGTTTGCAGTGTTTCCTGAATGGAGTAAATTGCTATAAACTTAAGAAAAATATTGAAAAAAAAATTGCATGGCTAAACTTTCATGTTTACATTCAAAATATGAATTTTTTTACTGTAACGGGGATTTGAGGCTGCCAGGAATTTCCAGACTCGGTGTCCAACCCATTTTATTTCAGTCTGTTTATCACCATAGCCTTTTTTCTGCATATTTCATTATAAGAAAATATTTTAACATGGAGAGATTACCAATAAAAGAAAATAACATTGAAAGCAAGAGTCTAATGTGTGGTTCTATGTAGATGTGATACTGGAATGCAGATCTGAGTTACCATAGTTTTAAATAGAATATTTACATGTCATTGTCCTAGTTCTACACTCGGGAAATAGCAACTCACTCAATGATCAATGCTTATTTTATTACTGAGGAATGAAGGAAAAAGTTAACCATTGTTAACTAGGAAACATTATTTCTTCTATGCTATATGGACAATTCTTAATACAGCAAGTCAGATACACACCTATGCAATAATCCAGTTGGAGAGTTCCCATTCCCACCAGGATCCAACTGGCAGCTTCCTGGCCAAACTAGTCTTCTGACACTTTCTTCTAGCCTGCCACCCTTCCATGAGAGCCGACAGCAGCCTGACCATAAACATCTCTTCCTTTGCCTGCAAAGAGCCAGGATCTGTAAGTCTGAGCTGCAGTAAACACCTCTGTGTGAGGAAAGGCTTGTATCTGAAGGACTCCTTCTCTTCCATATATATGTAGTCCAACTGGAGCTGGAAGACATTTCTGAATCCGGGGGAAAAGCACTTGAAACCTGAACTATGTTGGAAAACCAGGGCACCCCACAGCATGCTGTCGTCCCTTTGCCAAACTGTCCCCTAGGCAGCAGCTCTTTTGGCACCATGACACAGCTTAGTGGACAGTTTCTCTATCAAGCAGGTCCCTTGTCACAGCTTCTACCTCTTCCTTACCTCAGGTAGTAGAGCCACAGGTAGTGCACATCATGAGGACCTACGTGCTGCCATTCCCTGTGGCCTGGGACACCTTACCGATTGAAGGCATCTGAAGGTTTTTTGAGCTTAAGCAGGTGACAAGCACGAAGCTGAGATGTAGTCAAATTCTCTAATTTCCGTTTGGGCCGTGTTCCCAATGATCCTTGAGCAAGCTCAGCTTTTAGTGCCACTTAACACAGGGCAACACAGAGGAAACTTAATTACTTTGACTACAGGCTATGAGAAAAGCAAACAGGATCAAGGATATACCAAACAGTGGCCAAAATGTGTTCTGTGTTCATCAATGCCTACGTCCTTTGGGACAGGTAAAGAGAGCAGTCTGATTAGTGACTCATCCTGTCCAAAGCCTTTCCATCATATTTGAGTCTATTTTCTGTATTTCTTCTGCCCTGGTGGAAGGGTTTTCTCCTGGGGTACATCCTAGGGGAAGGCTTTGAGACTGAGCTTTGACCTTGCCCAAAGGTTTTAACAGATTCACAGCAGAGATTGGCACAAGCTTTGGAAAAGTTTACACTGCTCTATTCTCTGAAAGTTCCTCTTTGTCTCTACAAAACATAGTGCAGCCCAGCTACAAGTGGCAGGTATAGATCTGTCTGTGTAGATAAACAGCCTTTTGGAGTGGAAAGGGGGAGGAGAGAACAATTCGCTGTTGGACATGTCTCCCACAAAGGATTCTATTAACATTTGATTACATTTCAGAGGATTTATTTCTGCAGTGCCCTACAGATGAGATATGCCAAAACACTGGCCGAGGCTTTTACTAAAGATAAATTCTACAGAGTGTAATCAAAGTGTCAGTAGCAAGCTTTATCTGTTCTGCATATATGTGATGCAATGTAACTGTCAGTGGGTTTGATCAAACATAAAAAAACCTGCTGCATTCAAGGCACAGAGGGCCTGAGTTTGCTTCTCAGGATTTTTGTTAATTGCTTTGAAACTCTTCATTAATTAAATAAATATTGTGTGGGAGGGGAATGAGGATGTCACTGAACAAATATCCCAGCTGTTTTCAAGTCATAGTTTTTCTGCTGTACTACTCAGAAAACACAAAATGTGGGAGTGGAATAAAATGTTCCAACTAACTGAAGTGTCATTGTGATGGATGCCTCACTGTGGTTTCTCAGCTGCTGAGGATGAGTTATGGGGCAAAACTGAAGGACCACTTTATTACCCACCACCACATTCAGCACTACTGTAGACACGAAAAACATTTTCCATTTTGTAGAAAACTTGGGGTAAAACCTTTGCTTCTGCGTCAGGAGTGCCTGTGAGCAGTGCTTTCTAAACATACATGAAACAACAGTGGTTTTAGACAGGTACATAAATGTATATGCGCACAAAAGTAACAGAGAGAAAGTTTAGAAAAAGCAAACTGATTCAGTAAAGATTAGAATTCTTCAAAGACTTTTGAGAGATTAAATGGGGGATTTTCCAAATAAAGGTTTCATCTTTTACAGGCTGATTCTGTAATTAATAAACCCCTTTCAAGTGCTTTATATGTAACCTGCTACTGCCTTTTAAGGCAATCTTAAATCAGGAGATACTATTTAAACATTGAATTTTCTCCAAATGTAATCAAATTTCCTTCCATTTTCTGCAAGGAGTAAAAAGACTGAAATCCAGCCTGGTTTTACATCTCTAGGTACATGCATTCTGACTAATATGAAAAGAGAAACAAATTTTGGTCTAACAACAGATCAAGTACTGCGATATATTATTCTTCTTTCACAAGATTTGCTTGCGGCAGAAAAACAAAGAGACATCTTCAAAAATCCACTTATGGCTCCCTTCTCCCATACGGTTCCAGCCACAACCCTGCAGTGATCCAAATAGATCAAGAGAAAGATTTTGGAGGCAGCAGGCTCACCTCGTACAGTTCAGGTGATACAAACGGAAGCCAAATGATGCCAAGAAATTACCCTGAGGGAGCTAACTGACCTCAACACTACTATATCATCAGCATTTTAAGTCACAAGATTCTGGTAGTGATTATTATTAATGATACAGGAGACTGTCTAAATAGAACTTGATATTTCAAAGGATTTCTGAAGGATCCTTAGTATGATTTATTATATTTTTATGTTAATAGTGAAGAAAATTTATTTTCAATATGTAAGTTGTAGCCAGAAAAAAAGTGATTTATCCTTTAAACAACCACAGCCAAATTACACCTGATAATTTTTTTATATGGGTGCATTTAATCTCCATGAAATGTAAGTATCTTGGCCTAAAATCAAAGAAAAAAACAATTAGAATCAAGTCACTTGGCAAGCTGTGGCTTTTCACAAAAACAATTCTTACTCTGATAAGAAAGGAACAAGTTCCAAAATAATTCTCTTATTCAGACAAGGATGTCATGTATCAAATTAACTAAGAAAGGGTGAAATAAGATTAAGTTTAAATGAAATCCTCCTTCATGCTACTGTTGTCTGGCACTCATATTTTAGCCACAGTTACCATGATTAGATATCAATGCCTGGATTTGTTCACTGAATTTACTGTACTATAATTTTCCTTTTCCAGCAAAGACTGAGCATTATACTTGCATGTAGTAATTACTGAATTGTTTGTGTCTGTGCCTAGAGATATTTGTCCCAGCTATGACATCCCTTTCTATCACTGACATAATCAAGCCAGTATTAGTTGTGAGGTTTGCTCCCATCTTCCTTATTTGGTAGCACAGATGCCTCTCATTGTGGAAATCAGTGCTGTGCAATGAGCTGGAAAAATGGTCAACAGTGTGTTAAAAATGAGAAAAGTGACCAACAGTGTTGCTATAGAAGTCAAAAATTTTGGAGAAAGATAGGCTTACAGTATTCATGTTATACTATAGCATGATACTATATATATTTACATTGCAGCTTTCTACCTACACGAGTTGTTTTGTAGACAGATGTTCAGCATCCTCCCAGGTCTTTATACTAATAATTCCAGAGGATGTGGAGCAAGTCCAGAGGAGGGCTATAAAATTGACAAGGAGACTACAGCACGTGCCCTATGAAGGCAAGCTAAGAAAGCTGGGCCTGTTCAGCCTGGAGAAGAGAAGGTTATGTGAAGACCTTATAGCAGCCTTCCAGTATCTGGAGGTGGCCTTCAAGGAAGACAGAGAGGCACTCTTCATCAGGAACTTTAGTGATAGGGCAAGGAGTAATGATTTCAAACTGAAAGAGGAGAGATTTAGGTTAAATATACAGAAAAAATTCTTTACTGTGAGGGTCATGAGGCACTGGCACAGGTTTCCTAGAGAAATTGTGGATACCCCATCTCTGGCACTGTTCAACACCAGGTTGGATGCGGTATTGAGAAACCTGGTCTACTAGGAGGTGTCCCTGCCCATCACAGCAGGGATTGGGACTAGATGATCTTTAAGGTACCTCCCAACCCAAACCATTCTATGATTCTAGGATCCAAAATCCAATTTGTGATGCACAGTAACATGTGAACAGCAGGAGAAATGTGTGTTGCACTGTCTCCAGGAAGGTGATGTGTCACTGCATGTAAGAGCACTTTACCAGAGTACACTAGCATCAACTCAAACAGACCTAAGGGGTCTTCCAGGTTTTACTGTCGTGCATTACCCATTAAGGACTGCTATAGTAAACTTGCAGCAAAAATTACACTCCAGTCATTTCCCCTTTCCTTCTAGCTCTTTGCATTCAAATGGTTAACGATCATATTCTCTGTTCCCACACATGCCAACAGACTGTCACTTTATTAATTCTTCACATCATGTCTGTTATCAATCAAATTCATTACACTCTTTGAAGTATACCAATTATCTACTAGATTTCTTTTCTCTCAGGCTGCAACATGGGAAAAAAAAGAACAATGCCTCTAAAAATAACAGAAGAAAAATGTCATTGAAAGCCACTTTCTATTCCAGCATTGCTTCAGATGACATCATTAATAAAGTTAAAATGCTGCTTACTTTTGCAATTGATTAAAAAAGAGAGAAGCAGTCTCTTTCCACAAGATCAAGAGATTGCTCTGCCCTGCTCACACACTTTACAACTACTAAAAAGCACTTCATTTACTGAATCCTGAGCTGTTCTCACCAAAAGTCTGTTGTTCCATCAAGTCACGCCATTTATTAATCAAGTTCATATTTAATATGTAGGCTTGAATTTTTACTTTTCCTTTTTTAAACATCATAATTTTTCAAATAGAATCAAATATAGTTATTAGTTGAATAGTTTTAGTATTCATTATGCTTTAAATCCTTAGGAATTTTTTGAGAATTTTTGCTAATGTCAATTTTATAGTTCTCTGGCAGGAAGGTCAAATATTTAGGTGTATTGAATAAACACACCATTTACAAACTCTTATTATGAGGGGGCTTGTTTTCTCCGAAATACCAAATAAAGATTACAGAGACATAATTTTCAGGAACTGTAATTTAAGAATAATTCTCCGAGGTTTCATTTTGGGAACTTTTATGTCTCTTTCAGTAGCATACTTTTGAGTGAAGGTCTTTGAAACATCAAATCATGTGGAGTATATTTAGCTTCTGTAATATAGCCAGTATAGATCATACTTTTTTCTTTTTCTCCTCAACACACTGTGACACCTGTGAGATACAGGACTTCCTACAGCTCAAATAATACAAGGTGACAGTTCTATTACAAAAACATGCTAAGCACACCATAAAACTAAGCTTGTGAATGAGGCAGCGCCAACACAAAATCAATTGACTCATCCACTAAAGGGTATCACCCTAATGTTAACAAATGAGGATGCTTACAAACTACCTGGACTAAAGTAGAAAAGTAACCGTATAAAATCCATCTGACTTGCGGACTTCCGCCCTGGGCATAAGTCACCCATCAACATCTATGCAAACGCAGATGGACTCAGCCTCAGCCAGGGGGTGATCAGGCTGATCTGCCAGATCCTGAGTGCCATAACCCTTTATACCTCCAGGGAGAATTCATCATTCACCCAAATAATCCCGACTCATATGTAAAGTGCCATTCTTCCAGCCAAGCAGCTGCTGAGAGCTCGTGTACAGACCTTGCAGTTTTCTGTCCAAGTGTTATCTAATGTGAAATGCTTCAGCTGAATTGAGAACGCCTTCATCTTCCTGAGAGCCCTTACATTTCATCTGCAAAGTCAGGACTTTTCTTTCTCAAACTCCTTCCAGGTATTCAAAATGTGTGTGTTCTGTTCACTCCTGGACCTGGGATGTGAATGTTTCTGTCCCTTCAGACTGAGGAAGTCTGGGAACACGAATTCTTCCCTTTTGGGATAGCTGCCTGACTATGGGTGGTGCTATTTCCTCCATGTAATAGGAGAGCCCTGCTTAGTAAGGCATTTACCCTCAAACAAGGGACTTCGGTATCTGGTTTCCAAGTGTATAGAAATGCCTAATGAGCTGTGGACCTCAAACACCTACGCCCTGTGAGGTGTGATGTTTCAACTGTTTCTGATGGCAGACCCACATGCATTCAGGCATGAACAGCCTTCTGTGGGTAACCCTCTGAGGCACTGTACTCCCTCTCTCACCGAAGTCAGAAACCAAGTACGTCTGCTATCTTAACATCTTACTGACAGGCAAAGCATAAAATTTTTTAGTTTCCAGAAGTCAAGCAGGAGGTCTCTGAAATCTTAAAACCTCACCAGGACATTAAAGTTAACACATAGGTATTTCTCACATTGATATTCGTGTTCTTCACCCACAAATACTTTACCAAAAAGAGAATATCAAAGTGCCATATTGACTCAAGAGTTAAGAAGTGTTTTTCAGAAGTTTAGTGATTGCAAGCAGTAAGGAAATAAATCTGAGAGAGATAAAACAGACAAGGTAGTAGCTTAGTCCTTAGGAAAAACCTTAATGAAAAGAGGGATACTGACAGTCAGTGTGCAGGAATTTGTGTAGTCTGGTAGGACTTCAGAAGGACATCAATGAAATCATTCCTGGAGCATATACTGACACAGTGATACTGAGACGCCTTATCCATCTATCCTAGGTGCTTTTCTGCTGACAAGGAAGGCATCACTCATGTACCCAGTCCTCCTGGCAGAGGAAGCAGGTTCAGCATGTGATTTGGTCAGAAACAGGTTTGGTTTATTGTCCTGTTCAAAGATGTGGCGAGCTGCCCCCAAGCAGCCCCAATTGCATGGCTTATAAAACTATGCATATCTTCTCTGATTTCTTGACCTCTCTGCTCTTGTCTCTCCTTTTGTCCTCTCCATCCTCTCACAACTAAATAACTATGATTATTTCTTCTGCCATGGTTGTAGTTTTGCTATACCTGTACCCAAATCTGGTGGGTTTGATAAACCACTATTCTGGTTTTGTATGCTGTGTCTGACATGGTTACCTAGATAGTGCTAGCTTTGCATAATCTGTACCCAAAAGGTCACACATATTCCCCTCTAATTATCTGCAAAATCCAGCCATTCCTTAAGCAATTCTCCCTTAAACATCTGTGAAACTTAGCCTCCCTTCACAGTGCTATCGATAACCTTTGTCAGACTCATGCATTGTTAGCAGTCACATCCAGAAATTCCAGCTATGTCATGTCCAGTGCTTTCTCAGATCCCTGAAGTTATCTGCACCTGGGGTCAGAACCCCATCACCTGTTTGCATCCCTAACATAATCAAGATATCCCTTGGCCTGCATGAAGATGCCAGGTGAATACTGAATTGATCAGCCAAATAAAAAAGAAGATAAACTCATTCTACATGTGGGAAAAATAGAGAAGTTCAGGCATAGAGCACGTATCTGGTATTTTGCCATATGCAAATCCACAGGCTAAGGATGGAAGACTCAGATTAATCTTAGAGATTTTGAGAGCAGCATTTATTTCATATAGCATGAGCTTTCTAAAATTTGTCTAAGAAAGATATGTGTTTTCTTAAAAAAAAAAAAAGTCCCCCACCAAAACAAAAACAAACAAACAAACAAACAAACAAAAGGAAGTTGGGAGAAGTTTTTCCCTTGACTGATCAAGAATGATTTTTTTCTCTGCCAATTGTAGTAAAGCACTGCTGCTCCTTGTGCCAATTCCATCAGCTGGTTTTCTCACTCCCTTCTTCCTTTTTTCCCCTTCCTATCACTATGTGAAAATGCTGGATAAGTTTAAAGAGAGACACAACTGGAACCAAAATCTAGGGCATTAATCTTCATTCCTTGCTTCCAGGACTGAGGACAAGGAGAACAGCAAAAGCAGTGATGGTTTTTTACTAGCTTTGCTTGACAGAGCTATTGCCTTGCAGTTTTTTAGGTGAGGTCACCATACTGAGTGTAGTTTTTGGGATAGATGGTGCAATTGGGACAGACAACAAAAACTAGATGGATAATACGAAGTACCAGAATAAAAAATGTGGTTTAGAGCTGGACAGCTTGCTCCTTCCACATCAAACAGTTTAAATATTAATCTATTTAAATCAAAATTTAGGTTTTCTATGAATGTCATATAAAAGCCATGGTCAGTACCGTTCAGACATTTAAGTTCAGAATTTGGTCTGCTGAGGTAAATATTCTTACTAGGGGAAAGTTAAACTAATTTTTTTTTTCTTCTTCTTTTTTTTTTTTTAATTTAAACACTAGTGGAAAGTGGTGAAATTCTGGTTTTTTTTCAGGGATAGTAAGGAAATGTTAAAATATTTTTAAAAATACTGGCTTCCACTCTTCCCACTTGTTCTGCTATAGAAAACTGGTTTCATAGCTACAAGGTGAAGAGAAAACGTACTTGTATACAAACATCATCTTCATTTGCTTGTGAGACTGAGACCATCAGCATGAAGGGACACTTCTCAAATCAGTCTTATTCATTTATGATTAGTAAAAACACCATATAAAGAATAAAATCACAATAAAATAAAGTGGAATCACTATGTCATTCAGGAAAAACTTGGAAGATATTTTGTGATTGGTGCATCTCAGTGAGCTTGCTATTATAGCACTAAGGGATGGGAAACGATGTTCACAGACCAGAATAAAAGCTCTTCCTCAAAGGAGGATGTTAAATAATTCTTTTACTCTTGAAAATACAAATTGGATAAAATCACACTGATTTTTCTCCAGTTGAATTCCTACGTGCCTTTATACAGCAGTGATTCTGCAGCAATTCTAGTTACAGAAATGTTATGAAAGCAATAATTCATTTTTTTAATTTTTACCTGAGAGATCTTTGAGGATCCCTAGTGGAGTAAGCTGCAGAAGAGCAATAATATGTCTTTCAAAGGTCCAAGTCTTCTGTATTTTTTATAGAAGAAAACACTTCATAATATGCAGCTTTGATCTTATTTGCACTGCTACCAGCATAACTTTATCTGTTCTAGTTGACTTATTGGTGCCTACTATTATATTACATGCCCAGAATCAGTGTGTTTAAATGGCACAACAACCTCTGATCGTTTTAAGGAAATGACCAGGGTTTCCATTCAGAACAGAATGAACTGAAAAAAAAGAGGAGAGAAAAATTAACAAAAACTAGCACAGCTAGCTTTAGTGACACTCAGGCCAAAGTGAAGAAACCTAATTGACACTACCAAGGTTAATATTTCAAACATGGACAAGAAAAAACATAGCTGCTTTCCCCCTATGAACTTCTACACACAGAAGAAAAAAATTACAGTTGAGTTGCTGGGACAACCTTATGCTCTGGGTGCTAGGATACCTGAAGATTTCTGGGTTTGGTTTCAATTTAGGTACCACAAATGCTTACCTTCTTCTACAAACTGCCTTAATTCCTTTTTAAAATAAATGGTCAATTTTATAAAAGGCTCATATGCCATCATCTCTCTGATTAAATAGCAGCATGTTACATAATATAATGCCTACCTGTTTTATAAGGACACTAATGAAACATGATAAGGTTTGGAGATCAAAAGTTCTGTGCTACATAAGCCCAAAACTATGTAAGAAACTCAGTCTTCAGAAATTGAGAATCCTTGTTCAAGATCTACAACCAGCACAACAGATTCTCTCCTCTAACATTAGAGCAAGCAGACAAGTTCAACACAGACTACAGGTTATGGTCCTCTTTGACTGAGAATTGATAAAGAAGATCTGGCCTTTCATAAGTATTTAGCCCTCTCTTTTCCCTCCTCCTCCAGCTGGCATCACTCTGAAGAGCACTCAGGCAGGCAGCTGCTGCCAGATTGCAATCTTGTGTCCCTTAAGCTTTTTTAAAATCTCCAGAGATATCATGCACAAATTTTCTACATAGGAATTATAAATTTTGCTGAAGATTCTCCTGATATTGCATTGAATCCTAAGTGTCTGAAATCTCCTAGATGTCCACTCAGCTAAATCAATGGAAAGTTTTAAGCGTAAGAAGAAATTTTTGCCGTCTTCAGACTATCAGGTTACACAGCTGATTCAGCTGTTGAAAACTTAGCTAAATAAGTAGCTGTTAGTACTTGTCCTGACCTTAGAGTGCATACATCACAGTTTATTTTCTTTGCTAAGCAACCTTTTAGATAGTGTTACCCTGCTGACACTTCCGTCTTTCCTGCTACGTCAACATACGTCAATCTGAATCTAAAGTTTTCTCATGAGTTAGCCACTCAGACAGTATTTGTAAAATTAATTTCATCTGCATTCAACATCCATATGAAACATCATTCCATGGCTGAGGGCATCTCAATAAAATCACAGCAACAACCTCTTAATATTACTTAAACAACTCCTCACCTTCAGGATGTATTTATTCATATCTGATTTTTATCTGCAGCTGGTAAGACAGGAATGAGTGGCCTCATCTCTTTCAGATCATCCCCAGATACTCACTCAGAGCCATAACATTTCATAGGAATCACCAATGCAAAGTGCAACCAAAGTATCTCTTGGCAACTGTTAATCAGTGTCTCATGTGAGGTTTTTGTATGACCACACGTTGTGTGGACTGTGGAGGCTGGTTGGCAGATTAATCCTTCCTCTTACCAAGAGCAGCCAACTATTTCCAACTTTGTTGGCTCCTCTCTGACCTTCATTGGCTGTTAGCCTTCCAGTCTTTTAAGAATGCAATCCTGAAGCCGCTATCTTAAGATTCAACTCTCCATGCAGTGAGGATAGTTTGATTTGGGGCAGTAAGGGGCTACCAGCTGGGAAAGACAGCAGCTTGCCTCCACTCTGACACTGTAGCTTCTGTCTCTGCCATCTAGTACTGTTTTTATTCCTCATTTCTGGAGGCCAAAATGCAACGAAACTCATTTGTTTCCAGAAGCTTTTCTCTGCAGGTTTTCCACTTGCTTCTTGAGTTTGGGAAAGAACATTCTTCATGTTGGCCTCTCACTGTTTTTCACTACCTTGGACATATTTTTTTCTAGTAGAGGCCAGGACTTGACCAAAATCATACAGGCTCAAGGTTCCCATCTAAGAACAGACTCCACACATGCCAAAAAAGGCGAAAGTAACAGTGAAGTGAGACTATCTTTTGGGGGTTTGTGGTTCTACCTTTCCTAGCTCATATAAACTTTTCAAAGTTCTCTTGCCTTAACTCTCCCACAACACTGGCTTGTTAGCTGTACTTCACTTGTTCACACTTCTCTGTAAGATGCTTCATTTTAAAGTGCTTTTCACTTAGGTCATCCTGGCCCCATGTTAGCTACAGTAATGATCAAAGGCCACCAACTAAGTTAGAAAATCTAGGCATCGAGTGCCTTCCCCAGCAGTAAACCTCCACACTCACAGATGAGAACGTCCCCAGGCAAGCCACACACCACCACCAAATGAGGCAAAGTCAGCTCTAAGAAATTAAGTTTCCATTCTTTTTTTCTTTTTTTTTTTTTTTTGTGTCCCTACAAACTTCTTTATTCATTATCTTAATACCATTGAGAAACATGTCATCTTCACTTTCATCCATTTTCCTGAATAGAGAGTTAAATGGTATATGCTCATACTGGCAAAAACGCTTCCTTAAATATTAGTTAAAAGAGAAATGTGTGTAATTACTCAGCCTCCCTCATTTACTCTTTATTACATTACTCTCATGGGTAAGAAGACAAAAAATAAGGACAGAGTGAGAAAGAGGTCTCTTGACCTCTTAGCCATTGATAAAAGCTACAAAATGAGGACTGCAGAAAAAAATGTTACCATATGTGCTGATAGAGCACAAGAAAGATTTATTGGGAGCTAGTTACACAAACAGAATAAGAGGGCTTTTGTCTGGACTGACAACTAATTGACATGAATTAGATTACGAGATAGCTGCCTCAAAACCTCTATGACCAGAACTGCTAACGGAAATACCATTAAAGTGCCACAGACCATCAGCAAAAAAAAAAAAAAAAAAAAAAATTACTTTTTGTTTGACATCTTTCAAAAAGCCAACACGGCTCTCTCTGAGTGCAATCTAGTCCAACAATGCAGTGAACAAGTTTGTCACGGGAAAACATGTGAATTATTTGCATCTGTTGTACTGCCATGGCAGGCCAAATTCCTCTCTACACACAGTGAGTTGCATTTACAGAAAGTAACACAGTTTTTTCCCTTCTAAAAACAGGATCAGATGAGGTCACAGTGATAAACACGTGAGTGTGGGGTGGCAACGCTCTTCCCCACTGCAGTGCACAGACTGCAGAGTACACTGTGACAGTGGCCCCATAGAGGGGCAAAATCAGTCTTTGCTTTCCCTGTAATTCCAAGGGGAAGAAATCCTCATGTCTGGAAACAAATGCGTAATTTGACATACATACCTTCATACTGTAACAGCAGAAACTAACTTAGAAGGAAGCCATACTTGTGGGGACATTCAATATTATAGTCTATCTCAAAAATAGGTGCTTTATTTAAAACAAAGAAAACAGGCTTGGTGGTAGAGTTGTTTGGTTTGGTATGTTTTACATCTTTCATAAAGCATGACATGAATTTTAAACATCTTCACATCCTTTAATAGCAGTTTTTGATCTCTGTCTTCACCTGTGCTCTGCTTTCTAGTATTTCTTGAGAACTGATTTTATGAGATCAAAAAAGAATTTTAAGTTCAGCTTAGCTGGGATGATTACAATACTCAGAGTACTATGGTTCAGAAGCAGCAAGGTGCTCAAACACTAATGCTAAAGGCATAGAATTGACTTATAGATTTGGGTATGTGCTAAAACATCGACCTGAAGTGTGTCTATAAGCCATAGTCTCCTTTCCTCCTTCCCTCTTTTCTTCAGCATTTTCAGACCGCTTTCAGAAATATTATAGACTTCCCCTGTTTAAGAAACAAACAATCAAAGCACATTGAAACCAAAGATGATCTTTTTTTTTTCTAAAATGTCATCTGAAAAACTCTGAAGCCAATAAACCACACAGCACAAAAGCTGTCTTTCTCTTCATCTACCCTTCCACCCTACTTCATATGTATTCCCTCCAGTGAGACTGGAACACAGTTGCAGCTGGAATCTCAGTTCTACAGAATCTACAGTGGTAAAACAGTGGGATTTAACAGTTTTTTTAGAATGTTTTTCAGACTGAAGACTTTGAAGCTTCTCTCCAGAAAGCTTAATAACCCAACTGAGGAAAATGCGGGGGGGGGGGAAGAAAAAAGAAGGAAATTTCTCACTAGAAGATGCTTGAATGTAAATGAAGCAAGACTAATCTATTTTTACTGTAGCTTAAATTACTACTAAATTCACAGGGAAGAAAGGTTTTCAGTGTATTCTGTCTGACATTACTTTTTAATTGATTCCTTGCTATGAACATGTTGCATTAGGACAATTGTGTTGATACTGGCTCTTAGTAGCTTTTTTGTTTAATTTTGTTTTTGTAAACCAGAAATCAATTTCACTTAGACAGGACAACAGTATGCAGCAAATGAAATACAGTTTTTGTTATGCTTTTATAACAAAGATGGTTTGGGCATGTTAATTTCATCTAAAGTATGAATAAATATACTTCATCTATTTTTGGACTTGGGTTAAGAGCCAATTTTAAATTAGAGTTCAATCTAAACTATACAGATGGGATCTTATAACACTCCTCCAGTGACATAGGTTCCCCTACAATAGTCTATTCAGTGACAGGGAGCTCAGAGCAGAATAGCTGTTTCATCCAATCTCTGACTCTTTCATCGTCCAAAGTTAAGTTGAAGCACCTCAGCAGTGCAACCAGAAGAGCAGAAACTGGTCGGGAAGAAAACAAATGTGCAAAACAAGACTCTTCATTTATTTCCCATTGTGATTCACTAGTTTCACTAGTGGGTGCACAGGGCAAGATCTTGTTATCAGGCCAGTCTGTAGCCCTGCATATCCCCATCACTGCAGATGGGGCTGTCTGCACTGGAAGTTTTTGAGGATCCCTCCTAAGTAGACAATAGTAGTGGAAGTTTTGTTTGCTAGATGATAAGACTCAGCTGCAGACTGTAGGACTTCATGCCTAAATATTTCTTTCTTGTTCACTAGCATGATACAGTAGCTAAATGATCATGACATCAATAAAAAGCTACCAGTAGAAAAGCTGTATTAAGGAGGGAGAGGGACAGAGCATTCCCATAAAGGTGAAATGAAGATACAATAGAACAATAAACAAGAAGTCAAGTGCATTACATGGTGAAAGAAAATTATTGGGAAATATTCAGTATGTGGACCTACAAAGCAATAGGAAACTGAGGTAGACATACAGCAATTCTCTGTAATGTTTAAAGAACCACCCACAGAGAACACATGAAATGATGCAGAAGTTGCTTTACCCTTAATAGATAACATCAGATTTTTAATCCAGCCTAGTGCAGGCATTGACCTATGTACCAACTCCACACAGGATGGAGGGCCTCTGGACGGGGCAAGTAAGGAATAGGATAGTCCAGAGGCAGGGAATGAGAATCGCTCTGCAAAGAATCTCACTTCTCTAGTGCAGGACAGCACTGGGTTGAGGGAATTGCAGCCTTGGAAGAGTCCAAGCAATGCCAGCCTACCTGCCAAGTTGTTCCCATGAGGACCCCTCATCCCACAGCTAGGGTTTCAGAGAATTCATCAGACCAGCATCAGCACATTTCCACTATCAGTGATGTGCTACAGCCCCAGAATGGAACTTGCACCTGGACACAGTGCCAAAAGTTCGAGATTCACAGGTCAGACATGTCTTTGCAGTGCCTATATTCAGAGAAAAGGCAGATCTGTGGTTAACGTGGTAGTCTGGGACTCACAAAATCCAAATTCTCCCACAGCCTTCTCATTTGAACTTGAGTAATTTACTTCATCAGGCTGTCCTCTGGTTCCACAGTAAACACTGAAAGAAGACTTTTCTTTTTTTTTTTTTTTTACCTGGTTACCTTGTCTTTTCAGAACACAGGATGCTCCTCAGAAGTCCTCACACTGCAGGTATGAGGTATGTTCATATACAGGAGTGTGATTGAGGCTTTCAGACACTACTGCACCATAAATATATATAGTAGTTGCTGAAAAATAAAATATCATATTGAAAGCAAAGCTAAGATGACACAGGTTAAAGGTCAAGAGGCTTTTCCAGAAAAGTAAATATTCCAAAAGATGTATAACTTGCTTTTTGTTAAACTCAATATTATCTCTTTCTAGTTTTGAGAGGATTAAATGTGGTTTCTAAAAATTCTAAATATTTACAGACAAGAGATAGAAGTGAAATGGATGTATACAGAAGTTCTTCAAACATTACCCTTCATTAATATCTTTACTAAAATAGTAACTGGAAATATGCAGTTAAAATCAGGGCTTGGCAGTACTGTGTACAAGGCCTTATAACAAGGACAGTGCCTGTATATAAATAGGAAAGCACTTCTGTCTTTGTACTGTTTATCAAGGCCATTCAGAACTTGTGATAACTCCAATAGAATATAGCTCTTCTTATCCCCTGATCCAAAGAGGTTTTTATTGTAGACTCAGCAGTACAGGACCAGGACTTACAGCTGAGAACTCTCCTTTTATTCACCAGAGGACAACGAGGAGACACACAAAATCATGTTCAAGTATTCTACACAGTTACTTTTAAAAATAGGAAAAAAATTCTCTGCACACACTGTGGCTTTCATTGAGTGTAAATATTTCCACTTGTCTGCAAATGTAGCTGTGAAGTACAAAGAGGATCTTACACAGCATTATAACACCTTTACAAGTGAAAGAGGCATGCATTTCCTCTTCTGCTGTTTTTTCTTATGTAGATTTTTTTAAATCTATTTTGCCTTTCACACCATGAAGCTTTTAGATAAGTTCCTCTGAAAACTATTCTTCTTTGAAGGCTAGTGTCAGTTGAAATATGAATAGTCAAACTCTTTACTACTGAGCTTTTCAGTATCACAGTAGCTCACAGAGACACCTAGATATTGAAGCAGAACTGAATATCGTGTCTCAGTATTTTCCTCAAATTGCACTTCCCTGTATTAAATCATTTGAGGACATCCATAAACACCCAAGTGCTTAAATCAAATTATTCCCTTTCAAATGCCTCTGTCTTCCTTAGTGCTGACAAAGAATTTTTACATTATACATCTCACAAAGCTTATACCGTCAACTTTATGGAAACTGTATCAGTCCTCAAAAACCAAATGCCATGGGTTTGTAAATTTAGCCACAACTCAGTCAGTTGAGAATCAGGCTTTCAAAATACACCTACAGATGCACACACCATAGTTCCTTTGGAGATAAACAGGTAAATCTCTGCTACTTGGTACGGATCAGGGACATCGAACAAGGGTAGATTGGGAATTATGTCATAAACTTTAGTGATAATCATAATAAAAGAGTTGGAAAGGAACCTGCCTGGCTTTCATAACACATTTTGTGGGGTTAAAGCTGTAGTGGTGAAGAAAAGCCATAGCTTTAAACTGCTGAACGTCGTTAATTCCAACCTGGAAATGACTAGGATGAACAAATAAATCCCAAATGAAGTACTTCCACAGTACTTTGCAGACTAAAACAAGACAGATAACCTTAGTGATCTTAGTGAGTAATACTCATTATTGGTCCCTGTAAACCTCCTTCCTCAGGAATTCATCTTGCGGCACAAGTGTAATCCGTGTCTGGGATCCTCCGTTCTTTGCTGTTCTCTGCTATTTGCAGAAATGAAGGCACTCTCTGAATATCTAAGTGAACATAAAAATATACATGAGCTGTTACAAAATAGGAAAGTGTTTAAAGTGGATGACAGTCCCAGAGGTCAGACTTGTCAATTGCTTGAGCAGTCTCTCCACTTTTAAAGTATGTATCACATTTGTTGCTTCATCCAAAAGTGAAGTGTGTCATCACTCCATAGCCTGCTTTCCAAATGTTGAAGAAATCAGTTCAAATCTATCCCACATCTCCCTTTCAGACAGTCAGTCAGCTGCAAAGAGACTCTAGGAGAGGAATTAATCTTCTGCAATATTTTTGTCACCCTGGTAGATACATCAGTGCACAAGGTAATGCATCAATTGCCCCTGCGCACCGTGAGAGCTGAAGTGTGAAGGATAAATACCAGCAAATCCCATGACTCACTTTCCCTGAGGTAGGGGGAAAAAAAGGTTAAGGAAACCCTCAGAAAAAGCCCAGCCTGTATTTCGGAACTACCATATTGCTTTCAGTAATCAAGATAGATATCTCCTGTACAAGCCTCCAGAAGTGCCCACTGTGCCTGGATGGTTTGTGAAAGAGGCACAGTCTGTGAGGGACTTAGCCATTGCCACATCACAGGGTAAGTAGGCTCTCATATGTGCATGTTTATATACTTCCAATCTTTCAAAACTATTTACAGTTAATTTCCAAGCCTCTATAAAAATAATAATTTTGCACTGGCTTTTCATGAATAAAAATAACAAAAAAATAGTAATTTGTATCACTATGGGTTTTAAAATATAACCTATAGCACTTGAACAATGTGTCTGGTTGCAATTTCAGAGATTACTACCAACGTATTTTTTACATTCTTCGAGTGAGATGTGAAAGTCATGTGTAAGCTTTAAAAATTCACAGTGAATTACTTGATTTATGTTCTTCCACATATATTCATTTTTAGTACCATGTAAATATTTGTATTGGCACAGTGTGCTCTGCTCTGGAGAATTCAAGTGGATTCACAATTTGCTACAATATCCCTCTGTTAATTTAATCCTTTCACAGTAAATATTAATACATGACTATCTAGTAAGAAAAGATAAAGAAAAAATTAACTTGGAAATTAGATAAAGGTCTGTAACTATTACAGCATTAAAATTCTAAAAAGGAAAAAGACTTTGGATAGGTTTTTAGTCTGACTACTCCCAGCTACTTAGATTTTCATCAATTTTTATAGAGGGCATTATACATATATACTGACATTGGCTGCAATAGCAGGGGGGCAATGACACAAATAGATCCCTTTCGCATCTATGTTTCAATAAAATTGCTGTGAAACTAACAATAACAGCAAAAAATGCAAGATTATAAGTATCTCTGCCTTTTTTACTGCATATGAACACTCCTTACAATTAACTAAACATTGTGAGACAAAAGGTTGTTGAGTTTTACTGTTCTTGATTTCAGTGAAAATAGAATTTAAGACATTTTTATAAAAGACCAGCCTTTTTCTCCAAGCAAGGAATAAATAGACAGTGTTTGTTAAACCTTTTTACTCAATGCAGCAAACTGCAAATTTTTGACCTTCTGGTTTACTTTAATTTTGGTTCTACCAAAACAGGATGTATAGAGGTTAAAACACCCTTGAAAGGCTACCCTGTTCTTGCTTATAATCTCCTCCCACAACTCACAAGCCCTACCTACTAGCCTCTTCAGTATCGGTTTTAGGTGTCCAGCATCTCTCTATATTCCTTTTAAGTTTATGAAGGAGAAAATGAAAGTGTCAGACAGGAACCAGGATAAGGCGAAACTTGCAAACACACAGGTTTTTTTCAAATATTTATTTTTCTCATCTTGAGGCCTTTAGGTATGTTTGATTTAAGGCACTGAAAGAGCAGTCATCTCAGCTGGTAGAAACTTTTTCACTAGGCAAACAAGCACAAGGATTAGAACCCTAAAAGTGTTCATGTTGCATCACACTTGGTGGTAGCTAAAATTTCCCCGCTAGCCAGCTCAAAGGAGTTGCCAAGTCAGCTGAGCAATCTCGCAGATATTTTTGTGACATTTTACTAGCAGCTCTGACAAACAAATGGATCTCATTAAAAAGTGTTGATTTCTAGTGATAACTTTTGTTAGTTTGAGAGATATCTGCAAATATTTTCTATTGACTTATTTCAGTACAAAACCTGTTCTGCATACACTCGTGCTTTGTGTAAATAAAAGTTATTGAGACATATATATTCAGACCTTGGTTGCAGAATTGTGCAAGTGGCTTTCTGAAGGCTAAATAAATATCTTTGCATATAGTGAGCACATGAAAATGTCCTGAGGGTCTTCATGATGTGTTGTAGCAACACTCTTCCAGGAAGAGCCAACAGTAGCCTACAGCCAAAGTTCTTTGAATGATTTATCTGGAATTATCTTTGAATGATTTAACTCCTCTGAGAAAAATTAGTGTAAAGCATGTGAAAAAATCCAATAAAAGCTCCCTTTTAAGTGAATGAAAGAATAGTTGTTCCAGGAACAAAAATTACATTGGAGCCCTCCAGTAGCATGGATGACATTGAAATACATGGTCTACAATGTCAAAAATATTTAATATATTCTGGTTTTACCTTGTAAGGGAGAGACATATTTCAGAGGGATGGTACAGCAAGCTCCTAGATAGAGGAAGGATTCCTTCACTTTTCAGTGATGTTAAAAGCTACCAAGATGAGCTTATTAAAGCTCAGGCTTCCCAAATCAGTTGGACCTTCAACTCTTTGGTTGCCATCTTCATCCCACAGTCATCACAAATTAACTCCATCTCTTTAATGTTTCAATGTTTATTGCCTGGGAAGTAGCAAATCTCTGCAGAATCCAGCCCAGTATTACTGGCTTTCTCAAAATACTCTGTTACGGTCAGGTAAAGTTGTGCAAAACCTGTTGTAAATATTGAGAGCCTTAAGCACTGACCTATTACATTCCTATCAACCCAACAATCTGGACCACTTTTAGGGAAAACACATCAATTCTTGGAGAACTTAGCCCATCCAGGAGAGTATCAGGCTGAATAGGAACCAGGGCAGCCAGTAAAGGGGATATCCAGCAGAGATCTGAAAGTCTGAAAAGATAACAGTACCCCATTCTGTGGCTGCAGAGAAAGTAGAGTGGAGGACAGCCCAAATTGTTTAGATTCATGTCCTAAGCTGGAACAATTCTCAGAACCTGAGAGACTTACTGGCAAACACTGTGGCAAGTCACCTTTTTTTACCACACACACAGTTTTGCCCACACCTGCTGATGTGCATTGAGAACATAGCCAACATTTCTAGTCTCGAGTCATTTGTCATCCCAGTAAGACTCTGGCCTCTTGCAAATGTTTCACAAAGAGCCATTACTTTTGTGTTGCAATATTATACAATTTTTTCTTGAAATTTCATAATTTTTGGATCTCTAGCACACCATTAATTGATATGTTAGGTTATATAATAAAAAGCTTGTTTGCATCCCCAGAAAGGAGTACAAATAGATGAAGAAAGGGGGGAACAGGAAGCCTAATACACTGTCAGGCCCATTGCAGGATCCATCAAGTCACCTCACCAGGGGAAGACCTAAAGTTGAGGAAAGGGAGGGACCAAGATGATTTGGGTAGGAACAAGTGTAGGAAAACAGAGGAGAAAGGGGATGAAAAAGGGCCAGATGCATGTAAACAGCTACCAGTTGATATGTTTTTCTGGTCATGCTCTATGCCAGGTCAGCACAGTCTCTCACATCTTCTTATAAAATTACTTTCTAGCTCTTTTCCTGGATAAGGGGAGTCTATTAAGTGTACACCTATGTATATGGACGATGAGTGCAGCACCCAGGATCAGACTGCAGCTTGGAGGAGCTGTATACACACACACATATATATGGATATATATATGTTTTCACTAATGGACCTCCATCATGGCCTACAAAAGAGTAGAGCAGGATGAGAACTTTAGTGCTGTTTGTGCTTGTGTGACTGCTCTGAGTGTCTTTTAATATAGAAATCCACCATAGAAATCAATTACTTTATATTTCTTTTTTTTTTGGGGGGGGGGGGGGTTGGTTTGGGGTTTTTTGTTTGTTTGTTTGTTTGTTTTGTTTTGTTTAGTTTTTGGTTTTGTTTGGTTTTGTTTTATTTTGTTTAAAAAGGAAGACTTCTATATTGCACTATAAAAAAACCACATAACTTTAGGTTAATGTTAATGAATGATGCCATATAACACTA
>JAWWLV010000121.1:81359590-81396085 GCA_035041135.1 Platyrinchus mystaceus | reverse complement strand
GGAAGACTTCTATATTGCACTATAAAAAAACCACATAACTTTAGGTTAATGTTAATGAATGATGCCATATAACACTATTTGCAGATCATTTGTCAACTTGCTGTTTACCGCAGGCCTAGTTCATCAGTCAAAATACCTCTCCTGCAATTCATCTGTCTGTCCCTCTGGATCTGTAAGGCTATGATGACCACTCTTCTTATTCAAAAACATGATCATAAGGTCAAAGAAGAAGAGGGTTTGGTAACTTTTTTATTTGGCTAATAATGTGCAATGGGTAATAACTATCCATCCAAAGGTGAATAGTCAGTCACCTGAAGTTGTGTCAGGGGAGGTTTAGGTTATAGATTAGAGAAAGGTTCTTCACCAAGAGGCTGGTTGGGTACTGGAACAGGTTCTCCAGGGAAGTGGTCACAACACCAAGCCTGACAGAATTCAAGAACATTTGGATGATAGTCCCAGGCACATGATGTGACTCTTGGGGATGGTTCTGTGCAGGGCCAGGAGTTGAACTCATTGGTCTTTGTGGGTCCCTTCTAACTCAGCATATTCTGTAATTCCGTCATTTTATATTTCCAGTATCTCTACAATGTATGGAGAAGAAACCCGGAGAAACGTGATGGGCAACTGCTTTCCTAAACTGACACTATTATTGATTGTAGTTTTAAGCAATACAGTGTTTTCTAGGCAAAGTATTACTGTTCTTGCCCCACCCAAAAAATTTGGCTATATGCTTAACACTCTTTAGAAAGTCATTGGAATTCTTCAAAGACTGCCAACTTGTCCTCTTTTTCACACTAAGAAAACAAAAAGAGTTTGAAATGTTACAAGCTGTATAAAAGCATAATATTTCTTAAGATGACTAAAAGTAAGAAAGTCTGGTCCAACAGCACATAGGCTCAAACAATGGAAAACTTTTGCAATGTAATTAAATGTTCTTTACATTCTAATCCTTTTGTTTAGGGCAAGCTGAAATGACGCTTTGTCTAAAGATTGGGTGAGTTTTTTTAATGTAACTGGAAATGATGAATTTTCATAGCAAGAGTTGAAGGGCTGTGAAGATGTGAAAAGCAACAAAATATGGTTTCAATACGTCAGAACATTCCCGAAGGAAACTAGATAAGGGTGCACTGAGAATTAAGCACAGATTGTTGGGTGATGAACAGCATAGGCCTTTACTTACTAAATAGTGCTCTCGGTCATCTCAGTAACATTTGGCTTATAAAAAGCAGCAGTGATTTGGTTACAGCAGATATGCAGCAGAAACAACATAGTTGGTGGTCCTAGCTTTTGCAGACTGTTGCTTTAACACAGTGTCAAATAGAACAAATTTTGGTGATTTATTGTTGGACTAGATTTCACTCTCTGGGCAACATGCCATGAAGTTGGTGTCAGGGCTCTGTGGGCTGCACTGAACATATCTTTTCAAACCAGCAGGCACATCTGACGCCTAATCTTTATGCACTATCCATTAGAGTCTTGCTGACTGTACCCTACCCATCATTTACAGCAAGTCTCTATACATATTAAGAAAGTAAAAACACTGTCTACCAAAATGTCACAAAAGGTTTTTTCCCCTATGGTAAAATTCATAGCTGGCATTGAAAACCAGAATTATGTGAGAGTGAGCAGACAATATGCCATCACACTCATGGGTTTAAAATAATATGTCTAGTTAGTATTTCATATCACAAACACCAGTATCTTAAAATGTTGGGACGTACTCCTGCAATTCAAGTATTCTCCCCATGAAAAGGCAGATCTGACACAATGTAAAAGTTGCCTACAGAGAGAGCGATGAGCCAGCTGCAGCCGTCTGCTGTCTTGAAGTGAGGCAACAGGCATGAACTTCCTTTGTAAGAACAAATGCATCCTGGAGTGTCTCCACAAGGGTCAGAAAATCAGATGAGAGAAAACTGTCACTTCAAAATATGACCATACTGATTGGTTTTATAGTCATTGTGTAAAAAAAAGGGGAAAAAAAAAAAAGCAAAAAAAAAGCAGAAATCTCTACCAGTAAGGAATAAATTAATAGACTTCGAATCTAGGCTTCAAAATTCCACCAAACTAGGTCTCCTGGGCCTGGCAGATTAACTCAGCACTGCCCTCTGAATCATTTTGCTGCCAAGATGAGATAAAACAGCTATCTGCATAGCAGGCAACTATGCATAAACTGTCCTTGCTGAGCACATCAAAACTACCCAGCCAGCAACTCCAGAGTTTTGGCTAGAACTTTCTACTGCTGTATTTGCACTCACTAATTCTTTATATTAATAGAGAGCTTACAATTATAGCAGAGACTAAGATGCTAGCCAGGATTCCAGTTACAATCCTTATTTGACAGGAAGTTGATATGATTAGGTTCTAATGATTGCAAGGCTATGTGGGGAGTACTGGCAGCCTTCTGTAAAGCGGAACTCTAGTATATGATGTGAATAAAAGGCTCAGGCTCCACACAGTAACACTTTATCCAAATACTTGAAATCAATTATCTGGATTATGCAGTTATTCAGCTACTCTGTCACAGATACTCTAATCCACTATCATCTGCTCTATCTTCCAAAATAATTAGCACCATCAATCACATTTGTGTAAAACATAAAAGAGCAAAGAACTGGGAGTTTTGTACAAGAAGAAGTTATTACATGTAAATTATATCAATACATTAGAGTATATAATTCCAAAACATTATACACTATAGTATCATTATTCCTTAATGTGTGTGAAAGAGCTATGGGAACCCACAAGCACTCTTCTCTCTTTGGCTTTTCTTAGTAGAAGTCACATTGAAATTTACTCCCACACGACTGTGCTCATTAGTTTGAGGAAGATTGCAGCCAGAGGGAGTGTTGGGGCTGGTTCTTTAAGAAAAAGACATCCCACATGTGTGGCTGCAGCTTAGCAAGTAAACAGAGTTAACACACAGGCACTGCAAAGTAGCTTAATTCCAGACTATTCCTGGTACTTTGTTGGTGTGTGGTAGCAGCTAAGGCTAAATATTTTTCATACCAGTGCTTTCATTAAGAAAATATGCTATAGTTTAGGAATTCTCAAGGAATATGTTAGTTCCAGATTACCAGAGATAAAACATGACTTGTAAGTACAAAACACAATGAATTAACATTGCACATAGTCAAAACACGATTAGATAAGGCAAACGTGGCACTTAAAATCAGGCCAAATTCAGTCCTTGTAAAAGGCACTCTGTTTTAATCTTGCATTATTTTTTTTCGTCAAGACTCGGCGTAATCACAACAGATAATTTGCCAAAGAATTTTTTTTTATTTTCTTTATCTAGCAGAAAAAAACTGCCAGCAAACATAATTTCCTGAACATCATTTGACAAATATTTTCCACTACACTTTGTCTTTAAATATCTGTAGAACCAAGGAGCCATGAAAAATATTTTTATTCTCTAAATGTTATTGACTAATATCGTAGAACTTGTCAGAAGTACTCTGTGCCATTCTGTCTCTCCTATCCCAGCCTATTCTGACACATGTGGTATAATCTGCTACATCCTGAAAATTGTTTTCTGTCAATAATATTTACAACCTCCACTTTTTCAAAGCATCTTGTGCCACAAGAGTTTGACAAAGAGCAGCCTTGACATATTATCATGATACCAGAAATTATAAAATGAAGCAGAAGTAATTGAAAATCCAGAGAAAAGACTAGTGAATTGTTTTACTTTTCTTCTTTATTAATGTAATTTTCTTCTCAGCATTATTAAGTTCTATTTTCCCTCTGCAAGAAAAAATATACTACCACCACATGGGAAGCATCTTCCTGGGTAATAATACAAGTAGGTGGTAGCAAATAGCTAAGACAGAAGTAAAATTTGAAATACCTATGATTTTACATTTTTGGCTGCACATAAAGATTGGAGCTGTATTAGAAATGAAACTGCTGTAGTTATAGTCAAATTATATGATATTAGCATCAGTAAGTGAAGTTAAACACATATATGGAAAGTGAAATAGCTTACAGGTTTGACCTCTAGATTTATACAGCTGGTAGCACTTGAGAATAAGTTTATTCATGTGCACTAAAAATGTTCTAATGAACTCAAATCTGCACTGAAGAAACTCCAAATACCAACCCATAGTTGTTTTAAAACAGGTCTTCTCTTTGGACAGGATTTTAAGACACTGATCAAATCACTGTAGATCTCTTAGAGTGTTTGGCTTGATTTGGTAAAAGTCAATTTTGCAAAAAAATCTTCATGCAATATCTGAGAGAAAACCTTAGTAGGAACCTGAAGGATGGACGTCTCAGTGACTGCTCTCTTTATTTAGGCATTTTACACTGTGATAGGAGGAATATAAACGTGACAGAAGAAACCTCCTGTATGAAAATCAAAGCATGAAATGAGTGAATCTGCACAACATTGTAGCATTGTAGACTAGTCTTGTTAAAAACAGAAGGATATACACTCAGCCACAAAAAAAAAAAAAAAAGTGACAATGATAATCAGGTTCTAAAACACAGTATGTATTTGCCTATATGTACAGACAATTCAAAGAGAAATATTTCAGACTGTTTTATTTTTCTTTCAATTAGGTATTAAATGTCCACAAATTGTCTTGGACAATTTGCTGCAGACAAAGGAAGTAGCTTCCGAATGAAAATTTAGTCTCTTTTCATGAGGAGCTTGCAGTGTTCTCAAACAAATGCCTTATCTGTGATAATTTGCCAGAAAAGTGTATTGGTTTTGGTTTTATTCAGACAGAATTCATAGAGCATGTCTCATATCTGACATTAAACTGATTTATGATGGAACATAAAGATTACATTATAACATTTTGGCTCCCTGACAGCTTAAGGCACCTGTTCTGAATAGCAAATACTCTTGAATTTGAAACTTGCTTCCCTTAAACTTCCATTAAGCATTTTTTTTGTGTTTAAAATTCCCTGTTTCCACAAATAAACATCTGCCACTTTATTACATCCATACTCCTGCAAAACAAGCATGAAAAAGACGAAAGTGGAGGTAGGGTTTTATTCAAGGAAATAGCTGTAGGAAATCATGAGTTTCCACCTCCCAAAGGTTGAGTGGCTGAAAAGGAAAGATTAATTATCCTTCAGAAGTGCCTATTTCTATAAAGGGAGCCAAGGGTAACAAGCTTATACTTAACTTGCAAATATCTGAAGGCAAGTAAGAAACATTTCTCCCGTGACAGATTTTAACCCTTTGTTGTAACTGCCTTTCCAGTGTGACATGTAGGGTTTGATTTAGAACAAGTCAAGCATAAGAAACCTCAGCAAGAACATAATTTCTTGGTACTTTTGGAATAGATACATAACAAATTTTAAACATTTGCCAATCTTTCAAAGAGGAACTTAATAAAACACCATAGTAAATTCCCCAGAAAATGTGTGAAATTCTCCCAGACACCAAGTCAAGCAAACATCTCATGGGAACACCATAAGTAGTGCTACTCCTGAATTAAGTTTTGCTAGATGACCCATTAGGCTCCCTTCCAACTTACTTTGCATGTTTCTATGGAATAAAAAAAAAAAACCTAAATTTTTCCAAAGTTTCCAACACCTTCAGACTCAATGGTTCCCCTGAATATTCTGTATCCTTGCTAGAGCAGATCTTCTGTAATCATATACAAATTTATACCTGTGTAGATCTCTTTCTACATCTTTAATCCCTTTGTGTTTGCAGAGAATTTACATTTTGCTATTTAGAAGAAATTTTCAGGAGAAGAACTACCCCTATTTCTATCACATTTCCAGTTCCACATTTACCCAAAGCAGTAGGGACAAAACTCTCCACCTCCGACAGATATCTTAGTTGGAATTACAGAAAAAGAACATGCTTATTCTATTTGTTTTTCCACCATCTGCTTTGTCAGAAAAGTGGCTGCAAGACTGCCAATATCAACAACAATGCAACATTTCCTGTTCTACCTTCTAGAAAGGAGAGATACTTTCTAAAACTCTGTTGGAAGTGTATTTGACTACAGCCTTAAACAAGAGCCAAAACCGTTGGGCTTAGGTCTATTAAAAAGATATATACTGCACAGTGAATGAGTTTGATTGTGTTTCTATAACCAGTTTTCGGAAAAGCCCTGTTGTGCACTTTGCTTTTAAAAAACCACATGAAAATGCTTGTTAAATTATAGATGTGTATCTAGATATTACGTAGAATATTGCTGCATATCATTTTCTGCTTCTATGTTGAAACAAATTTACAGCCCATAAGAAGACTTAAGGGTTTTTAAGTCAAAGTATTCCTGCACAAATTATGGCATTATTAAGCCAGATTCTTTTGGAAAACTTCTGGGCTCCAAAGGCCAGCAAGATTAAAGAGATCACAAGAAAGACTATTCACACTTCATGCAAAAGATATGCAATAGCTGTGAATCACTTAACTCTGAAGGATTATCCACAGTCAAGCTTCACTTCCAAGTGAGCAACTGCTTCATGTTTGATTGACTCTTGCCAGCAACAGACACTTGCAGCAGAACTGTCTGAATACAAGTATTTAAAAAGGAACTCAAAATCTGTCATCAGCAACACTTAAAGTTTGTCACCTAGAAAAATCTGCTAAAAACTTTTGTTTGAACACCTCAGTATTTTGTCCTGCATTCTCTGACAAGATTTTACAACACAGCAGAACTAACTTTATTTCAAGGGAAGAAAGAATCTTCTCCTGTAGTGATTAGTTGAATACCTAAGATGTTCCATTCAGGTTCATATTTTGCTAGTGTACAGATTTCTGGATGACTGGTCTCTGCACAGTACATGTTTTCCTGGGATTTCTGGGCCTCATCTCTAGAGCACAAACCATGACACAGTTGAATAATTTGTATTCTAGGGCTCTGAGAAACTCTAGGGTCAAAGGCCAGAGCAGAGACAGCATATACTTAGCCACTTTGTTCTCTGTAATTGGTTACTTCCTACTCTCCTTCCAGTAGCTGTCTTTGCAGAGAATCTGCTAACAGTGATGACAAATCATGAGACCACTTAGTTATGAAAGAATCTCAGAATGACTAAAGCACAAGAGTAATGCTTTTACTGTGGAGGTAGTTCATATAATTGTGAAAGGTGCTCCAGAAGAGCATCTGAAATGTATGTATGGAAGTCAGATGGTCCTGTTGTTTCCATGGGGTCTATCCTGGGCAACAAGCTGGTGCAATAGGCAGCACAGAGGCAGCCTAATGCTGGGGACAATACAGGAGAGCACACTAATGCAGGGCAGGGGATTAAGAAGGTTGGAACCTTCAACAAAGATGATCTCTATGACAAGTGCCTTGATCACAGTTCCCTGCTCTTGCTACTATAATATAGCACTAAATGTTCAACTTTGATGGACATAGGCAGATCATTCCCCTCAGACAGAGGCTTTTCTTGGATTTCTCTCTTCAATGAGAATTTCTCTCTCTTCTTGATCTGTACAGGTGTAGAAGTCCAGAAGACTGAAAAGCTGCTGTTCTGTCTCCAGTGGATGTATTCAAGCATAGTTCAAGGTCTCACTTCAGATATTGTCCCCATACACTTCTCAGGTAGCAAAAATGAACCCTTGTGCTCTTTTTGGTTTGGGAGCTGATGAGATAAAGGCTATGGGGTTTTTCTAGCTCACTGGGACATATAAAATATCCATCTGTTTGTGGTGTGACCTCTCTTCAAGTGGGGAATCCTTCAAATACAAGCCTTCCTGACAACACAGCTCTTAAGAGACAGTTTAACAGATTGCTAACGGACAACAAACTAAGAGCTACAAAAATACAAGCTAACATTGGGATTAAGAAAAAATAAACAAGGAACTGGGAGGGAAAATCAAAAGTTTTTCTGGAAGAGTGAGTTCACACAGTAAGGAGCTCTAATCTGAATCACAGCAGTAGTCGTGCGGCTCTGCAGCATGAAACAGGAGGAAGCATAGGCAAGGTGAGTCAATACAGAGACTGGAAGACAAAAAAATGTGCACATGTAGATGAACACATGTACACACATGGAGACAGCACCTAAAGACTTAACTTAAGGAGAACCTTATTTTGTAAAAATAAGGGGAAAAGGGAAAAATAAGGGAAAAGAGGGTGAGGGAAAGAGAAAATGGAAAGAGAGTGACATATCCAGGTCTTCATCTTCAGCCATCTTCTGACATTAAACCTGGTCTCCATTCTTCTACACAAATGCTCTGTTCAGGCAAAATGAAATTAAGAAAAACAACATCCAGACACTAAAGAGGAAATAACATGTTTCTGTTCTGTCTTCCCCCTACTGTGTTTGTGTGTTTATCTTTAAAAGGCAGCTTATCACTGCAGTACACTGATGCTTCTTTTTTGCCTTGAGGATTCTTGCCTCTTTTCTGTCTCAGGGTCCCTCAATACAGAGGTTTGTCAAACAAGCCCACACTCCAATGGATCAGGAATCCCTCCACTGCAGGAAGCAGATATTGTTGGGGGTTTTTTTGTTTCTTTTTGATTTTTTTTTTGTTTTGGTTTTTGTTTGTTTCTTTCTTTCTTTCTTTTTTTTTTGGGGGGGGTGGTGGTTGTGTGTGTGTGTTGTTTTGGTTTTCTTTTCTTTCTGAAAAAAAGTCAAAACAGACTGAAAAGGAAAAGAAGTAAAAGAAACTCAACAAGTACAAGTTTACTTTCTTCTAAAAGTTGTTCCTGGCCAGTCAGATCAGATCAATTTGTCTTTAATGACTAATTAACCTGAAACTTATAATTCAAAGTAAGTAAATGAATAGGAACATATGAACATTGCAGCTTCCTTGTATGCAGAAAGGGCAAGTGGATTGGATCACACTGGCCAAAATAAGGAGCAGCACAAATGCAAATGAAGACAGCACTGAAGCAAGGTCAAAATTACCGCTCCAGAAATTCTATTCTTTTTTCAGCCCCATTCAGTCAGATGTTATTTTTTTTCTCATTGTCCTTAATGGTTGGCTTGTAAAAAAGAATTGTCTGGGTTTGGGTTTTTTGATTTCTTCCTAAATAAACATTTCTGAATGACCATTTCAAGTGTTTTGGAGAAAGCTTGGAGTAAGCCAGCAGCTTCTCTGTCAAATCTGTTTTGAAGCTAACATGCAAGTACTTCTGCATATCAAAGCAAAAGGATTTGATGAAGAGACCAGCTGTCCTGTTCCTGAGGTCAAAAACATTGTTTTCTTTTCAGCTTCTGCAAAGTAGCCTCAGGATTCCAATATCTAACTCCAGCTTTTGCACAAAGTAATTTTTGCCAATATATTTTTCTTTGCCCATGATCATCTTTAATGACTTTCATTTTTCAGTGAAGAGGAGGAAGCAATGAAGTGACGAACTTAAAACAAAGGCATCATTTATATATGACACTTTATATGTTAGAAGAACCTGAAGAACTCTTTGGTTTAAAGCCAAGCATTCAGAGGTTGAGGAAGGCCAGAATGAAAACTGCCAGGGTAAACTTAATCAGGCAATACAGGCTTTCATTACATGAATGCACACAAACATTTTCTGTTGGACCCTTATGACCACTTAGCTATTTTATTGTGCTCATTACTGTGCATTATGTACAACCTGGTTTTAGCTCCATAGAAGGAATTTCTTTGGGGGATAGTTTTATTGGTATTTCTCTTTTTTTTCCTCCTCAGTTCAGCTTTTCTCCCTCTTTTTGATCCCACCATATTCTGTCTCCACCATGTGTGGGCACCAGCAAGGTGATTGTGAGCAGCCATTCATTTTATTTTCTGTCCCAGTATCCAAACTTGAACCAAGACTTATGGCCAGAATACACATGAGGTATCCTTTCCAAGATGAATATGACTTTAGCAGACCAGTTGAAGGGAGTATGCCAAAGCATCCTATGGAAAGTGCATGTGCAAAGTTTGGCACTTCCTAGGATCTAAGAAGAAACTGAGCACGATGAGCAAGGACAGACTTCTGAGCTCTGGAAAGTTTCCCAACTGTGTGTAAATTACAATATCTCAAAGGTGAATTGGGGCAGATAATCATGAGATGTACACAGAAGACAAATTTCAAGCCTCGTTTTTAAAGTATAGAACTCGTAAAAGTTCCCAAAAGAGGAGAAATGACAAAATTATTACCCTGCCCTCAGACAAGCCTGATTTTTTCCAAATATAAAATATAATAATATACAACCTGAGGCAAAGTTATGGCACGTAAAAGTCCTAGCTTGGCAAGATTAAAAGCAACTTTAAAAGCAAGGTTAAAAAGAGTTTGATGATGGGAAACATCTAGCAGGCTTATCCATAGATAATATTACTGAGCACACTTGCCAAATGCAAAGATCTTCTTAAAATACCTCTTGCGATGGGTAGATACTTCTTTTCTAATAGGCTTCTAGGCATTTTTAAATGAAATGAAATTCAGATCAAACAGACATTTTAGTAAGACCAGCCCACTCCTGCATAATTTTCTAATACATGAAAGTTCAAAATCTGATAGATGTATTAGTTTAACAGTGAGTAAACATGTCACAGATTTTCACTTTTTGAGCTCACAAATCACATAATTTAGTTTATTTCTGCAGTGTTAGAAGGGTGCTCAGATCTCTACAGAAGTAGAGCAGACCTACTTTGTGCCCCAAAGACTGTGCAGTGTCGGCTCCAAATATTTTTCCAGCATGTGAATGTCATACTCAAGAAACCAATTTCAGCATACATTTATAAGAGAAAGGAGAAAGTTCATTGGCTCACCAATGTTCTTTGGCATCTGTATTTATATCAACCATGTAGGAAACAGACCTTTTGAAAGTCTATCTGGCAGTCTGTCTGAAAAACCAAAGCTGACTGACACCAGGAAGAGGATTTAAAATCACAAGAATTTACTACTAGACTTCCATTTTGCTTTGGCTTAGCAGATTTTCTTGCTTTTTCAATGTAGTCTATAAAATTTACTGAAATGTCAGAGTCAGGGGGTTGGAGTCATAATTAAGTTGTATCTCAGACCAAACTGAGTGTCACATTGCTTGCTAGGTAATATCTTGATCTCATAGCTATTCCCAGGCAAGCTTTCCCTTCTGACTACAGTTAGTTTCACTATGAGCCAAGTAATCCTGTGGCCTTTTTGAAGTGTGAGGGGAAAATGTCACAGGCATCCATTGCCATTTATTCCTGTTTGCATAATTTTCAAAGAGAAAAGCAATTTGTCCTAGGGTCTCAGTATAGTAGATGCTACTGTCTCATGGCCATTACTCACACAGGACATACAGGGCTTTGTAAAAACCCCAGAGCTGAATGGTAGGTTCAGCCATTCAACCACTTGTGATATAATGCTACAAAAGAATCACCTTTCAGAGGAAGCTTTCACAAGATCTGAATTGGAAAGCCTTCACGGCATAAAACCTGTACACCTAAAGAACTCCTCGTGGGGAGGAGTGCAATGAACAAGGGACACCTTTAAGATAAAGTGTAATGGTATTTAGCCGGACCTTAGTGACTGTGCTTTAAAAGCATGCAAATTAATGCTTGAATTGATTTGATATTATTTCTGCACATCTGCTTTTACATGCAGTCCTCTGAAGGCATAAGCCTAAAATATTTCCATTTTCTAGTAACCAAGCACCCTATAACTCTGTTGGGCATAAAGAAAATGTGTTTTACTGGTGGTGACCTAGATTTTCTGAAGAAAAAAAGATTAAAGATAATGGTAGGCTAAGACAAATATTCTTATTTATTCTCATCTGTCCAAAAGTTATTGTAGTGGTCTCTTGCTTAGTCAGCTGAGGTTTTAAGGAATAAGAACAAAAAGGGAAATTTGTAAATGACTGCTTTATTAGTGAAACTAACACTAACAGCGGGGTTCTACACAGAAACTCACCAAAAGCATAGTTTAATGCTTACTTTTTGTAGCAATAATGGCAGCATGTCTCTAAGAGAGTCTGCTTGAATCAGTTTATTGATGATATTCGTAAATGACTGCCTAAGCGCTCAGCAGGTAACCTCCATAGTAAACTGAACCCATGAGGGGCAGTAAAGACCTTCTTAAATGTCAAGCAAAATTAGGGCAATTTTTTAAAGCTCTAAGCCTTCTTGAGGAAGCAAAATCCTCAGCCACAAACATTATTCATTTAATATTCTGTAGCAATAAACTCTGAGAGATGTCAGTATTGACAGAAGTTTTTCAACTATGTCACCCCAAATGTCCTCAGTATATTACAGAGCAAATAGTACTGCAAATTGTGCCACAGGAGAGAAATATTCTTTGGCTACTCTCTTGCCAACAACAGTTATAAACCAAATATTGCTTATTACAAATATTTCTTCTGAGACTGTTTCCCAGACTGCCAAAAGATTTATAGCATTTTTCCCATTGAGATTGGCTGATGTACAAAAACATCTTTAAGAAAACAAGTCAGATGAAAAGGTTTTTTCCTACACTAAATAAATATACATTGCAAAATGCCCTATATTCATAAAAATATATGTACTCATTTTCCGAGAGGAAGAGACAGTTGACATATGCCATTCAGCTGAACAGGCAGTATTGAAGGCATCGGGGTGCTTTGTAGAAAGGAAACTAGACAACCTGGGATGATATTGGAGCAGTTAATAAGTTCACCTGAAAGGACCTCTTACTTTTACCTAGCTCACGATTAGTGCATTTTCTTTAACAGTCTCTCCAAATGTTTTCCATTCTTCCTCTCTATTTGTAGTTGGGCAAACCAGAATATATAACGTAGAAAGACAATCAGTAAAGTCAATCTAGTTGAGCCTAGACTGCATGGCAGATGTAGACTTAGTCCTGATCTTCAGAAGGAAATTCTTGTACAGGATTGGAATTTACAGTGAACTCCAGTAGGTCCCTATGCTCCATCATCAAGGGAGAATACTGAGAGTACTTTCAGAGCTCTTCTGCCCCACAGTTCAGGCACAGCCACTATCTATGTTAGCAGCTTCATCCTTATAACCATCTTCAATTTTGCTGAAACAAAAGATATTCTTGATTTCCACTAGAATGGAAAGTGTTTAAAAATGTCTTAAAATTTGATAACTACAGGAATTTTGGAAATATAAATCAACCCTGCTAATCGGATCATTTTCCATAGTCTTTCCACAAGTGAAATTTTGTATTGCTAACTTTATTTTTTTCTATTTCTGGTTTTGTCCCTTAAGAAATCTACCCCTCCATTCTCATATCATGTCTGGCTTAAAATTTCCTAACATCTCACAGTAATCTGTGTTTCCACAATTCGCTGGAATGTAAATTTTTCCTCTTTATAGCAACCCCTTATGAAATATGAATGCTACAAATCAGCAAACACTTTAGGCATGTTGAGAAATAAACTGTACATGATATCTGGAGTAAACCCAGTGAAATCAGAGCGTCTTGAAAAACCAAGTTCTAATGTACTTATGCTTTGGCCACTATAAATCATTTCTTTGATTTGCTGCTACCTGAAGAAACACATAGAAACAAGGTAGTATACGTATACATACATACTCCTTGCTTAACCTACCTAGGAGGAAGGAATATCTTTAGGAAGATGTAGTAGTTTTACAAATAGAAGGCTACAGATAGTCTCAAAGGTGCAATACTTAGTCATTGGTATGTTTGAGTTTTTCCTTCAATGAAGTATTTCTGCAAAGAAAAACAAGATGGAATAATACCATAACAGATCTCTAAGGAAAGACTCACACCACCAACTGTTTCTTCACCAACTGTTATGTGAGAGAGCAGAACACACAGATCCTTGGACCACATGGCACCACCCACCTTACATGGAAGTGTAGTAAAATGTGAGATGAAGTAAATAGTGCCTTTTGACATTGCAACCCTCAGTGAAAACATAAATCTTTGCCTTTCCCGGAAGATTTTTCATCCTGTGCTTCCTGCAACCTCTGAGTACCACTGACTCCTACAGCTGTCTCTCTCCCAGACCTAAGTGCCCCTGTCTGGAAAGACACATAGTACATGCACACTTTTTATCCTAGTCTTATCAATGTATGATTTACCCAGGAAATTACCAGCTCCAGAGTATCACCAAGACCATGACAATAAATTCCATTTCTGCTTTAGAAACAGGCATATTAATACAAACTAATTATATATGAAATTTCAACATCTCATGCCAAGATCCCGAAGCTCTGGAAATGGTCCTTAGAGGATTCACACATCATCATTCTTAGAGCTATGTGCCAGTAAAAATAAGAGACATTACTTTATTAACACAGAAACTTAATTTCAAATGCATGCACTTTTAAATGACATTATGTCAGGACATTGAAATAAGGTGACAGAGACTCATTTCAGAAATCTCTTTCTCTACCTCTGTGTCTAAATTTGCCTTGTACAGTATCTCCAGGACCAGGAGCAAAGGTTGAAATCTGAATCTTGCTTACTCTTCTGTCTTTCAATTCCCAAGCTTAGGCTTTTGCTGTTGATCTGTATTGCAGAATCCACAACAATGGCACATTTTAAACCCGAAACCCAAATGACTAACATACGTGCTTTTTTATTATAGCTCAAATAGGCTCAAACAATATATGTTGGAGTTCACATTAATTGTTCAATTTCTTATTTTATTTTCTTTTAAAATCTCAAGATAACACTCTCATTGCTTGGATTGCTGTGAATGAAAAATAATCACAGATGGAAGAGCAACCTGAGTACACATAGTCTGTGATAGCTCTTTATGATGTGGCGTACCTGATGGACCCACTATCAACAGCACATTTGCTTACCCCCTAACAACAGGATGGGTTTACCCTTTGATTGAAGTTTCATTTAGCTCCTGATGCAGATAAATTAATTTAACAATGTCACATGAAAATGAAGACATTGCAAACAGACAATACATTGTGAAAAAATATGCCTATTTTGACAGGAGGGAAAGAAAAACTTAAATGAAGTCTTCCTGTGCTTGTGGATGTATGGAATATTTAATGTCAGGTCAGATCTATAAAGGATAAATTTCTGTAAACATGAGGGCTAAACATTAGGGTTGTCCAGTTCTCTGTGCTCTGAAGCATCTGAAATTTGTGAGATAAAATGATTGTGCCACTCTGAGCACCTTTTTGGCTGGTGATGACAGTTCCACAGTAACAAAAAACTTAAAAAGAAATCCAGAATTTATATAAACATAATAGTTAGACTACTTCTTCCCTTGGTTGCTCTTTGACTGATACCATTCATTGAATCAGTATAATTTTTTTTTTTTGAAAGTAGTCAGAACAGTTCAGGGTTTCTGTCTTTGTCACAGGACAGAAAGTAGAGACTATACAATGTGGTGGAAGGTAGTATTTCACATCCAGAGCTTCAAATTACTTCTAACCAGTTTTGTGTTGTTTAATTGATTCATGAATTTAATTGAATTGAATCATGTAATTGAATTATCCTGGGTGACTTTTGTGTCATTTACTGTTCTTTTTCTCCCATCTACTTTGGAATGATAAAACTGGTAGAGCAGGTCATTCTGATTTCCTTTCAGATTCCCAGGTAAGCAAGATTCACACATGGTTCCAGCTGCCTTAAGCACAATAACATACCTGCAGCTTTACCTGTGGTGTACCAGTGGGTCACTGAATTCAGCATTACCTCCAAAAGCAGCCATAGGAGATGCCTTAGAGAAAAAACACTTAAGCTTCACCTCTATCTGTTAGGTCCCCCTGATGCTCTCACATTATGGATGATGTTGTACATCACGTTCCCTTTCATATGTGTTTATGGACTGGTTGTCCAAATAAATATTCACACACAAACAGAGGTTTCCTTGATAGGCTCTTAACTGTCAACTCTACCAATTAAATGTGAAGAAAAAATATCTTTATTACAGCAGTAGCACTTTCCCATCCACCAACCCAAAGCATGCTGTTGGTGGTTCTCGCACGTCTGTCTCCAGTCCTCTGGGAAGCACTGCCTTGACCTGTCCTGTGACTTTACTATGTGTCCCTGCTTATGTGATCTCTCCTTACACAGTGGCCGAACAGGAGAGATTTCAAAAAAAACAATCACTTCTTCTGGTTTCCTGCTACTTTCTATTTTATAAAAGACCTTCCACAAACAGGAATAACCTTGTGCTGTCAGGCTCCCAGGTCTTATACCACTCAAGAGGAAAAGCCCCACATAAGTGCTTGACAGAGATGAATCAAAACATGTCTGTTCAGCAGCGGCTTTGTGCCCATCTCTTAGCCTATTATCATTACCTAGCCCTGAAATCTATATACCTCAAATTAATCTCACAGTCCCACTAGTAGATATGGGATTAAGTTCTATGCCAGTCAAGAACATAACCAGTGTAAAAACACTTTGCCTTTTCCTTGATGGATGTGAGTAAACAGCTCATTCTTAGTTTGTGATGCTGCTCTTCTGGAATTCTGGATAAATATCAAGTTCAGGTGAAAAAATACTGCAGTCTTTGTTTCTCTTTATGTCCAGCTGCAGGGACCCGGGATCCCAAGGTCCAGTCCATCCTGTAGCATTCTGTAGAGGAAAAGCATTTTAAAAGATTGTTTTCTAGCTTCAGGCCAAGGAAAGGCTGGAAGTTCAAACTACACTCAACACTTTTTAAGAACAGCATAGAGTCATAGAGTCATCAAGGTTGAAAGACACCTCTAAGATCATACAGTCCAAGTGTCCAACCAGCACTACCACTGTAACCCCTAAACCAACTAAACCACGTCACCCAGCGCCAGATGCAGACACCTCTTAAACACTTCCAGAGATGGTGATTTCACCAGCTTTCTAGGCAGTCTGTTCCAGGCCCCACCACCCTAACAGTGAAAGATTGTTCCCCCCTGAGCCTCCTCTTCTCAAGACTAAACAAACCCAGCTCCCTCAGCCCTTCCTCATAAGACATGTTTTTTAGACCTTTCACAACCTCTATTGCCTTTCCCTGGACATGTTTCAGCACCTCAATATCCTTTTTCAAGTGAGAGGCCCAGAACTGAACACAGAATTCGAGGTGCACCCTCATCAGTGCTGAGTACAGGGGGATGATCACTTCCCTAGTCCTGCTCGCTACACTATTCTTGATACAGGCCAAGGTGCCATTGGCCTTGGCCACCTGGGCACACTGCTGGGTCATATTGAACCAGTTACCAACCAGCACCCCCAAGTCCCCTTCTGCTGAACAGTTTTCAAGCCACTCCTTCCCAAAACAATAGTGCTGCGTGGGGCTGCTTCAGCCCAAATGTTTAATCTCATCTAAACACAAGGAAGGCATTAAACAAAGACTCTTTCCAAAGCAGGTAGACAGAATTTTCAGAAGTCGAATGCTTAAAGAAAAGGAGCAACTGGCAAATAAAACTGTACAAATACATAACACTACTATCTGCTTATTAATATTTTGATACATTTCAATATTTTAATTAAATTTAAATTTTCTCTGGTGATAATCAAAGTATTGGAATTAAAAAAGTTGGACATGTTTATTTCTCTAATGACATGTTATACTCACATGGGTCTAGTTCTAGGCTAACAAAGGACAGAGGACCAAAGTGACCTTGGGAGGTCTGAATCCTCCCATTTGTTTCTGCCACATCCTTTGGCATCACGAGGAACAATCACAGTTCTGTTACCTTTTCTCTGGCTTCGAGGAATTCAATAACCCTCATATTCATCCAGGATGGTATTCAAACCACCATTTCCTTCACTTCCCCTCTTCTCTTCTCTTTTATTTTGTTTTTGGGGGTTTTTTGTTGCATCAAAGTAAGGTATTCCTCTTTACAAGCCCTTCACAGTATATCAGGTTATATACACCACTTCTTATTAAGTAAACTATGAGCTCAACTGGCTTACATACCCCCATTACCCATTTATTGAATTTTTAAGCAGAAAAGGCTCTGTTCAGTGTTGGAGGATGCATAATAAACATCTGAATAGACTTACCAACTTTTTTCAAAGCTTTATGTCCCATATCTCCTTTTATGTGGGGTCTTCAGAAACATTAATAAGGGCACTTTGAAGGCTGCCTGTCATGACTGTCTTGCTGATTTTATTCTTGGCAAAAATGTGGCCTTTTAGTAATTCACACAATCATGTAAAACCTAATCTGTAAAAGGAATCCCAAGTTAACTGCCAATATGAACAGTCAGAAGTTCAAGTCTGAAAAAGGAAACAAGTATCTTCTTCAGTGAAAAGTAGTGTTAGGTGAAGATTCTGACTTACAAATACATTTTCTAGAAGAGTATAACGAATAATTTTTTGCCTTACTAATTTCTTCTGGTAAAAGTGTACATGAGATTGTAAGCACCACATTTTTGTAAGTTCGAAAGAACTTAAGTTTTCCAGTAATGTTCTACACCAAATCAGAAGGTGGATATAAATATCCAGCTCCATTTTTACAGACAAAGAAACCAGACCTGAGGAGAATGGTTTCCCCTCCAGTTACATGGCAGAGCTATGTGAAGGTCAGGAACAGACACTCCGTCCCCTGAATAGATGTCTTGTCCTCTGCCTCCTGTGTCATGGAGCTTGTCTGAGATACATTTGTATTGCTGTCATAGAGCATGGGTGCTAGAGAGGATGAACACCTTTTAGCTTCAAATATTGAATATTGGATTTTGCCATAGATGTCATATAGAAGGGTCAAAGCCAAAGGTATTTCTTAAGAACTAGAAAAGAAATATACTTGTTATTTGAATAATGGAGACTTGATTTGAATCTGTTATGGGTTTTTTTCTAAGAGGGGAGTGAATATTTACTTAGACACAATCTTTATTTATTTGGTCTGTAAGCTGAGGTAAAAAGCACTCAGCAATATAATCTGAAATAACTGAGTGAAACTATTGAGAACTTTCAAGTAACCCTTTTTAAACACTAGTGGCTTACTTTCATCCTCAAGCTTCCTGGAGTATTTAACTGTTGGTTTCAATAGTACAGTTTGGATCATGTTGGTTTTTTTTTCTTCTAAAAACACTGAACAATGAACGCTTTCACTGTATCACAGTCCATAAGAACAACACTGTGATACAGATAGAGATACAGTCACCTAGCAAATTTTCTTTATTCATTTCTTGATTTTTACTTGATTCATTGTCTCATACATGTAAGATATATGCCATTCCCTGAACAACTGGTTTTAAAATTATGTAAGCAAAACCTAAAGACAATTTTCTTGGCTATAAAGCAATCAGTCAGAAAAAAACCTTTGAGGTTTGAGTAGATGAAGTGCTTGAACTGGCAACTTGTGTTGTTACTTCTGGAACAAACCTGGGCAGCAGGGAAGACTGTCTGTAATTAAAGGCATTACGTACTCTGATAAATAGGGCTGCAGACGTCATTACTAGCAATTGCCATTGGAAGGGTGTCTATAGTGGAGAAGGAAGGGTAGATTACTGTGGAGCCAGGAGAGCTTAACATTTGGCAGAGAACAAAGGCCTTCTCCTCTGAAGGGGGTAAGTTAAAGGCTTTTTAATTTTTAACACATTTCTGAGTTTAAGATATATTACCTAATCAGATTTTTTTTTCAACACCATAAAGTTTCAGTGATCATGAAGATGAAAGTCTCCCAGGACTGACCACACATGCTCAGTTACTTACCCCCTCATGTTGATTAACAAACAGCAAGGTTTTCCAATTAAATATCACAGTGTGTGGTACTTTTATGATGTAGAAAACACTACACTTTTCACTGTGGAACTAGAAATGAAACTTATTATTGAAGGGAAACAAAATGGCACATTTCTAAAATGTGTCCTTCCACGACCACCTACAAAAGGGGAATGAAACTATTTCAAATCTTAGCCTTCCCCTTTTGTCTGCAGCCTTCCTAGTTTCTCTAGTTGGCCAAAATGTCAGGCTGAGGTGAAGACCCAACTTCTGATCTCTTTCTAGCCCTTAGGTCCCGTGCACATCAAGTTCATCTTAAGAAGTATAAGTATCCAATAATCCCTGCACTCGTAAAGGCTCTCAGAGTTTCTGTTAATACAAACCCCTACAACCTCTCTCAAAAGTTCCTGTGTTGAATGTATGTAAAAATCTGTGGCACATTGTAAACCCTCAAAAATATTTTACTAGCATAAAAAATTTAAAATTATAAAAAGAAATCACTAACCGCAGAAAGGTTCAGCTTATATAGTGACACAGATTTTTCCCTCTTTTAAAATGTTAACTAGATTGGTGTTGGTTTCTTCAGTGATAAACAGCTATTGAGGATATTTAGAACTCTCCACATACATGAAGACAAAGAATGAAGCTGTCTTGTGCTTAAATCTCCAAGCAAAGTAACTCAATACAAAAAAACTTTACCAAACCTTGGAAATTAACTTGTTCAGTGTTTCATGTGGACACATAACCATCAACAGCAGCAGTCTGGAGCTGAATTTCTACTGGTATTATTTTCTTATCCATGAAGTTCAATCAGCTAGCTAAAGACACAGGAGTGGATTTTGTGCTAGAGTAATAAAATAGTTTGACAGAGAATGAAGAGACAACATGATATTAGATGAAGTCTACATCAATCAGTGTTGCTCCCCTCATAAGGGAAACAATCACATGTGCTTCCCTTGGCCTAATTTAATGCTAATGTTATGTTATTTTCCACAATAATACTTTAACATTTCCCTTCAGCTTCCAATGAAATGCTTGAGCTCTTTAATAACCACTCAGTGGGAACTCAGGTTAAAAAGCAAATAAAACTTATTTATCCAGTCACATTTAAGGCTATGAATAAAGCATATAATATAGCATAGAAAGTTTGTTATCTTAAGCATTAACTTGTTTTGGAACATTGTCTTGGGTCACCATTTGAACTTAATCTGAACTTCTAAAGACCATTTTGCTATAGATATAGTAAGTGATAGCTCTTCATCTCTTACAAAAGAAAAGAAAAGCAGAGCCCAGCCCTGAAGACCCTGAAATGAGTCTAACACATTGGCTTGAGACAAGCTCTATCCAGCTAGACTGCTTCCTCTTCATTTCAGTAATAGTAGCCAATTAGTGAGCTTTGATAGCACTGATTTTGCCATCATTTTTACTACAAAAATCACTGTAGCAATGACAGAACCTTGCTATGTATTTGCACCAGACCATGTTATGCTTATATGTATTTGTGAACACAAACTGTGCCTGGGAGGTGAAATAATGCCACAGTCAAGCCATAAGCACACTCCATGGGGCTGTTTAAATCTGGGAAGTTCCTGCCAAATATTCTAAGGACTGCTACAAAACATCTGGGGAGGAAAAGCTCTGACTACAAATACCAAATAGAGACATACGTAAAGCAGATTAGTCCACCATGGACTAGGGAGGATTGCATGTTAACAATAAAGTAGACAAGTTTTTCTAGCTTCTGCTACCTTGACCTTCCCATAGAATCTCTCTTTGTGAGTAGTTTAATTCAGCCTGCAGAGAAGCACTTCCGGGAATTCTCAGAACGATTTGGGTTTCCAAATAAGAACTTTTTCTTTTCTCTGAGTTTTACATGAAAATTTGCAGTGCTGTATGAATTTGATAAAGAAATAAGCAAGAATTTATTGATAGACAAAGGAGTTCAAAGTCACAGTAACTTGTCCTTATACACAATAATAATCCTAGATGAGTTGATGGGCACAGTAGTGAATGCTCTCATGTTCAGCTTTTCACTTGTACAACTGAAAGTAATATTTGGATTCGCAGTGTCGAACAGATTTAAATATTTAGAATTATAATTAAAACATTTTAAAAATATTATTTTATTTGATTGTTTTAGTTCACATTTATCCATGAGATGAGACTGTGCTGATAAGTATGCTTTTATTGTCTGCCAAGATGATATTCTCCTCCCTCAGATGACAATGGATTAGGTTCAAATACACAGAAGGCAGATTTTAAACACACTCTTACAGGACAGTTGTAATGTTTTTACTAGTTTTTCAGGTAAAACACCAGAACTGTGTAACCATGTATCAAATTCAGATGGCTTTCCCAAAAGGACGGGGCATCGTTACATTAACTTCCATTGCAAGACTGAGACACAGTCACTAGCTGTTGTTCGGACAACTGTTCCAATAAAAACTGGGATCACGTATGTCTTTGATCAATTTATAAATCACTTATAAGCATGACAAGGTTAACAGTTAACCAGCTTGCCACTTGAATTTCATGCAATATAAATGGGTGGTGTTGTCCCTTACTTTTTTGTTTTATGAATCTTCAGCCTCCTTTCTTTTATGAAATAGTGCCAAAAATCTGTTTGTTTAGCTGCTTGCATGATTTTTTTTTAAATTCCACTCAGCAACCATTGCACAAGAAAAAAGTATAACATTGAAGGCAATGATAGTGACCCCATCCTGTCCGTTTTGTAGCTCTGTCCCCATATCCTGCACTTTCTGTTTAACTTGAAAGTAAAGCATTTTCATCTGCTAACATTACTCCATTCCTCCCACTCTCCCAGGGGCTTATTCTTCAGCTTCTACATTCAATGTTTAAAGTAAAAGAGAAATAACAGAATCCCTCCTCCCCAGTACAAGACTTCCTCTCTTAGATGTCTGTTCCTGTTTGCACCAATATTCCAGACGGATAAAAAATGGAAGTTGTTTGACATAGTCCATCAAAATATGAGGCTGCTCAATAGAAGAAAGCATACGCTGGGTCCATACCAAACCTTCCTTCACCCCTTGTGTGACATTAAAATAGACAATTAAATAGCAACTATGTTTTTATAAGTTGTTAAATTAGTTTTCTTCCAATAGGGTCTGTTTGAGACATTCTGAGGTGGCAGTTTCATCTGGAATCTTTTAACAATACCAAAATTCATTTCTAATAGTTGGAGGAAGGGCACAGAGAAGAGAATATGCAGAATTGTTATTCCATCAAATTTCAAGGACCAGCTGTGACACAAAAGGAAAGGGTGGGAACAGGATCAGTAAACAGTCTTTCATTTCTCCTGCAAAGCAAAACATGATTAAAACCAGAAAGTAGAGCAAGTGAGAAAGAGGAAGGGGAGGTAAAGCAGAAACAGCAGAGGATACTACTAATAATTTTTTTAAGTGTAACTTATAAAAAACCCTGAAAACAGAGTTTAGGTTGAACTAGGAAAGGGAAATGGTAATAGTAAACATGAAACAGACTCCACAACATGGATAAAGGCTGATAAACAGGTGCTTTACATCCATTGCAGAAATGATCTCTTCGGGGACCATTCTTGTGAGGAACTGTTGTTCCTGCCCAGGATGTCTCCTCTGGTTGATCTGCCCTGGCAGAGAAGAAGAGACCAGGAGTGCACGTTCCCCAGAGTGAAGGGCTCAGATGCAGTAGGTCTCTGTGTCCAGGGCAAGGGTGGCCTGAACTGAACCTATGTTTTGTGATACACAGTTATGGAATAGAAATACGAAAGCACTGAGCAATGAAAGAGTTCATCACTGATCTGTGTGGCCTGAACACAGAGCATGAGCAACCTCATAGCCTTGATGATGAGCAGCCCATTAGAGGATCGGCCTCTTGTTTGCCCAAGGGACACTCATGACTTTGCCTGGCTGAAGGTATCCTATAGAAGAGAGCAATTCTTGTCCGCGAAGGTAAAAGGACAGCAGTTTGTCTTCATCTGATGACATGATAAGATGGAAAGCCTACCACTTCTTTTCTCAACAAATCTTCTACAGTAAGAATGTCTGGGATCAGCATGGATGAGCCAAGCTCTGCTACACCTTGTCCTGAATAGTCACTTCAAGCAAGAGAAGTGGACACCTTGTTATGCTTCCTTTCCCTAGCAAGACTACTCAGGAACAGAGATGTCAGCTGGTCTCCCTCCTTTGACTGCTCTTAAGCATCAAGGAAAGTCTAAGATGAAAGTGAATTTCAGCACATAGAATCATCATGTTGGCAATGACCCAAGGCACAGCATCTTGTTAAGGAAAAAAAAAAACAAAGGCTTAAGCAAGGAAATGTTTTGAGTAGGCATAACCACAGAGAATGCAAAGCAAAAGCAGATTTGCATTGCCTGTACTTTCTATTTTAGTGCCACAAACATTTATATCCTTGATGGATCCCAAGTTAGTTTTTTAAAGCATCTACCTGGAGTGGGGACAGAGTGAGGATCTCATTTTCTTGATCTCTGTCACTTGGCTAGTGGCTTTTGTTTCTGGAAGAGGAGCTGCACACAGTTTGGCCCAGGGGACTTGACACATCAGTGGGAAAAAAACCTCCTTACAAAAAAACAATGGCCTCTTGAAGTGGTTCTTCATTCCTTCCACTGGAATTCTGTCTGGAGAGGAATTTGTGGGGTAACACTAGCTGACCTACCATGCTTAAGTGCAAGGAAGCACACAATGAATTCCTCTGAGCCTGAGAGCCAACCTTGGAGAAACAGCTCACTTTGACCAAATTCTCTCTGCCCAAAACCTTTTTGCCAGTGTTCAGCAAGGCTGTTCACAAAATAATGGAGGAATTCAAAACTGTGGTTGTGTGAGTAAGGTGAAAGGCAAGTTGTTGACACTGAACATAGAGATAAAAAAATCTGCTTGCCACTTTTGTAGAAGGGAGTAAGAAGCTGATGTATCTGAATAGAAAACTTATAAATGATATCTTTCATAATTCAGAGTTTCAAGTTCAATGTTGAGTGCTCTGACTCTGAGAAAGAGAAACCACAGGGATCTGTGATCTGCTCTCATTGCCTGCATGATGTAAGCCCATCCATGTCACCGTGCTGTCCCCCAGCACAGTCTAGTTACTTGTGCTTTGCTGAAACACATCTCACAGGGCAGCAGTTTGTCTTCTTCTGATGACATGATAAGATGGAAAGCCTATCACTTCTCTTGTACCTAACGTCAGTTGTTTCTACCACACTTCAAAAGGCACATGCCTCATTTCCTGTTTACATTTGTCTGCCTTTGCCTTGAAAAAATCTTTGCTAGGGCTTTTTCTTCTAAAAAGCCTTTTAATGTCTGCTGTTTTCTGAACATACTTAGGCACCAGTCAGGTCACCTCTAAAACTCGTTGTATGCTGTGAGTAATCCTGCTTCCATTTTTAACACTCTTTTTTTCAAATCCGGGGCCAAATCTGAAGGCAGAATTCCAGTCTCTTTCTCATTGATGCAAAGCACAAAAGTGAGACCATTTCCTCACTCCAACCACTCTGTTGACTTTTTTTTTGTATCATCAAGGATCAAGGTAGACAAGTCTCATCACTTTTTGTTTTGCCTGTTCTGATCCCTGAGTCTACTACTGGCTGCCAAAGCACTTCTCTATTTGTCTGTATAGATTTTTGTTGAAAAAGCAGCACTTGGACATCAGTGAGGAAGTGACTAGCTAGTATTTTCTTTAATACAAAATCCAGATAACCTTAAATAATCCAATAAGGATGGTGAAGGGCCTTGAGGGGAAGCCCTATGATGAGCAGCTGAGGTCACTTGGTCTATTCAGCCTGGAGAAGAGGAGCCTGAGTGGAGACTTCACTGAGGTCTTCAACATTCTTATGAGGGGAAATGGAGGGGCAGGTACTGATCTCTTCACTCTCATGACCAGTGACAGGACTCAAGGAAATGGCACAAAGCTGAGTCAGGGGAGGTTTAGATTAGATATCAGGAGAAATTTTTACACCCAGAGTGTGGATGAGCACTGGATCAGACTCCCAGGGAAGTGGTCACAGCACCAAGTCTGTCTGAGTTCAAGAAGCATTTGGACAATGCACTCATGCACATGGTGTGATTGTTGGAGTGTCCTGCATAGGACCAGGAGCCAGGAGTGGAACTCAGTGATCCTTGTGGGTCCCTTCCAACTCAGTACAGTCTATGACTTTATGATTCTATGAGGAATATCAGCAGGCTTGGTAACATTTTTTCAGATCTTCATGAACTATGTGAGGCAGTTTAGAAATAGATATAAACTTACTCATTCATTCTTGTCAAACTAAATAGCTTTGTTAAGTTTTTAATGAGTTCCCTTATTCCTTTGAGGAAAAGGAAAATAATAAAAAAAAGCTGGATAGATAATATAGCAATGGAAAGAACTATTTTATCTTGTCAGAAAATAATTTGCTATGAAGTTGAACACTATTTTCCTTTACAGCCATAGACCAATGCTAAGGCATTGTTCTTTCCTTTCAGGCAGTTTGGATTGTCACTTTTAACTGATCTTATGCAAACGCTGACTCAGTTAAAACTCTTGAATAAAGTACTCTCTTGGTTATATGGGCTGTTGGAATCTGAATTCAGCTCTGGATTGGAGTGGCAATTAGCAAAAGCCTTGTAAACAAGTGTGAGACAAATCTCTACATTGAAATTTAGGTAATAAATGAGACAGAAGCACACAAAATACAGAGCTAAGCACTCTTCATGTGTGCCTTCTGAAACTTTAACTGTCCTAATGCTGTGTACTTTGCAAATGCTTCTTCCACGTTACATCTCACAGACAGCTAAGTAACATTAAACCGTAATTGAAAACGAATTTGGTTTGTTTAGTCTACAGAAGAGAAGCCTGAAGGAAGACCTGATAACAGTCTATAAGTACAGAAAGGGCTGCCTCAAAGAGCAAAGGGATAATCTGTTCTTCATGTCCTGGGAAAGGGGACAAGAAGAAATACACTTGAATTACAACTAGAGAAATTCAGGTTGAATATCAGAAAAACCTTTTTATCTGCAAGAATCACCAGGCGTGGGAACAGATTGCCTTGGGTGATTGTGAAATCTCTGCCACTGTGAGCTTCTAAGGAGGGGCTAGACAAATGTTTGCCAGGGGTGGCAAAGGCAGAGTTGAATTCTTGAGGCTGAATGTAAACTACATAACCTCCACGAACCTCTGACAACTCTATTTTCTATGATCTTTTCCTTTACTCTTCCCACTTATATAAGGGAATTCTGCATATTTATAGAAACTCATCAGTTCCACAAATCATTTGAAATGCATATTTATTCACAAACTTTCATAAGGAGAGAGGAGTAAAAGAAAAAATCTTCTTACAGCAGGTAAAGAATAAAAATTAACAGTACATTACAAAGGTATGATATTACTGTTCATAGCATCAACTCCGGAAACTCACAACATAACATTATAGTAAATATTCTTCATGAAAATCTTTCACAATTCAAAATCAGTAAAGGCATCAAAACCTGTGGCTTCATACATATACGTACAGCTCTCACTTGTTAAAGCATATTTCTTCTAGTCCACCTTTTTTCCTACCAAAGCTCTAAAGTTCATAATGATGAGAAAAATAAATATGCTGCAGGTATCCAGATCAGGTGATTAACCTTTAAATAAGCTACTCTCACCCCAACTCAAGGAAAAATATCTATAGGGCTAAACCTAGTGGTTTTAAACATAAGGCAACTTTTTTCTTTTTAAACTGCAAACCTGATATTGCAATTCAGACAAGACATTATTGCCACAATAACAGCCCTCAGATGTAAAATTTCAGCAATAAGATAGTCAAACCAGTCCTTTACTTCCTCTTTCTGTAACCTTTTCTAAGTAAAAATGAAACCATTTTTATTTTTCCTCAAAGAGCCCCCAGACTTTATCACTGCTGCATTTGTATCAGCAGTATCATAATATACAAGATTTTTTGTCCCCAGAAACAACATTTCATACTGACCTGTGGCCACCAAGCAGTTTTATCTACTTTTATGTTTGTTTCCAAAGCCTTTGCATCCAAACAAAATTTATACAAGGTCTATCCTGGAAATAAGAGCAATGAATGCATAGGCATCCTAAAACCTTTTATCTCAAGACTTGAATCAACTTTCTTTGATGACAAGCTTGTTCTTGGCAAAAATGAAGGCAAGCAGGGTCCCAAATTGGTCATTCACAACACCAGTCAATGACAGTTTAATAAGAACAAGGACTGCATTATTAGGATAAATATTTGGTATGATTCAAATCTTTTGCAATATAGAAATAAGCTTAAGGCAAGATTCCTTTTGATGCCTTACCCAGTCATCCCCATAGTGTGACTTGTCATAAATTTCTTTGCAGGAAACTACAATAAAGATGTAAAAGCAAAGGGAGCACTATAGCTAAATACCACAGTGCTCACACCATGTGAAAATAAAAAGAAGGAAAATTTAACAACTTATATAGTACATTATAACATCTGCTACATTAAGATTTTTCATTTTATCCTCAAGTTCTTGCCATTATAACTTTTTCTGTAACAAAAAAAAAAAAATCTGCTTAAGAGGAATTTGGTTTTGTTTCCAAGATCAAAATAAAGTCTATCTTTAGGAAACATATTTAGTTAAGCACTCTGTTCCAGCATTCCTAGAAATCTACCCAGCTTCCTTCCTCAGTGCTCTGAATGCAGCTGCAAAGGCAAGTTTCCTCACTTCTCAGTTAGTTCACCAACGTTCTAGACAAAAATGACAGTATGCAATTTTTAAAGCTTTGTATTCATTAAGATGCTTATATATCTTGCTTTGTAGCTACTTGGTAGTATTGTAACCCTTGTCTTTTCTCATCCTTCTTCTACAATTTATGTTTTTTACTTTGACCCTTATCTTCTAAGTTTAAAATGTGTCTTTATGTACATATGCAGGGGTGTAGCTCAGTTTTTTCATCTGACAGTAAGTGATTAGCACCAGGACTGCAGTGAAAATCAGTTCAGCTTGTGGGAAAACACAAAAAGTTTTGCTCATCTTTTTTTGTGAGCTAGTATATTCCCTAAGTATCTTGCTGGTTGGGTAACAGTCCTTTATGCATTTGGCTTCATTTTCTAACCTTGAGGGCTTTGATACTCTTGCCTGTACTTTTGCCAATGTTGTAAAAAATAAAAAACCCTAAAACATGTGAAAACTAAATACAAAGCAGTTGAAGTTTGCAAATTATGTCTGCCCTGTGCTTTGGGCCATGTGAGTCTCATAACTATGCAAGTTTTAATATATAATCTAAAGCATACAACTCTGACATTAAATAAGGAGGAGGAAAAAAAATGTTTACAATATTTTCGATGAAGTGTGGATGGACTTGCATATAGAAGCATTCCCTGAGCACAATTACATAAATAAGCCAGCCTTACTGTCACTGCAGAGACAAAGTCCTGGCTAATGTCAGCCGGAAAAAATATTAGAATGATCACTCTAAACTCTACTGGATGCAATTTTATTGCCAGAAAGAGTATTGTCAAGAAAATAAACTATATAATCGAATACTTTTTATACTCTTATGATGTGCCTCATAGAGAAGCATATAGCTGTTTTCACTTGTATTCCATGTAACTCTGTGTCCTACAACAATTGTACAACCTATGGTTAACTCTCACATCATCTGTCCTCAGGACAATAATGTGGAAAGTTATTTATTCTGTATTCTAACCAATATAAGAACATCTACAGAAATTCAGAGAATAATGTGTCTGAAACTGATTGTTACAGCCTGTAAGCAAAATGGGCACTTTTATATATGGAAGAGAGATAATCCAACAAAAAGTCACTCAAGATGATGGTGACACCATCAATACTTGCTTGCTAAAAGTCTATATGCCAGGTGAGCTACCAGTGTTCACTGACAGCATGTAAGTGAGCTTCTACACTTGCCATGGACTTCTGATATAGAATTCTAATTCCTCTTGAGGGTGTTATTGTTCTTCAACCCTCCTGTAAAATGTGGGAGCATAGGTTACTGATCAGATGTCACACTCCCAACACTGGCTCTTTCTCTGAGTAAAGCAATCCCTAAATATGCACATACATATGTACATAGATATGGTGTTTGTATCTCTTGGGGAATTAGATCTTGAAATTCAATTGCAAGATGTTGTTTTACTGCTATAAACACCCACCAGTTTTCTCAAAACTACTCAGTCTTGGAACTGTGGTACACTGTTTTCAGGGAAAAAAAAAAGAATGTTTATTGAGCTTATTTTACATTTCCTAAAAGCAGTTACTCATGATCCTCAGTTGGATAGTGATGAGGAGGCAGTATGTTCTAGCTCATTTATAAAAGAAGCTGGATTACTGAAGATAAACTATTATATACTTCTTTGCCATCACATAAGTGAAAGAATCCATCAGGAAACTTTTATGGAAAACTACTTTTCTGTGATTAATTCCACAAAGCAGTGTCATTAGATATTCCTGACTGATGCTTTCTTATTTTCTTATTACTTTTTACCAGTTGAGACCTTGAAGAGAATAGTGTCTCCTCTTTCTGTATACCAAACAAGTTAAAGGTCTAAACAAGAGGTGAAGATCCTTTTCACCTGAGGAGGTGATCCCACAAGTGGTCTCACAAGGTCTCTCCCACATTATTGGCTGAGAAATCCCAGTATTTACAGGTACCACAGGACAATTAGCACTGACCTCACCATTCTCCCCAGGATGTAATGACTGCAGCTGTAAAGTAAAGGCATCTCCCTCTTATGGGGATTCCTTTGTGTCAAGGATATATCATCATTTTCCAGTTCACAATGCCTAGAATAATGAGAGGGTTGTGCTGAATACAGTCTGGCACAACTCTGTTTATCATAGCATGACACCAAGGATATGTGGTGCATTACCACATGGGATAATGTGGGAGGAATGTCCTAGATGGAGGGAGTCAATCTTGACGTGGGCTGCATCCAGGAACAGACCCTGGAACAAATTATCAAGTCAACTGTTTCTAGGTCTTTTTTTTAGAAGGAAATTGCTGGCTCAGTACAGAGCATAGCCTGGGAGTAAACCAGAAAATGGCTAACTGCTAATGTGGGTACAGATGAACCCAGCTTCACATTCAGTAGGACTACATTTTTTACCACATTTGAGCACCACTAAGAAAATAAAAACTCTTTTTTTTTCTTCACATTCTCCAGCTTTGATTTTTTTTTTTTTTGAGATTTTGTCTGTTTGATATTGCAAGCAGAGTAGCTCAGCAGTGGAGCATAAACTGTGCTTTGCTACAAAAATAATGAGGCCCACAGTAATTCTCCCTCTTTAGACGTGAACACCCAGAAACTCAGGCCAACTGACCTCCCTAACAACAGATATCAGATATGTCGCTGAAGGTCACATTTTTCTCTTCAGGTAAAATATTATCCAATGTGGAAGAAAAGCTAATGGCATATATCACTTGGACTTGGATGGTATCGAGAATTTTAGTCTAGTGCTGTCTTTGACATGAACCCATCTCCAGAGAACAGGGTGTATGGGTGCTGTCTTCTCAACAGCCTGTCTTGTCCATCTGCTGAATTATGAACAAACTGAACATTTTTTTAGCTTAGTCATCTCATTCCTTCAGATAATAATCAAACCCAGATGTCACAAATGCTTGTGACTGTCTCTCCTCCTGTCATGCAAAACTGGCCAGTGACTGCTGACAGAGCTATAAGTGCTGTATCTCATACTGTGGGGTAGAAAAATAAAGCAAATCCAAATCCAAATAGGTCAGCAGCACAGGTAGGAAAGTCTGAACTTCACACTAGAGTGATCATTTTTCCCAGAGGCCACAAAGATGATCACAGGACTGGAGCATCTCTCCTATGAAGACAGGCAGAGATACTTCGAGTTGTTCAGCCTGGAGAAGTGAAGGCTCTGGCAAGACTTTATAGCAGCCTTCCAGCACATAAAGGTTAAAGATGAGGAGGGACTTTTGACAAGAGCAGGAGCAGCTTCAAACTGAAAAACATTAGGTTTAGATGAGCAATTAGGAAGAAATACTTTATTCTGAGGGTGAAGAGTCACTGGAACAGGTTGTCCAGAGAAGTTGTGGATGCCCCTTCCCTGGAAGTGTTGAAGGCCAGGCTGGATGGGCCTTCCAGCAATCTGGTCTAGTGGAAGGTGTCCCTGCCCACAGCAGGGCGTTGGCAGAAACTAGATGATTTTTAAGGTACCCTTCAACCCAAACTCTTCTATGATTCTGTTATTATATGACTCTCTCCTTCTTACGTTCCTTCACAGCATTCTGGAGCTCTGGAAGGATTAAGCAGATCTCTACCAACGGGCTGTCCTCAGTGTCTACTTTCACAGTCATATTTCTGCTTTACCCTATTCTCAGTTAGGAGATTCTAAGTTGAAGTTTTTCAGTCTTTACCTTGAGATGGGGAGACTGGTTGGAGAAGACTCACTATCCTCATTGTGGACTCATGACCGTGTGTCCACAATGTGTAGAACACTCAGGATTCAGTATCTAGAAACAGGTTGTGATACTTACTCTCTCCAGATGGAAAAATGCACGTATAAGTTCAAAGAACATTTCTGTTCAAAGAACAGCTTCCTTCTGGGGTGCTCACAGCTTCAGCAGGCAACTTCTTTATGCACCTGAAAAACCACGCTCTGAGCACATTGCTCCTGGATTCAAACATGACTCCTGAGCTCTTCCCCCTCATTGAACACACCATCTCCATGGGGCTTCACTCTGCTTATAGCCTCTTCTCCTAACACTCGAATTCTGTGTCAGCCTTTGGCAAACTGCCCACTGCTCCAGTCCTGCGACCCCTTGATCGCTGAGGCCTTGACCAGCCTGTTGCCCCAAGGTGTTTCATGATCAGTAGTTGCCTGTTAGGAATTCATGACCACCAAGCCAGCCTGGACGAACAGAGAGGTATTCATGACACAGCAATTTTCATAGCAGTAACTCCATTAATAACTTCATGATCTGAGTTTAGTGTGTTCACTGAAACAACATACTGGCCACATTCTAATTAATTTGTTAAGAGTTATCTTTATTTCACAGACTGGATTTTTATTCACTATCATTTGATTATGGCAACATCTCTTCTTTTGAATTTTTTGCTTCTTAAAAATATTGATTAGTATTTTAATATAACTGCATTAAAATGCATAAGAGCTCAGGACACAAAAGTAACTAAATTCATTTTAGGAGTTAATGTATATAATATATTGTTTCAAGTCAGGTGACCACCTCAGTTTTAGCATATCTGAAAAAAATGTGTCTGGAAACTCCTTGAACACCCTTTTCATAGAAGTATGGAACCAAATCTCTGTCCCAGGGATACTTGCTTTCCCTTTGATCTTCTCTTTATGCTACAGGTGATTATCCAATATTAGAAGATATATGTTGTGTTATTTTTTTCAAATACATACAATATTTCTAAAAATAAAAGGAACCCTGCTTTACTTCAGATTATACATTATCTCCATCAACCATTGAAATTTTGCGGTTTGTTTATGAACCAGGATTTTAGGTCAAATGCTGCATATGTTTTAAAAAACAGGATGAGAATTTTCTGCACTGGGGCCTGGTTTATCTGTTGTGGAGATCAATAGAGCTTTATTAACGTTTCCAACCTGAGCAAAACCATGACTTATTCTTTGACCTATTCTCTTTCAGGTAATAGGTGTACATTATGGACTTCATACAACATAATTATCGTGATTCTGGATGGGGTGAATTAGATTATCTCTTCTAGTTAACAGACTTTGTACTAGAGATACTAATTTTAATGGTGGAGATGGAGAATACTGACACTGAGAGATGCACCATTAAAAAATACACTCAGCTTTTTTATTACTTTTTATTCTTTATTTTTACTTTATTCCTAGTAACAATTGAGAGTAGACAAACACCTGGTCTGTCTGTTTAGTTGCAAGAGTTATGCAGTTTAGCTTTTACTCTGTTTCATCCTGGAAGATGTCCTATCAGCTTTGTTTACCAGACCATCTTAATTTGGGAGTTAAATCTACAGCATCCAAAATCAAACTCTCTATTTCAGATGTTGATGTTTCATCTTGGCAAACTGTCCATTCATTTAGTCTACAGGCAGGCACACAGGGTTGAGGTAATAAGACCAATGAACAAATTTTCCTCAGGACAGCTGAGCTATCATTTACAGATGTGCTCTGGACTTTTTTGATCTTAAATATTCAAAATCTTTTCTTGTAGAAAGCAAAAAGTAAGAACATTTAGTATGCTTCTGGTGCTATTGCTTATTTCTTCCTTTCTTTTTGGAAATATAGACCCAAAGGGAAAAAATTAATGTCATGTTTTTGTATTTGGGATTAAAACAGCTATGACGCACAATGGACGTGGTTTGTGCTTGTAATTTGTGGAATTTGTGGCTATTTAGAAATTAAAATTTTTGCTTGGAAAGGCTGACAACAACTACACTATATTTAGTTAAAACAGTAGATGTACCTACTTCTTAATTAAATGCTTAGGCTAACATTCCTTCAAATGGAAAACACATGCTCTTTGTACTTCAAATATATCCACATCAGGGCCTTTTTCAGTGTGTTTTTGAAAGTCATGTCCTGATGGGACAGTGAATAAAAGAAAGTTTCACCACCATTAAAGAGGTCAGATTAACAGGAGTTTGGTTGTAACAGTGTTTTACATGACTTCTATTCATAAGCCACCTGCAACTGCCTGGGGTCCTGGGCGGTGTGCAGCATACTCCATAGGTCTGGCAGCCTCCTGGTCCCTCTGAGGTCATCATGTGACTGTCCTGCTGGAGAAGAGGAGAATGAATCCCGGTCACAGCTTCCCAGAGCAGCATCCTGTGGAGATGCATTTGACAACTCCTACTCATCACTTGCTGCTTGGGTCTCTATAAACCAAACAGTAGAATTCTTTTCAAATTTCCACATTTTCATTAAAAAAAAAAAAAAAAAGTAGACTTACAATAAAATGTCCTTACATAGAAAATATGTTCAGCTAGGGATAAGACAGTATAATAGATGTTTAGTGCCCCATCTAGCCTGACCTCAGCTTAAGGGCTTGATCCATCTAATACACATGGCTTTTGCTGTCTACCCTCCAAACTCAACCTTATTCCTCTCAAAGTCAGTGCTGAAACTGTCTCTGATGCTTGTGGTCTGTTACTGTACCTTTCCTTACTCTGATTTAAGAATGGGAGGATGAAGGTACCCACGGACTTATAGAGGAAAAATGTACTCCTGGTACAAAAGTACTCATTAATGCACTCCTTTTTTTTCAAGACAAAAGTAAAAAGAATGAGCTATAAATTGGAAAAAGCTCCAAATGATGATTTTTACCTTCTGCGACTTACCTAAGCTGGACGTCATCAGTTTTCTTCTTTTCCATGTGTGAAATTATACACTGATCAAACATGTTTGTCCCACAGCAGATGAAAGCTGTACCTTAATGCAAAGCAGAACACTGCAACTGAATTCATTCACAGCACAGGTAACCATTTTTCAGCAATTGTCTACTCTGAAAAACAGCTGGTGCTCTTTTTGCCTGAGCTCATCAAGATATCTCTGAATCAACGGCAGCAATGTTTCTGTGAGAAGAGGGCTGGCTTTAGTGGATGCACTGGTGACTATCAAAAGCCAAACACAACCTTCATTACATCTTGGGGCTTATCTTGTGGTAAGTTAAGATTCTCATTAATGTGATATTCCTGGGTGAGAGAAACTGAAGCACTAGTTTCTCTCAGGAAAACACACTTAAAATTTCCTTGAGTATCTTGGGTCACATGACTTTGTATTTTCTTAGGAATTTTTCCTGGAAAGCTCAGGCATCCTAACTCTGCAAATTCAGTTTTTCTGATGGATTTGCTCCCAGAATAAGCTGTAGTTTTCAGATGGGTGGATGGAAAATTTCTCGTGAATCTGCTTTCTTAGTGCTGCAGCATCTGGCCCATGAAGACTTTTCAACAGATCATTTGTTTAGGACTTCTCCGCTCTCTCAGAGCTGAAAAGAACAATTATTCCCGTTTTTCATTTTAGCTGCCTTGCCTCCCAGTTCAGGCCCTGTTTCAGACTCTCACTGCAGACTTCACAATGCCCTTTACCAAATGCAAACCAGTATAAATCTCAGAGAAGGAATTCAATGGCATTTTATTAGACAGGAAACATTTGTCTATCAATATAATTATAATTTCAAATTTCAAAATGTTCTACAACAAATATTTTGTTTGAAAAAAATTCAATTCATCTTGGAAATAGCTACAGTGATATCTCTTCTATTAGAAAGGAGTTACAGGATTGTATTTCCTGGTTCATCATGTTGAAAAGGAACTGTTATACACAGTGCTAAGTCTGCTGATTTAGCAGCACTGCTCATGATCTTTACAGATCCACAGATTTAAATTCAATCATATTCCTTCAAATGCTAATACAATTTATACACACCAAATGAGACAGTGAAATTTTCATGGCATTTCCTCTAACCCTGTACAAATAAAGTAAATTTCTCTTGACTGGAGTAGGGTTTTGAGTCATCTGCTCTTCCCTGTGTTGTTTTTTTTCCCTTTTTCACTACACTTCATGTTATTCAGAGCCACGATTGTTATTATTTCATTTTGAATAGTCAGATATGAGTACTTGTGAATGCACTTTGAGATATGAGGCTCATACACTCTTGAAGGCATAGATGTTAAAAATCACAGTGCATGCTGCCATTTGAGAAAAATGTTCTTCAGGCAGAGAACAGCCCAGCTTCCTCTTGATCTGCAGAATTGTTCTACAGTGCAAATCCTGTCAATAACTCGTGCTAGCAAGTGTTTCTCTTCTAAAATACCTTTGTACTTGCTTATAAGAATAATGAAAATGTAAAAAATTCATAAAAGTTAGTCAGGTAAATGGAAGCTAGAATCTTCAGACTTCTACTGCAGTCTAATAAATTGATGAGCAAAATTAATTTTACTGCGTGATGCACTAATGTCCTTTGAAGACAAAATGCAGGTATGTCATGGGTTTGCCCATGAGCTAATTTTTTTTTTCACTCCCCCCCCCACACACAATTGCTACTAGTCGAGAGAAAAGTTTATGCAGACAAAAGAGATGTGGGG
>JAWWLV010000121.1:81346651-81359490 GCA_035041135.1 Platyrinchus mystaceus | reverse complement strand
GTTTTTGTTCCGGAAATCCACCTGGCAGAACCATCCTCAGCCCCCGGGGGAGGCTGACTGGCAAACCCATGACAAGGTATCAGACAGTTACCATTTCAAGCCACATCTGAACCTGCTCACTGTGTCCTACACACCCTCAGAAGACAACGCAGAGCACCATTTTTCTCATAGCACTGGTAAGCCATAACACAGAGAATGTCTGTTCTTGAAAACCAATACAAATTATAATCCCATAATCATAACGTTCTGCATTCATCTTTTGTAATTTTCTACAGGTTATTTTGTATTGGAAACCTGCTAAATGGGGAGACCTTTTTGTTGTTGTTCCTTGGTAAGGGGGAAGACTTTAGTACTGCATGATCATATAAGAATAGCTATAACTTGAAATATTATCTGCCATCTTACTCAACCAGTTTCTATAGCTGATAATCTAAATTAATTCTTGTCACCAAATATTTGTCTTTCATTACTAAAACCCTTCTACATATACTTCATTCATCTACTCAGTAGGTTGATTATTGCATGCCCTATGAATCAGGTGACTGATCATATATCAAGAATTAATAATTGAGAATAGAGAGGACTCAATGAGCAATTGATAGGAAGAAAATTGTTGAACTTACTCTGTGACATATTGTGATTAATACACTTGTATGTGTGATAAACTTCCAATTGTTTGTGAGTATAAACAAGCATAAAGAAGATTAATTTGTAGTATAAACTGGTTTCAGGGGGTATGTATGCTGAAGTACTAAATGTATGCAAGAAAACATCTTGAAAAGGTAGACTTATTTGAAACATGGGTATGAACTATTTCTAGTAGAGAAAACTTTTTTTTTTTTAATTTATTTTAATCTTTGATAACTATACATTCTTTTTCTGGACAGTATTACTTCTTAACTTACCAAAACAGATAAGGTGTTTCCTGAACTGGCATCAGATTAAGAAAATCCCTGTGACTGTGTGTATATCAGGAGGGCTGGCAGTCTTCTTCCCCATAGCCTGCCTTTGGTCATCATCTAAACCTTTTTTCCATGCAAGTCTGCCAACAAAATCACAGAGTGACTTTGGCCTTGTCTTCCCTAGAATTGGAAGGTCATGTGAGGGCAAAAGCATCTCAGCCCCTACATCTGAAGTGTTGATTCTAGGACTTTGCTCATAAGAAAAAGCATGATACATTCCCCACATTTGCTGCCAGTGATTTGCAGGTTAAACACATCTGCGCAGCTAAGGTTAGTGTGCACTAATTCTACGAATTTTTTTCCAGGCACATCAGGTTTCTCCTTGCCTTCCTGATTGTTCAGTGTCCATTCAGTAGGATTAGCACGACACTGAGGACACACAAGAAAATTTATAAGACCTCTAGTTATGCAGAAAAACAAAGCTATGTTTTCTGATCATATCCTATGTCCAGCACTATAGTTTCACCATTTAGATGAAATCATGGATGAAAGAGTCAACAGAAAGGTCAATTCAAGAGTCAGGAAAATAGATAAGTCCCATCATCTAGCAGTGCTGGTGCAGTCAGAGGCAAAAAGTGACTCTGCATTTAATTTCCTTACCTTTCTCTTGTACATTTTTTACCTATTTTCTTTTATTGTTTCTAATGGTCTTCCTGAGTTACTTGTTTCCCTCTTACAATCAGACTTGGCTTATAGCATGCCAGGACTCAGAAAAAATTTTCAAAGGACAACCAATGTTCATGAAAGAATCAGAAGTGATATAAAGTACTTGACATCTTAAAATGAACGTTTCAACACTTGCTTGTGAGAGAAAGAAGAGCTATCAACAGAAAAGTAACAAAATCATACAGTATTTTATTAGTCTGCATTTTTTACTATGATACAGGTGCAAACCAACAGGGGAGAATATTGAAATTATGGCCTGAGAATCTTTAAATTTTTCTTTTACCATATTGCAGGGTATTGTGAAATAGCAAGGTAACAAAATAAACTATCTCCTGTATTTGAATATGTAGGAAAGGGATGAGTAGGAAGGAAGGGGGAAAACGGTATATGAGGATTTTATGAAACCTCATCCAAATTCTGCAGCTGACTGTATGCTGAACTTAACATTCCTGGTATGGGAAACATACATTACCCTGAAATCTAGGTGTTTCTAAACTTGGAAGTGTTGATGGTTGCTTCTTTGCACAAGTACTTCTGTCTAAGAAGAGCGTGATCTTCTCAATTTGAATGCACGAACAGTTGATCAGGATCAACTCCTTGTATGTTTAACTAATTAAAATTTTAACTAGTTAGCAGCAAAAACATTTGGTCAAACACACGCAAAAAATGCTTAGGGCTATCCACCTGGGAAACACAGAGTACTTTGAACTGTTTGCAAGATATTTAACTGAATGTGATAGGGAGTTTAATGAGCAGTGCACACTTGTGGAGCTTATTTTTCCTCAAGGAGATGGCACAGAAGCACCACCTGTACATATTCTGCAAGATCCCCCAGACTGTTTGCGAGCTTGCTTTAGAACATCAAGAACCTGAAGCTGCAGAAAGCCTTTAAACTCAGACAGCATAGCTCTTGGAAGTGTTTATCAGCAGAAGATCTAAAGCAATGTAGAATTACAACAGGAATTTCTGAAAAACAGCTGGTTCTGCTTTCCTTCTGTAGCAGTTTAAAACTGGTAGGAACAGCTAGTAGCCACAGCAGAAGTCACCAGCTGTGGAAAATCCTACACAAAGTCCTGGGCAAGCAAAATGTGATGAAGGATAGAAAGATCCTTCTTCCCAATATTTAGTTTGCTGGCAAGTCAGAGATTAAGCATACTCTGCACGCATCATAAAGTATACAGATGTACAAAAGCCTTGCTGGGATGTGATTTCATTTTAGCCTCCCCTGCTTTAAATATAGAGATCTAAATGAGAAAAAAAATGGATTATAAATCACTTTCTAATTAGAAAGAGTGTAAATTAAAATAACTGTGTCAAAACATTACAATGTGAGTCTGAGACTCTAGAAAAGAAACCCAGAAATGAAAATGCTGCCTTCAGACTAAATTGTGTTTTGCAAAATAGCCCCCTCTTCTGCACTTTAACAAGCAGTATTCTAACTGCATTAAGGCACATCAAGTGACTATTTTAAGTATAAAGTGTTAACTTCCTCTCACAGTATAGGAGACAAAAGGTAGGTGCCCCAGACAGTCTTTTTGCTTTCAATGTGTTGGGTCTTCCTGGACCAAATCTTCCACAGTCTCACCTTTTTAATTTGTGACAATATATTTATAATAATTTCTAAAGAAATTAAAAAATAAACATGAATTTTGGGGGGGGGGGGGGTGCGGAGAAACCACCTAAACTCTGTTAGCTTTCCTGTACAGATTTTAAATAATTAATTACAAAAGTCACTCTTTGCAATTCTTTTGTCACATGTTCAAAAGGCATTAAGGACAACATTTTCAAAAATGTTCATGTGACTGAGGGATCTAAAGCTCATTGATTTAGGGTCCTTTGAAAGTATCTCTCCTATTTAGAATGAATGCAGTTCTTAAAAGTCGATGAACTCTTTCTGTCCTCAGCGATTTTGGATGTTTTATGCATCCTGTGCCCGCTTAGAAGCTTGAGACACTTATATCAATACTTCGTAACATATTTAGAAATCAGTTTTAAGCACTTCTCTTGAAAAGTTTTGGCTTATGTAGCAAATGATTATTCTACAGATGAAAAATAAGACGGTAAGAGCAGTTTAACAAACAACTAGTCTCACACACCAACTCACTGATACCATGCCAAGACTGCAGAAAAACCTCATAAAAAAATTGCAGGATTTATAGGGATTTAGTAGGTCACAGAGACCATCTGCCTGGAAATCAAAGACTGTTCATTACTACCAGGTCATCATTGCATCTAGCTTTGACTGCCTCAGAAGATTTTGCTGTCACCCTTCCCAAAGAGGCCACTGCCTTTCTAAGATTATGTGATCTTTTAAAATTATAATGTGGCAGATAAGTATATTATACTACTTTGGAGCTAAAAAAAAAAAGGATGTTATTTTCCTATTAGAATGAATATACTACACTTTGTAGATTCTACAATGACTTAATTAAAAATTGGAATTTGGAAATTAAATTCTTTGACACTGGGAAGCAACTTCCTTTGAAAAAAATCTGTTTGTTTACACCTCGTCTGTAGTCTGACATTCATGTACAAATCTGGCCCAGCATTTGCAATTATTATTGTTTCAAAAGGTACTACAATTTCTAGTTACATGTGCCCCACTTGGACTGGTCTGTAATAAAGCTAGAAAGCATTGAAGGGAAAGAGATTTTTTTTATTTAACTTTTTGGCAGCAGCCCTTTTAAACATTGTGACTCAGAGCACCAAGGGATCAATAAAAACACATTTATCTCTCCAGTTCCTTAAAATGAACTCTAATCCTACTTTGTGCATTTCCCGATTGCAAGAGGGTGGGAAGAGATTCCTAAGCAGTAATAGAAAAATATTTTTCAAAACTTATTCATAGTTATCGATTGAGAAAAATCAAGCTTTTATGGCATTTTGAACAGCTGTATGAAGACAGTTCTGTTTGAGTTGATAGAGATGTGGTTGTAGAGATTAATTAATTGCTCATAAATTATCATATATTCTTAAGAAATGTAAGAAATTTTTTTGCATAACAAAAAAAAATATGAAACCAACGAGCAAAATTGCTGAGCAAAAACAGATTAGTTGCTGGCTATTTTAATAGTCCTGAGTTTCTGAGTTACTATGTTCAAGTTTCACTTGAACCTGGTGTTTCATTAAAAAAAATTTGTGTTGGAAAGACAACAGTGAGAATTAGGATTACCAGGCACTCTGGTATTACAATTAAGTAGGGTATTAAGAGGCATTCCTGTCCACAGAAATCTGCTGTGAAACAGAAACCATATATTTTAACTTTTCCTCCATAAAATTCTGTCTTAAGTAGTTTTTGAAGATATGATAACTCTACTAAGATGAAAAAAAAATTTTTTCTAAATGAAAGGGAAGATAGACTGTCCTTGAGCCAGAACTGCAGTGCAGAGGTTTTGGGATATGCCCTTGGGAGCTTATCATGACTGGCAATAGAGCAAAACTTCATTTGACATGCGGGTTAAATCAATTTACACATAAGTTTAAATCTCATAAACCAGAACCCCACGGGAAAGCAGAATCGATATCTTTTTTTATATAAGATAATTTCCAAGTCTGTAGAATCAAGTGTGACAATAGGAGTTTTTGTGGATTGTCTGATATAGCCTTTAAAAGTAAGTCCAGAGCTCTGAATTACAGAAATTCTTGAGTCTAAACAAAGCCGAGCTGAAAAAGTACATTGTAATGGACTATTGATTTTCTTCCATTCTTCTGCTCAGGGAACAGCATTAAGAGGATTAGCCCATAAACTGATCTACTTCGTTCTTGACTTTTTAAATATTTTTTGCATGTGTGTGTGTGCACAAATGCTTAACTTTTAATTGGTAACAAGGAGTTCATTTGGTGTTCAATATTTGGCAGTCTAGTTTTTAAGATTAAATGAGATACTAATAAGTCATGTAGCATGTTTTCCTTCACCTGACTGGATAAGTCTACAGCCTCTTCCAAACAAATTAGATTATTCAAGTCCATTTACTTAGCATGTTAAATGCTATGGACATTAAAGACAAAGAGATAGTTGAAGGAAACTGACATACAACTATTATTTTGATATTTTTTCTCCTTTCATCCAGCTTCAATTAAAATGGCAAAGAGGTAAAAAAGTACTTCTGTTGAAACTTTGTGAATGTAGGAAACATTCATCATACAAACACACAACCCAGTTCTGTCAGACTGGATAGCCACTATATAAAATCAGCATGAAAATGTGGATCACTGCAACATTTAAAAAGAAACACACAAGACATGGCAAAAAAAGAGAGTTAGTTGTAAGTCATTCTAGTCAAGGAATGAAGAGATGTCAGATCTATAGGGAGGCAAAAACTGCTCTGAGACTCAGACAAGGTTGAAGAAGCTGAGGACAGATCAGTTCCAGAGTTCACACTGTTGTAACTAGAAACAAAATCTGGCCCAGCACATTGTGGAAGGATGCCAAGAAAATTCTTGGCATCTTGAGTTAAAGCTGTAGGTGGTTAACAGGAAAGTTAAGGTCAAATAAGGAGACCCTTCGTTGGCCTTGATTCCATCAGATAAGACAGCCCACCAGGCAAACGGCAGTCAGACTTCAAGATTTAAAAGGCTACTCTTCACTGCAGTTCAAGACTGTCAAGCAGAATGTTACATTTCTAGAATAACATGGGTTTCTCCAAATACTGACATTTAATCATTCTTTGTTAATGTGGCAAGTGATTGAAATAAAAGCAGTGTTCCCAAAATAAATTGAATTCTCTTTCGTTCCCACTGTACCAGGCACATATAATATATATCACATAGATGAACATTGAAAGATGTTTATCTTCAGAAGAATGTTTATTTAAGTTATATCTTCCCCATAATTTTAATGTGTTTGTAATCTGCAGTTAAGCAATAAGATTGAAATGCTGAGAATATGTTGGTGGGCTGATCAAGAGCTGTCGCAGAGGAGATAAATCAGTTGCACAGATAAATGAGCTCTTGTGAATTATTTTCCCAAGTCCACTACAATACATATTCTGGATCCTTATTTTTTCCTTACAAGAAGTGGGGGAAAAAAGTGCCTAGTTCAAATAACTAACTGAAAATCTCTCCAAAAAGAAAGCAAGAATCTGTAAACTTCATATGTATCTGCAAGTCAAATTAAAGCCTAAGTTCCCTAGGGTCCTGTTAACCTGTGTAAAAAGCATAGATTTCACATCTGAATTTGCTTCAGAAGGACAGTATAACACTCTTAATTTTCATAGCTATTTCATGAGTTAATTCTTCCCAAAAACATAACAGGGGAAGATACAGTATTAAATTACTGTCCTACAAAGTGTATTCTGGCTGCCAGTCATCAAGAACTTTGGAGAAGGAAATATACTATTATTATTTTCCTTTCACAGATGCCAGAACCTGGATTACTGGCTTATATTCAGCTGCTTTTTTGTTACTTCCATTAAGCACCTTGCCCAAGAATGCTTTGGATTACTACCAGCTTTGGGATGATAAGAGCTGATTCTGAGTGATTTCCTTTATGTCTTGAAATCAATGAAGAGAGAGTCCTTAAGAATATTCATGTCATGGTTGAGGATTTCTGTGGGCAAAGTAATTTGGACAAAGTCATGTACGTGCCATGCACATAAATGTAACTTTGGTTCCCTGCATAAGGAGGCAGCTACCCCACCTGATGTTTGATCATCTCCCATTTACGACCATAACCTCATCCAGAAGCAGTCTGAGGTTAGTATACACCAAGCCCTATCCTGCAATACAAATCTAACACATCCATCTGAATGCCATGTCAGACTAAGAGAAAGCTTCTGATGCAGCTCACTGGCCTCAGGAAGGTGGCACTGAAATTACACTGCTCTCTGAGATGCCATAAAGCAAGCAATCATTTCCAGGTCTTTGCCTGTTGCAATGAGTCATCTGTCTACTCATTCCATGCCTTTCCAAGTATTTGAGAATCCAAACAATGAAATACATAAAAAGTCACACTCTCACTCTACCCATAATTTTAGGCTATTAAAGAGCTCAGGCCAATAATTATTCTGCTTGCTAACAAACTCTGCCTTCTAGATGAACCGGTGAGTAGAGGCACTGAGGTGGCTATGCAGTTCTGAATTAAAAGCAGGCTTGCATCTTCCCATCTTGGAGCATGGGTCCAGCTAGCACATGACAGTCAGCACTGACACGAGAGACAAGCCCATTCTCTGTGGATAAAACATTCTTTGTATTGCCACATATACTTTTTCTGCAACATAATGAAGAGATCATTTCAAGAAGTTATAATACTGTCACATGTTAATACTTCCTCTTCACAGAAGACAAAGCACAGAGCCCAACTGCTGCACACTGCAATGAAGCCCAGATATTTATTTGCCAAGATAACATTTTCATTATGGAATCACTTGATTCTAGAAACCGTATTTTCCTATATAAGACTATGAAGGCGATAGATGCTGCTACAAGCTCTGACAAATGAATGGGCTGCCCAGGGAGGTGGTGAATTCTCCATCCCTGGAGGTATTTAAGAAGAGACTGGATGTGGCACTTAGTGCTATAGTCTAGTAACTGTGGTGGTAGTGGATGAAGGGTTGGACTTAATGATCTCAGAGGTCCTTTTCAACCCATCTGATTCTATGATTCTATGATTGCTTTGGGGAGAGGGTTTGATGGATCTGCTGATTTTACAGTTTTATCAATGCTTACTTCGGCTGTCATGCCAGAAGGACTCCTTATGTAATGTCATTGTAATTCAAAAGAACATTTATCTATAGACAGAACATTTTTGTTAAAAATAAACACTTTGAAAGGGGAATGAAATATTCACCAGGCAGGATTGTTAGTACAAAAAGGTCACATAGAAAGGGAAAACGTGGGAAAAGAAAAAAATCAATACTGACACATACATGTAATATATTTATATATATATATGTGTATATGATTATTTACAAAGAAATCTCTTGTTTCATGTTAAATTTGAACAATACATAATATTTGCATAGAAAGGTTCTTTTATTTTCACCTGAACAGTAGAACTCTACACAAGCAGACCTTTCACTGCTAAATATTTGATCAATTCTGTAAGTATTAATACTGTTTACATATTTCTAAATACAGAAGCAAAAAGTTAATTTATTCTGAATAAGAAAAATTTATAACATTTTTCTTCTACAAATCTGTCAAGAACTGTAATTAGTTAAAAATATACTTGAAAACCTGGTAGAAAAAAACCTACTAAAATTTAGGTCAAAGAATTTCTGCTATCAGCTATTTTTTTTTTTTTCAAAAAAGACACAGTGAGCAATGCGTTAGTGTTTGCTTTCCAACGAAATGGAATCTCTTTTATGATATTTGAAAAATGTCTTTCTGTGATCATTCAGTTTTGCTCTAATCTAGCTAGGCAAGTCAAACTCCTCAGGAAAGACTGGATCCTGAGCCTGAATGCACTCTTAAAGATCTTTTTTTTAAAGATAAACATACACTCCATAAACTTTTCATTGTTCTAAACATCTGTTTGGACTCATAAACAGCTTTTCAGCCAAGTCCTGCAATAGGGAAGTTGACTTAGTACGTGCAAGAGTTCTTTACTTCTTGCAAGCAACAAATTCTTATTTCTGCAGTCAGTATGATGTACCATAAAGAAAAACAATAACTAATCTTGCACAGAAAACTGACAAAAAATAAAAATTGTAGACTCTCATGTTTCCCCACCCTTAGATTGATATAGATATACAAAGGGAGTCCAACCCTGAAGGGTCTGAAAGCAGGTGGATGATCCCCTACATTTCTTCTGAGTGAGTTCCTTAGCCAATGTATGATAGTCTTTTTGTTGTTTATCTGGTTCAGTGGAAAAAAAAAAGTCAGGTAAAATAAAACTGCAACTTAAGAAAAGTGTCACGCCCCAATAACTTTTAGGGGAAAATGTAGGTACTTCAACTGAAGACCATTCAGTTATTTTTGAGGCCATATGACAGAAGACTGCTATTGCCACTGAGCCAGAGTTGTTTTCCCACTAGACCTTGGACTGCTGGTTATCTGTAGGCTACTTCTAAAGGCTCTGGACATGGTGATCAAGAAACACAAGACTGACATCACGCACTCTTTGATTTTGTCTTCAGGAAGTGTGCAGCTTGAAAACAACCATATCTGTTACAGAGCAAGGCAGCTTCTCCTTTTTCTTTTTACTTTTGGTAAGAGAGGTACATAAGTGAGCCCTTTCTTCAAGAGTTTGACCCAATATCTGGATTACTGATATATATAATTCATGGCAGAACCCAAGTTACTGGTTCGTCAATCACCTATTTCAAAGCAACTGTAGCCTGGGCACTGCCCCAAAATGTATGTTTCAAGAGTTTAATACATCTTTTTCAAACTTCAAACTTTGGCATTTCTAGGAAAACAGCTCATCATAGTGTTTTCTGTATCCTGATTTGAAAGCTTCAATCTTTCTATAAAGTTCAAGAGGATTCTTCAGACCTGTACTTAGAGCCACCAAGTCCTCTGCTTGATAGATTATCCATGAGTTAGACCATGAGCCTCATGATGCTGAGATCTAATGACTTAAGAAATCCAGTGATCAGAGCTGTCCTTCTAAAGAAGATGAGACAAGAGAGAACAGGTAACACAGATGTGAATGTGACAAAGGAAATGAAACATAAGGAAAACAAATTGCATGTTTGACATTAAACAAGATAATGAAAAATGAAAACATTGTTTTGTTTGTTTAGTTAATAATGATTCATTGAATGATAGGGTTTACAAGGACCTGGTCAGATTACATGGCTTAACCATGGGTTTTATTACCGTGGGATGGAAAACAGTGGGACGGTAGGAAACTTGTTTGACCTTCATAACATTGACAAGCAGGTCCATTGGTTACAATATTTCTCTTCTGAGCTTGGATGAACTCAAAGACTGATGGGACTGCACATCATCTTTTTTTCAAAGTGTGCAATAACTGAGCCCATGGAAATGCTGAGTCTGTCTGTAAGGCAAAGAATTGAGAATGACTTGAGGACCAAATGTGAGGCTTGTCATATTGCAGTCATGTGCTCCCAGGGAATGAATCAAAAATGTAAATTTAAACTAGTTAAATTATTATTTCTGTGTTGGATATAGGATAGAGGAAAAGAAAAAAACCTCTGCGAGAACACATACAATTAATTCAATACTGTGCCCCACCCTTGGATTAACATTTTATTTTTCTATTGCTGGCAATGTCTCAGCCAGAAATTTTGGTCCTGAGAAACATAAAATGAAAGTTTAATTGCTGGAACAAAATATATTTTCTAGCCCTGAGACCACAAAGCAGAATAAAGCCAAGATACAGAACACTGAGTGCCAAACTAGTGTGCAGCTAAGTGCAGTTCCTTCATGATTTTAAGTTCTTCTTTTCATTTAGGAATGGCTACTTTTGTCCATCATACAACTAAAAAAATGCCATCACTTAGGTGAAACTATTAGCAACTTAAGGGCTGATCTTCCTGTTTTATCCATAAAGACTCTGTGACTGATGTGAAGTGTAGGATTTAATGGACTTTTGTGTCTACCTGAATATTATTTCCGATTCTTTTGGTTGGTATGTGGACTTTCCTCATTGTTTCAGGCTGTAGAGCAAAGTTTATAGATTTTGAATTTCATAATTCCAGGCAATCTGTAAGGAAGGGCCCTCCTTAACATGTTTTCAAATTAAAAAGAGCTTTTAAGAAACAAATAATTGGAGGAAGGTTTGGGGGGAGGGGGGTTGTTTGTTGTAGGTTTTTTGTGTTGGGTTTTTTTAATTATTATTTCTTTGTAATACACAACCATAGAGGACATACATTAAAAGCTGTTTAGCTTGAAGGATTTACTATATAATCAGATACCAGCTACTCTGAGTAGAGGAGAAATAAATGTATTTTATTTAAGGAAGATAAGTTTTTCCTTGTGTATTTGAAGCATCACACTTAAAACAAACAGAAATTTCCTTGCTGAATTTTTCTGTCACTGTGCCACTTCCATCCAAATATAGGATTATCAAATATTCACCTCTTCAGAAAGTTAATCCTCTACAGAATTCTTAAATTCCACATGGAAACAAGCCAGGTGTCATTGTGCTGACTACTACATGCAAGCAAATTTTTCTACTTTACAACTTTCTTTTTCAAGATCTTCAAGGAATTGATTTAAAGAGCTCAGCTTCATCTACTCTAATACCACAACAATAGAAAATGTTTTACCTTTTTATCTTATTGATTCTCTCAGAGAGTGGAGTTCACAATAGCATAACTGGAATATCCATTTTGCGTTGAAAGCAGAGTTCAGTGGACCATTTGTCACAAAATAGCACTTTTCCCTGAAAACATTTATTCCCTAAGTTATTCTCCCTAAAAAAATACAACTTTAATGCCCATATTCAAAAATTATTTTCAAGGTTATTTTTCTCTTCTGAAAGTATTTGTTCTCTGAAATGTGACCTTTTTCCATTGGAAAAGGAGGTCACATGGTACTGTATGATTCACATACCTGAAGACTGTGCCCTTTTCAGCATGAGCTCTCAACCATTATAAATACAACTGATGGTTTCTAAGCTTGAGATAGTTGCTTGACCTTTGCTAGATCTGTAAAAATTCTTGCCAGTATATTTGCTTTTAGCAGGTGCTCTAAAACAAATAAAGAGTGGCACAAACACTGCCAAAGTGAATGCATTTCAAATCACGAAAAGGTATCCGTATAATGTTTCCTGCAAGCATTTCTCTTTAGTGACCTGATACAGAACCTTTTTCCTTGACTTGCATATCTGGCTGTGCATCATTCATGTATTATGCATGTATTATTATGTGCTCTTGCTTGCTGCCATGCCATTGCATACAGCAACCACTGTCAGACCACTCTTCGCTTCAGGAAGAGCAGTTTTTGTTCCCATACACAACATCAGTTCCAGCAGTGTTTGCTTTCCTACAGAGAGGTCACCTCTCTCCACACCCATGTGTTGCAGCTGCAGATGGCAGGGGTATTTTGGCAGTCAGTTCCTGGGGCAGACCTGACAAGGATTGGAGAAAAGCATTTGCACTGGGAAGCCTTCAACTGCGTCTGCCTTTCCCACTGCACAAAAGCTTCCATTTAAGAGTTGTCCTCTTCAGAGTACAATACAGGACTCGTCATTGTCTGGGCTGTCTAGGGTCACCAAACATGTCCTTTAATTCCCCCTTAGCCAGCCCCAGATGCCATTCATCACCTCCCCTTTCTAATGTTGCTTTGTTTATTTTTTTA
>JAWWLV010000121.1:81275645-81322104 GCA_035041135.1 Platyrinchus mystaceus | reverse complement strand
GGGACTTGAACACAAGTCCTATGAGGAGAGGCTGAGGGAGCTGGGGTTGTTTAGCCTGGAGAAGAGAAGGCTCAGGGAGACCTCATCACTCTTTACAACTACCTGAGAGGAGGTTGTAGCCAGGTGGGGGTTGGTATCTTTTGCCAGGCAACTACCAGTAAAACAAGAGGGCATGGTCTTAAGCTCTGCCAGGGGAGGTTTAGGTTAGATATTAGGAAGAAATTCTTTACATAGAGGGTAATCAGGAAAAGGAATGAGCTGCCCAGGGAGGTGGTGGTTTCTCCATCCCTGGAGGTATTTAAGATGAGACTGGATGTTGTGGCACTTAGTGCCATAGTCTAGTAACCTCGGTGGTAGTGGATCAAAGGTTGGACGTGGTGCTCTCAGAGGTCCATTCCAACCTGGCTGATTCTGTGATTCTATGATTCTATGAAATATCATTCTGCTTTATCAGTACTGATAATGACTCAGTCTAACAAGTGATGTAGTTTAGGAAGTCACAGTTTAAAAAAACCCAAACTCCAAAGTTTAACTGGAAAGTTTCTGGAGGGAAAAAAAGTATTCAGAATAGTAAAAACCCTCTAATTCCAAAATGCAGAGTGCTAAACCTATGGAGAAAAAACCAAAGAGCATAAACAAAATGGGAAAGACAGCAAATGACTCCAAGTAATTAAAAGTCCATACAACAAAGGTGCTTGTGGTGGACAGAATAAAAGTTGCATAAATGGCACACTATCCTAGTGTGGACTTAAGCATGTTGCAGTTACATTCAGGGAAAAGTTTTATAATTAAAAGCATAGTGAAGTAATGGAATACATTACACACTCTAGGTCTTAAAAGGTTACATCTGTAAGTGTAAACATCTGTTAAATTGTTTAAAATCCAACCTAATTGGCATAAATCCCTGTGTGGCATTTCAATGAGTTAAACTAAAGTTATAGACTCCTTGGACTGGAAGAGGTCTCAAGAGGTCATGTAGTCCATTCCCTGTCCATGGGCAGGATCAGCTTGTCTCAAATCATCCCTTAAAAATGTTTATCTATCCCATTTTTAAAAAGACTATCAAGAATTGAGACCTCTTTAGACAATCGCTTTACTGTGAGACTTTTGCTAATCTACCCAGCACAATATTACACAGCCATAGCAAACTAGGAGCATTCACAGTCAGACACCTAAGTGATAAAATCCAATATATTAAGCAACAATGATTGATTTTAATCATGTGAATATATTTATTGTCATCTATGAACAAATTACCGTGCATCAGATGACAGATGGTAGTGAGCCAAGAACACACACAACCTATCATAAATGTGAAGTGAAATAAAATAAATTTGCTTAACCTAAAGTTAAGCTTTTTACCTGCATTTTCCAGGGGCTAAAACCATGCATGTGATTAATTACTTGTCCTCAATTGACAGCTGGTTAAGTCAGGATAACTCTATGTATATATGCTATTTACATAGGTTCATTTACATATTGTTTTTTGAGAAGAACATTAGTCTACTTAGAGTGCTAGTACACTTTTCTTTTTATGCCTACCTATATGCTAAGTCTGGGGGATATAGCCGGACTTTGATAGAGACACAGAAGAAACACATCCTACCAACTACAGCAAATAACACCCCTAGCTGTTTGTTTTTTTTTCCAAAACTACTACTCACACTTTTAGCACAGTCACCAGTACCACTAAATTTACCAGCAAAGTTGTGCTGGAGAATCATAAAACAGTGCAGGTTGGAATGGACCTTGAAGGATCACCTAGTCAACCTTCTGTGGAAAAGTGCTTAGATGAAATTATCTAGTACCTGCTTGATAGTATCTTGAAAACCTCCAGCAAAGGGGACTCTGTCACATTGTTCTCATTGTAAAAAATTCCTGTCATACATCAACATGAAAGCACTCTTCTCCTCAAGCATTCTTGCTTTTGAGTTTAAATCCAGTTCACTTTGCAGCTGCATTAATGTCAGTATAACACATATGCTCCTACAGTGCATTATTTTGGCTACACAATAATGTAAAAAGCATTTTTTTATATTTGTTCTGTTGAGCAGAGACTGTTGCCCCCCTCAGCCCCCAGCTGACAGCTGTACACACTCCTAATGCCAACACTTCCCTCTGCCATCATGGTACTTCCTTTTCAGATGGGAATACAAGAATAAGAGGCATTTTTCATCACATGGAAGTATACTGACAAAGACAACTTCAGAGACAATCCTGGAAACTTGCATCATCCTAGAAAGTCAATATTCCTTTGAATGATGTTAAGGTATCTCACAAAGTCATTCATTTCCCTCCCTTAAAACTGGACAGGCTTGTGCTGACTTTCATAAAGAGATCACATATAATACAAATATACAGAAATATAAGAATAGTTGTCAAATGCAGACACATCACATGTTAATTAGAGTCCCTTTTATTTCCAAAGGGCAGAAATGCATTAGAAGTTTATGAAAAACATTAACAAAGATATTGGATCATGTAAGGATAATATAAAAATTCCCTCTTACTTTTTCTGTTTATAAGGTTTTTTGGGAAAAAAAGTTCTAAAAGAATAGCCTATATCTGGAAGACCTTCCACAAAAAAAATCCCAATGCTTTTCTAATCAATCTATAATATGGGGTGGAGAAAATAAAGGGAAAAAAATGAGAGAGGATAAATTAAATTATATCATTACATTCTACAATGAAAAGTTATCCAGAGTAAACTAACCCCTGGCTATTTAAAATTGTGTTGATACTTCAAGGCAGTTTGTTCTCATTTTTCTTTTTGGAGAAAGGAAAGCACTGGAGAAAGTCATGCTATTTTTTTTTTTTTTTTTTTAGTTCTTTCACACTGATGTTATGACACTGGATGACTCCCCTTATTGAACTAGCAGTTTGTTTCTAAAATATTTTTTTAATGTTCATTGGACTGATTAAATAAGCAACCTTTTTAAAGCAGATTCAGAAAAAGGTTAATTAGGTCTGTCTAAAATACAAGGCAAATAACCTCATAGCTTATTTGTTCTGAAATTGTAGATGCACATCTAAGGAATAAGTGAGGTTAGCACTGCTGTAAATTAGCGACAAGAAAGGGTATTTTGACAACATACATTCACTGGGATGTACCTCTGCACACTGAATTTGGTGCTGCCAGTCCTGATGAGAATAAGTTTCTGAAGTGTTGGATAACCATCACTGTAGATTACCTGACACTGGCCAAACAACAGGCCATAACAGTCAAGGATGTGGTTCTAAATAATACCCTTTAAAGAAAGCAATATAAAAGAAAATACTTTCTTACTAAAGAGGGATTTAAATCATTAGAGGTAAAAAGGATGTTCCTTATTCAGAATCAGAAGTCTTCCATAAAGATTTTGACATTTTCGTCATTCCTGGGGTAATAGGGACTTTGGCAGAGTTAGGGAGCTTTATTTTCTTCCTTTGTTAAATAATTTATATTTGACAGCAAGTGACTACTGACCACTTGACAGAAAAAAAAGGCCCAAACTTCTACCAGGTTCATGAATTGAATGCAAAACACAAAGTCTGGTTTGATGGTTCAGAACTGAAGTGGATTTGAAATTACTGAGCTCTAGAGCAAAACATATCAGCATTAATGAGCTGTGCATTTGTAGTGTGTGTGAAGTAACACATAAGTAAGACTAATGTGGTGAAATACAAGCTGTAGATAAGTGCTCCCCAGTCACTCATCATCTGAACATCTGGGTACTCATCTCATAATCAACTGAAAATCTGTTTTAACAAAGCTGTCACTGAGATGCATGTTCATGATTTTCTCTGATGGTTGGAAATCATTGGAAGGTATCTAATCAATAATCCCTAGAAACTCAAAAGGCAGATGTTTCAGCAGGCTATCAGCAGGGTGAACTACCAGGTAGAAGACCAAGGGAATGCAGAAAGGACACTTAAAAATAGGACCAGTTTAAACAGACATGGATGGGAGACACACTTTTGAGGTTGTGACCTGACAAGTAGGTAACAAACACCTTGTAATTGCCACTATCTAATTTTCACACAGAAACACATTTCTGGATTCTTATTCCAGACAAACTATAAGCCATATATAAGCCCTGTATTCATATAAGGTATTTTAAAAATATATTCTATGCAGGTTATCTTAGTGCACTTTACATTAAAGAATATGTTTTTTGAAGATTACATTTTTCCCCTTTTGTCACATGGAAATGTGACAGTTTATTAGTAATTTATTTGAACTGAGTTAAGTGATTTAAACATCCTGCTTTTTGGTTGTACAAGATCAGTAAAAGAACTACAATACATCCCAATAGGAGGTACAATTAAATTGAGAAGTTTTTATGGGCTAATTGTCCCCCCAGGCCTGGCCAATTTATGTAAGCTTCTAGAGGACAAAATCACTGCTCCCCAGCAGAAGAAAGCAGAGAGTCCTTGTGCAACAAATGATTTATTGGCTAGGCTACACATTAGGCAGAGTATTTAGGTGAGTTAACACCAACTCATTCTAATTTTGGACTTGATTCTCTGTGTATTTACTGTGAAGACACACGGAGTAGTTATTACACTGACCTCCCTGCAGGCTGACGTAGACCAGAGATCCTGGCCCTTTGCCTTTTATCTTCTCTCTCATAGTAAGGACATTCCAGAAAATTTAATCAGACTGTGGATTTTGTGAAGAGCCACTAATGTGGCAGGTCCTGATTTGAATGTAAGATGGGTTTGCCATTTCTTTAGCAGTTTTCATTTTCTTGCAACCTATATCAACAAGCAGCCATAAACCATATTTTCTACAGAACTACTAATATTGCACTAACTAAAACACTAAAGATTTCACTTTCAGACATAAGTGATGACAAAAAAAAAGTGCTCGAAAATTCTAGAAAAAAAAATAAAACAGTTTTTCATCCTTGCTTTATTTAAGTATTTGTAATTGCCATAAGGTTTTCCTCGGTGGAATAAAAAGAAAAACACAAGCCCTCTGAAGAGCTATTCATTCCTATAAGTTATTATTAAGGTAGGCTATTCATTTACTGCTCATTTTTGTGTGGATACTCAGTGTTATATACCCAAAATTACATGTATTCCCATTTTTTCCAGTTCACATAGAGGTCCACACCACCACTTCATTCACAGTCATCCGTTATTCCCCTTCCATATGACAGCACACAAGAGGGAGGAGGGAAGTAAAATTAGCCTAAACACAAAACATAATAAGCATTACGTGGGATGTTTGTGCTTTCAAACAAGCCAGCTGCTTTTTTTCAGTCAATTGGTCACAGTCCTAATGCAGATTATCCATGTGAGATATCTCCAGAAGAACGAAGAGGTTGTTCTTTATACAGAGGTTTCATGTTGCTTCGCATGGCATTTCCTTCTGTTCCACGATCTCCTTCAGTTCCCTTTGCTACCAACAGCTTTTCAAATCAGTGAAGCAAAAAAAGAAATTTAGAAGCCAGAACACCAGGTTCATAACACTAACTTATCACTTCTCTCCCCATCTCCCTAAATCCTTGAAAACAAAACAAAATTAAATTTCTTGGACCCAAAAGGCATGAATGGACTGAGTACTTTAAAAGAATCTTCTGGGAAACATCTCTATATCTTCACAAAAAAATGTTTTTCTTTAAAAGAAAAAAAATTAAGGCCACTGAAAAAAAGCCCTGTACTTCTTCATGTGCTTCACTTTTCCTGAAACATCTGGATCTGCTGAAGTACACTATGTTTGACAGACAGGTTTTGATTATAAGAGTAAGGCATACTGGCAAAGACTGTGTTGTCCTGCTATATCACAAAATAAAATGAAAACTATAAAAATGTAAATCTTTAAACAAAGAAATAACTTTTGCTATTCACCTCTGCTTACAAATATACCAGGTGAGGCCCAAGGGCCCTATGATTGACCAGGATGAATTGCAGATGTCTGAGGAAGACACTGAAGGGGGAAAAAGCATATCACACTCCTCCAGAACCATCTTCCAGCCTCGAGTGCTTTCAGGCAGAAAAATTTTCTAAAATAGTACCGCTTTCTTTGAATTTAACTGCCAAGATGGATTTTGTTCCATGGATTACCTTAATCAAACTTGTGGCATAAAATGATATCTGCGGTGTCCCTGGTAAGGAGTTTGGCTGAGTTCTTGCTCACTTGGTGAAGTATTACCATGCCTGTCAAGCTCACTTAATCCTCCCTAACTCCTCTAGTGAGTAAGACCCTGGAGAGTTCCCAGATCATCTTCTTCACAGTGCTTATACCTTTATAACTTTGTGTCATCTCTCTTCAGGATGGAGATATCCAGTCATTGTTTCCCACTTTCTTTTCCAGCCATAACAGGTAGTTTTGAACTAAACAACATGAAATATATTAAAAAAGTACTTCATAAGAGCCACTGATTTATAGAACTTTTTGTACTCTGACTCCTAAGTCTACTAGCACTGTTTGCTTTTCCCCAGATCTCCGTGAGAAGCAGTGAAGTAATGGTTTTGTAGCCTGTTTCTGACCCAAGGTCCTATTCACAGTTATCAATACAGATTGGCCCAGAGGCCAGCACAGAGCACACAGGATTTAGATAGCTTCTCCATCCACTTTGTTTTAAATTTAAATGGATCAAACTTCAGCTTTTATTTTGTTCTTTGGTGTAAGCAGGTGCTTCTGTGACTCTCTTCACTCAGGTTTTAAGATTCTAAATCACTTGGTGCCATCAGCAAATTTTGATGTTCAGTCACTAAGGTGTTGAGAACAGCAGATCCCAGAATATATTCTTGAAAGATTCCAATAAAACTGAATTTTTCATAGTTCTAGAGCTTTTCAGAAGTTTTTATCCTTGTAAGAGCATTATCTCTTGTATTACAGAAACTTAGACTCTTTGATTTTCGGCCATGTAGCTTGTCAATTTCATTAGAAAAACCAGGCATAATATGTTAGCCAAGTCACCTTTATCCATAACTTCTGCTATAAATTCTTTAAGGGAGTCTAAGCATTTGAATGTTCTGTTATTTTTAAACAGAAATTTTTGAACACTTGCATTTTACTAGTAGCCTGCTCACAGAAAGAAATAACTTTCAGTGACATAAATTGGACCCAGACCTTTATTTGCCCAAAATTCAATGGTCTTTTAATTCAGCATTTTGATCAGAGATGTAAAAATGATCATTGTTGTGAGTATAGTCAAAGTGATAAGATGTTGGCAGCTGGCCCATATAAGCTATTTGACTGAATAAGCAGCTCTCATGCTGAAGTTGCCTCCATTTGGTCTTCATTTTGTATTTCCAGTCCCACATAAATACAAAAGTTCACAAAAGTTCACTCACAGCTTTAATTGCTGCTGATGGCTTATTGTAAATAAATAGTTTCAAAACAAAGTAAAATGAGCATGTGATTGACATAGTGACAAACAAAAGATAAGGTACCACTGAGAAAAGAAAGAAGGAAGAATCAATGGAAACCAATTTTACTTAGCTTCCCTGATGAAAAAGACATTCAAATACAGTCGTCAGGATGCTAACAATAGTTTGGAAACAAAAAATCAATCAAAATAAAAAGTGAATACAAGCAAAATGGGAATCAGAGACTGAAAAATGATCAGATGAGACCCAAGAATCCCCCTCATAGTGCAACTGGAAGTCCGAATGGCCCTGAATAAGCTATACATTACATACGCAATCCATATTACTTTGTTACTCTGAGTTTTCTAAAAGGTCTCCGTTAGAATTTCTTTTGTAAAAAGTGTCAGGAAAAGATTATTTACATAGGAATACAAAGAATGCACTTTCAAAGAAGTGGTCACTGTTCTATGTAAGTCCCTAAAAAGAAGACTGAAGTGGCTTAGAGTTTATATCTCTACCAAGAGAGCATTGCACTTGTTTTCTGCACCAGTCAAAGCATGAAATGTAAACTTGGCTGACCTACTTTCAAGAAGTTACTCATACTGGAGTGTGTTTCTTAGTAGCCTTCTTTGTTCATGGTAAAAGTCAGTGAAATATGTTAAATACAAATCACCCACACAATAATTAGCCTGTTTCCTCAGCAGACTTCTGCTCCCTGAATTCTGCAGCAAAGTGGAACACTAGAATGTGCCTACTTGATCTGCAGAAGCCTTCTTAAATAATAATCTATTACATTAACCTCAACAGTTACAAAAAGAACAAAAACAAAAAATCCATTTTAATTATGTAACTGCAATGATACATTGTTACTCAGAAAAATAAACACTTTCACATTTATTTGGTCACTGACTGCTATTTGTTCTTGTCTTTACTATGTTTCCCACTTTTTTCTAGCAGTGCAGGGACTGGGTTGAATCTTCAGTTGTTTCAAAAGTGGCACTGAAAATAATTTTATTCAGCTCCAACAGAGACATTTCTGCATAGGTTTGCAAATGAGCCATTTTCTGTCCTTCCTTTGAATATTCAAGGAGTTCCAGAAGGAGATATAGAGACATCAACAAGAACTAGATGTAGGTACAGGGATCATCCTAGAAGTGATACTACCTTCTCAAAAACACCAGTTCAGAATAATATTTGAGAAATCAAGACTGTTTAATTTCCCTATAGATACTGGAACCCTTTCCCTGTGTGCAATATTATATGAATTTTTATAGCCTGTATCTTGTTTATAGTATCTACCTTATAAAATTGATTATACAGCTTCCTAGGATTCTCAAATTTTGAGGAAGTGTTTTAAAATATTATAATCTGTGACCCCTTTGAGTCAGTAATGTAAAGTCTAACTCTTCAGGTACTGTCAAAAGGCAACAGGGAGATCTGGGTGAGGTTCCAGAGGACCTCAAACATCACCTGCCATGGTCTGCCACACTAATGTGTCTGTGAGTAAGAAGACTGTGACTTCCAGCTTACATCAGTTATCACCTCGCTTTGCTTTTGCCAACCAAACCAATGTAGTGCTTGTACCTCTACTGTTTGGAGTCTTTCTACTTAGACACATCATTCATTATCATGTAATTCATCTCTTTGGCACTGACCTTCCTCACCCCAAATCACCAGTTGCTTCTATTTTCTTCAGGTCTACAAGCAGTACAGCTTAGCCCTTTGATTATGTCTCACAGAGAGTAGAAATCCTAAAAGGATTTCTGAAATAGCTCTTTCGATTCCCTTCAGCACTATTTTTTAACAGAAAGAAAAATCCAAAGATTCAAAATTCATATTTGAAAATTCAAATATCTTTATGATTCCCAACAGTTGACTTTTCCCCGAAATGGAAAATATTCCCCAGTGCTGATCCAGATTCAGGACACTGTCAGCTTTTTGTGATGACAGGACCAAGGGATGTTATTCAGTTCTCTCAGCCATACTAAATCCCAAAGTCACCTATTCTAACTGCAGCACCTCTGTTGTTAATGGCCAGTGAGGAGGTCTGTTGTCAGCTAAAGGGAAGGATGGCTCTCAGAGACAAGATAAGGTCTGACCACCATACTCTGCTGTTAGATCTGGTGAGGCTGTGGTGTTAATAAGGGGGCTCTCTTCTGTACTATCAGAGTCCCACCTTCCTGAAGTTTCTTCCTGAAATCTAATCACTATTCATCACCCGCTCATGACCTCACAGATCCCCTTTTCCATACTATCTTTGACTTTTACTTGTTCAGCTAAGGAGTTTTGAGCTGGCTTTAATCTCAGTGATGACAAAATTTGGATTTTGGTAGTTCAAGCTGACACAGGTTCCCCCCTGTCCCAACTTCAGTTATTTCTGCTTCCCTGCACATACAGTACAGGTTATGAAAGCTCTAACAAGGTCAAAACTCAATATAATATTGTTGAAAGGAGTGATAATAGTTTTTCCAATCTTTCTACCCTCTTCCTTTGTTTTTAGTCTACCTTAGGTATTGTTAGTTATACATGAACTGCTTGCTACATGAAGCAGAAATTAAACATCTGGCAGCAGATTTAATGCAATATTTTTAAACAGAGAAATTCTACATATCCAATCTCCCCACTGAATTCAAAGGACAGAAGAGCACATATTTGTCAAGAAGTGTATTTATCAGATGTTTATGTAGATGCCTGAAAAAGATATGTTCTTCTTCAAACTACATGTTACTTTTACAGTGGGAATGTCAGTCTCTGTACTGTATTCAGAAACTGAATTATAAAAATTTTACATGCGAGAGTCTGTGCAGTATTTGATTTTACCAGTGTTAGTAAAATTTTATAATGTAGAATGTATAAAGTGTTATTTAAAGACACTGAAGTCAGAAGATGTCATATATCCATCAGTAGCCAAAATTCATTATATTATTATATTGGAAATCAGATGAATGAAACCATTATAGGAATGAAATTACTTTGAAATTAAAGGAAAAAATATTAAAATCCACTGTTAACTCTTTTTTCATGCCAAATTCCCGTAAACACATTTCTAAGAGTTTTAATTCATTAAGTGTTGAATATATTTTATCAAGAGTTTCAATATGTATTACTAGCAAAAGGAATATTAAAAAAAAATTAGTAGGTAACAACACTTTTAATTGGTATATGAATTTAATCATCTGTGGATAAACATGAATATTTTCGATCTCTAGATACACTAATGAAAAGCTAACCAGAACCAAAATTAAATACTTCAGTTTGCATCAAAGTTGCAGGAAATTAAGAATATAGTCATGTGGAACTTAATTGAAAGAATGGTGCTGTGAACAAATTATATCATTGTATTAACTGTGGTGTACATGCCTATAAAATCATGCATTTGAAAAATAAAGTCTAGTAGAAAACTGCAGATTTTGAAGCAACCACTGTAAATGCCAGGCTATATTTCATATTAATTCTTTTTTCCACTTGAGTCAGAGTATCACACATGGTTCACATTGCAATGCTTGCACACATTGATTGCCTTCTAAGGCAATTTAAATTGTCTGGTTACAATAGATAACACTGTAGTCTGAGGTTCTTCAAAATAAAGCTTCAGAGGGATTACATTCCTTTTGGATTTTGAATTAGTTTAATGGAAAAAGAAGAGATGTTATAGGGCAGAGAATTCTGAGGAGGAAAGCAATTTTATTTTCCATGGAACAGATGCATCACATTTTGAGAGCAAAATCAGAAGAGATCTGGTAGAACAGCAGCATCTAGTACTCTCAATATTATTTTCATGTCCATTGGAATATAGTATTTTATTACCATTCCTTGGAAGGTAACACCTAGTGGAAAGCTAGAGCAAGGTAGGTAAAGAGAAACTGGGGGAAGATAGATCTCTAGGGAAAGATAGAACAAAATTGTTGCGTTGACTCATATCAACATTGCTCAACCAAGAATACCATCATAGGTACCATGCAATGAAATGCAAAAAGCTCCACAGAGATACTATCTGGGTTTTTTGAACAGTTACCACATTTATGTAATAAACCTTTAGGCTCTTAGGCTAAAATTAATCAATCTCAGAGCAAAGAATTAGCTGTCCACCTGAAAGAGTGCATCAGGGACAAGGTTATCCATCTAGCACTGCTCTGTAGTGTTCTATGCACATTCTTAAAATCTCGCGTTAGTTCAATTACTTTGCACACCATATCTCAAGTTGCTGGATGAACATGTCACAGTTTTGTTAAATATTTCAAGAACTACAATTTTGTCACAGCACATAACTAGATCAAAAAGTACACAGCCTTTATAACATGACATTAGAAAAGATTTAAAGCCTGTTGCACAAACCTTTCTTTGTTAGCTACAGCATCAGCAAGGAACTTGGGAAACATCATACTAATTCCAGCACATTCAGTATTATCCCTACACTCTATATCACCCTGTAGTCAAAAAGTAAGGGGATAAGTAACTCAAAATTGGCATAGCTATCACATGCTACCTTTCTCCACTTCCCAACAAAGAACTAGTCAGCAAAAACCTTGCCAGTGCAATCAGAAGCCAATAATACCTCTCTACCTACACAAAAAGCCCAGTTTTAAATACTGATGATAAAAGTTTTGACTAGCAATACTGACTCATGCAGCATATGATTTCAGACAAGAGGAAGTAGAGTTTGTTTTACATTATTACTCTACTGTCCTATCAAAAAAGGTTCTGAAATGGAATAGACCAGACCTGGGCCTGCAACCTTCAAGCAGGAGGTGACACATACTATGGCTACAAACTGCTTTAACAGCAGACCTTGAATACATGATCACCTGATCTGGTACCCAGATGCAGTGCAGCAGCAAGCTGACTGAGGTCAAATAAGCAGTTTCTGCCCAGTGTGGTCATTCCATAATGCACTGAAGGCAAATTCTATAATAATTCTGGGAAATGGTAATTTATACTTTTCTAGGAGTTGTTTATAGGGTACAAGTCCTATGTGCATTTTGAAGTTCTCAATGAGTAGAGATGTTCAATTTCCAATTAATGTTGCTGAGATATGAAAGATAGCATGTGCTAGCAATTACTGCATCATTATTTTCAAATGATGACCTAGATATATTTGGGTTTGTATAATTGATGCCTTACACACCTCCTTCTTATTAGAATGTCATAAAAGCAAAACATGGTTCATCCTCTAAATATGTTACAAAACATTTTCTTCTACAATTTTTATTGGGTTACTGTAGTTTTGTTTTTCCAAACCATAAAATTTTTATACATACACAAATACTTTAAACAGCCCTACATACATAGTAAAGCTTTCAATATAACTAGAACTTCAATATTTGAAATCATGGCCAAACCCCACTCAATCAGTTAAGCTTCCTCACTTACAGCAAAGGAGTGTCTCCGCAACAGAAACTATCAAAGGCAGAAAACCAAATTTTATTCAGCACTAAATATTAAATACAAAAAAAAAAAAAAAGTAATCTCATTCATGGAAAGATGTGACTATGAGTGGCAAACTCTGACAAGCCTCAGACATTATGGTTGTTTGCACAGAAGATGTATTTGGCATCAGGCAATGCAGAATAAAAGGTTTCTTGCTATTGCTGCTGTTGCATTACTGCCTGCCTTGCCTTTACTGCCAGTCTCCTCTGCACTTCATTCCTTCATGCTGACTTTCAGACTATTTAATAATACTGATTTCTGTAGCTTCCATTAGATGTAGATATAGAACACAAGGCACTATTTAAAGAGAAAGGACAATATTCACGCTCAACTTATCAGCAGGAGCTCATTGCATTATACAGTGTTGCTGTTATCAAGTAAAGGAAAAATAAACAGTATGAGAGTAGCAAAACAGTTTGTTATTATTACTATAGAGTCTATGTGAATGGAAAATATACAGTGTAAGAAAGAAATGTTTTCTCTTGGTGGTTCAGATAAGCTTACACTGTGTTTCATGATCTCTTAGTGGCAGCCAAACATTAGATCACTGTTTGTATATCCCCTAAGCCTGTGTCAGTTAACTAAACTGATAACAGGGAACTATGCAGAAATAAAAAAAAAAATAAAGAGCAAAAGAAACCCTCTTATTTGTTTAAATGTATTAATTGGACTAAACTCATTCCTTGTTCCACTAGATTTTGCCAATATGATCTATCTTCAGGGCCTCTGTTAGAGAACAGTGGCAGACAAACAATATCTTGCCCTGCAGATTTAGCACAGCCAGAAGAAACAAGGAGTTAAACAGCCGGAGAGATAATAAAACTAGGGCCTGCAGAGTGCACAAATTCAGTACATCTCTGCAAGAGCATCTGCCAGCAAGAATCCTTCCTTGAACACACCTGGCAAGGAACAAACTCCTTCAGATGCACTGGCAGCATTCCCTCACCACTGAGCCCACGTTGGCACAGCTCACTGCAGAGTAACTTCACTGTCTTGTGACAGAATATGTCAAGGCCTTTTATTTTGCTAATGAGTTCTGTCTGTCTGTTTTAGTAATTCTAGCTGCTGCTCTGAAATGGAAATTTTGTTTCTCAATTACTGTTAATTTTTACTTAGAACATATCTGCAAGCACTTTTGATCCAGGTGGAAAGAGGCAATCACTCTAAAGGGTGACCTCAATCTATCAGGAAGCCAGTTTATTTTTAGGCTGTGATTGTTAGTTGTGTAAATGATATGGCAAGTTGAGCTTGCAGTTTCCCAAAGAATCAATCAGAAAATCATGCACTAGCAAAGGAGTGTAATGTTAAGACATCCCCTTGGCAACAAGATGACTACCAAACTAACAGGCAAAGAAACACATGTACAGAAAAAAAATCTTGTGCATGCTGTCATCCAGCTTGAAAATAGAGTAATAACTGAAAAGCCTAAGCTTTAAGGAGAACAGTTGCCTATAGCAAGCAACAGCTCTGGGAGGTAAAATGGTTAAGTAATATCATAGCAGCAGTGCATCAGCAGGCAGCAAGAAGTCACTCTAATGGTGTCACTTTGTCAGATGTTCAGGAGCAAAATGCCACCTCTAAACTTTGTCATAAAAGAGCATTATTACTAAGTTTGGGACACCAGCATTATGGCTACTAAACTTAGCTTAGTCAGAGGTCACTCATGACCACAGTCCCCACTTCCTCCTGCGGCTGCCATCAGCTCTTTTCCCTGATCATCTCTGCAAGGCAAACCACAATAAAAGGTGTTGCTTGTTATGTCCCAAGAGTAGAAAGCCTGGAAGATAAGGTTTGGCTCCATTAACTCTTCAAGATTAACATGATTCTTCTCTTCACACCCTAATTTCGCCTGAGAAAACACATTACTGCCCTGTATGATGACAGAACTTGTGGGAACTTTCAATGTTAGCACTCAAGTCTGAGTTGTAGATAACCTTTGATGGTTTCTCCTCCATGAGCATGGTCCATAAGCTAGCAAAGCATTATGCCTTCTCTCTTCATCCAGATAAGCTTATCCTTCAGATGACTGTATCGGAAAGCGCTAGAGAAGAGAGAGGAGCAAGGCACTATAAAGGCCCAATTCTACATCAGTCTGTGATAAAGTTGTCATTACAGTTGTCCTCCTGGGGCTCTGAGAGTTTTGTTCTGTAGAGAGCAGAAATCCCCTGCAGAAGATAAATAAACAGAAAGAAACACATACCACCAAGTCTCCTAGATCTTTGTATTTGCACATATCTCCTTTCCCACTGATGGGCATGGATCCTCTCAGGAGACCCATCTACTACTGTAGGGGTTAAGCACAGCATCTCTCAGGCCAGCTGAGCACCATTCTTTTTTCAAGGAAAGTAGCAGCAGCACCATTCCCAAGTCACAGTGTACTGTCAAAGGAGTGTATCAAGAATTTTCATAATTGTTGCTTGTTTTCCCTAGTTTCTGCACTTTTGAACTGGATGGGCCAATTGGTTTCCCACAACAGCAGCAAGCTAGTCATTAAGACAATTTAAATCCAGGCTGGTGCAGCAGACAATGCAGGAGCTCTGCAACAAGTACCAGTGTTTATAGCACCTGAGTCATGGGCTAAAATATGCTTCAAGGAAGGAAGCTATGAATGTTTTATGATAAATACCCTACACAGACACACATTTAAAAAATAAAAAAGAAAAAGAAAAAGTATCCTGTTCAGCTAGGTTGAACAGCAAGTTGGCACCAACATGATCCTGAAGTAATGGTATTTGTTCCAAAACAGGATGCTGCCTCAAGGACAAATCTTTTCTGATGTCAGTGGAAAGCGGTACGGCTGCAGAGAAGTTCTCTGTCTCTGCTTTCTCCTCTTCATTCTTAAGCATTCAAAAGCTGTTGGAAAAAACTCCTTCAATTTTCATATCTGCACTATCTAAATTTTTTTTTCCACACTTGCTTTATGGAATGACCTCAGAAACATATGGGGCCATAGTACAGCCTAGGCTCATCCAGATGCATAAAATCTGTTACTAAAGAAAGTGGATGCTAAATTTTCAAGGAGCAAAGAGAAATCATAACAGTAAGCTACAACACAACCCAAAGTCTGTGAAAGGTGTCCTTATCAACAGCATGAGTTCAGCTGCATAGGTCCTTGCAGCCTGCAGTTTTCTGGTCCATAGTTCACAATTATTCCTTCTGAGTTCTCCCTGCTGCTCTGAGCTCCATATTACCTATGCTGGAGTCTATAATGAATAAAGGATGTGTCTCACAGCTGTTGCTTTCACCATTACCCTCATAAATTACTGCAGGGGACTACATGTACTGCTTAAGCCTGTAACACCATTTGCAGAAGAAAATAAAGAATAAAATAATGCAAAGGGACAGTGAAATTAATGATGAATGACAGCGCTCCCTTCTGCCACACCTGACTCCTAGATCAAATTAAAGCAGAAGTATATAATTTGCTTCTGACTGTGGTGGTTTTAGGGCTAACAATCCTATAGGGCAGTTCTGGCTTGTTTACAGCCTGTACACTGACTGAGACCATTTTACCATCGGTGCAGTCACTGTTCACATCCCAGCAGAGCCTAAGTGCAAATTAATACTTCTGTAACACAGACTACCAGGTGAGAAGGCCCTTAACTTGAAGGCAGATAGGCTAATCTGACAGTCTGTATGTGTGAAAATTCTTCTCTTGAAAGTAGGATGTCCCGTTATTCAATTATTTTCGTGGATGAATCCACTATTCCCAACCTCCAATTTCATGCTATGAAGAAAGACTACTCCATTCATTGTCAGGCAGACAAAGCAATGGGGAAAATTACATCAAGTAAGAAATTTGGGATTCCCATAACATGTTAAAAAGTAAGAAAAAAGAAAAACAAGAAATAACAAACAAACAAATAAAAATAACCAAAACCCAACAATCCAACTATTAAACTAGATCATAAAGAGTTCTACTCTTGGTCACTTTGCTTCTCTGCAAGCTAATTCTTTTCTGGGACAATGTGTATGACTTACAGGCAATTTTTAAGTTTCCTGAACTGGCATAACATTCTGACATTGAGAGATGTCAGGTTACATTTTTAGGCTGTTGTAGAAATGGCTAAAAACCAGTCATATTTGTTAACTGCATACAGAACAATTCAATTGCATGAAGTAATTCAGGCACAAATTGGAAAAGGCACAGAATTAACCTATGTTTTAAGGCTTTTCTCAAAGTTTACAAAGATGTCATTTCCAACAGGTTACAGAGGTTCCTGCCACAACAGTTGTTTCTGTATAGTAAAGGAGAATTTTTCAGTTACACTTTTTTATCCCAATTCCTGCTTCCAAAATTCTATTTCCTTTCCTCAATAAAACGTGCACAGGCATGACAATGTTGCATTTCATTTTTAGAAGTGAAGCATACATTGGCTGAACCTCATGGAAACACTGAATGGAGAAAGCAGTAAGTCAGAGCAACTGAAGCAACAATAAGAGGTTTTGAAGAGTACTTTTTTTTCTAATCACAAGACCCTTTTAAATAACAAAAAAAATGCTCTTGCCATAAATTCCCAGATATTATTTTTAATCTGCCTGTATGTTTTTCCTGACTGTGCTAGCATTTATGTAAGTAGCCCAAACATCATAAAGGCATGTTGTATCCTGGATTGCAGAACATGCAGGCGATACATTCAGCAATTAATTTAACTTTTCTTACCAGTAGATTCGCTGCTTGAATACATCCCTGGGCTTCTGCTTTCACACTCCATACCTAAATGCTGTTACAGCTGAGTCAGAAACTAAGTGACCCATGCATGTTGCTGACACATCGAAGTGGATTCTAGGGAATACACAAGTCAGCTTGTATGTCCTGGCTCATGCATTATGCCTGCATGGCCTAGGGCACTTATGCAGAATTTTTATTGTCTCAGCAAACAAAAACAAACAGAAAATTTTGATCTTCCCGAGGAATAAACAACAGCTTTGCTACCAGCACCTTCCAGCTGGGAAAGTTCCAGAAGAGGCTGTAAAGTCCATGAACAAAACATTAGCCTCCAAGCGCATGGAAGCATCCGGCTTGGTAAAAAAAGGTCTTTAAACAAACCAAAACACAACATAAACAAAACTCCTGGTGTTAAATGTACATATATTTTATTTTATTTTTTTCCAAACATTAGTAAGGCAAACTTCCACCACTGACAAATGCAGACAGAATCAGATGTGTCTTAGACAGCACATGCATTTCACTAGGACCGATGACTACCAGAGGCATAACACCAAAGTTATCCTCTTATACAGAAGGGTTCTTCTCTGATCACTTTTATTAAAGCTAAATATGACCCAAGGGGCAATATTCAGACCCGCTAAAAAAAGTGCTTATTGCAGTACTTAAAACACGTGCTCCAATCTGTACAAAAGCATGCAGGATCCCTGTGCTGTCTGAAGGATATTCGCAGATGCTTTGACATGCAGAGTGCTACCTAGGTACATCCAGGAGGAAAATGGCAGATATTTCAATAGCATCTGAACTCCCTGGAGCCGAAATCCAAGTGAATTTTCATCCACCTGCTACTTGGGTTATCCCCAAATATCCCAGCTGATACAGAACCATGACTAGGGAAGGAAGAGATGGCAAAACTTCCCTTTTTTTGTATCACGGTGGGTAGAGCCTTCATCCAGGCATGAAATGGAAACACTGGCTTCAAATTCTGTTAGCCTGAGGAGATTCAGACCCATAACACCTGTTTCTCAACAGACCTTCATAGGGCCTATGCTATTCTTGGTTGACGTATTTTCTGATCCTTTATTTAAACAATTGGCCAGAGCTCAGCCATGAACTCACAGTTCACTCCATCAGAAGGATAAAATGCAATACAAACAGTAGGCTCTGCTCCATAGAGGTTATGATGCCCATTGGAAAAGTGTAAACCTGAATTCTGCTTCGTTAGACCTTGAAGTCTTTTGGCTTTGGTTTTACTTGTCATATGGAAAATGCATGCATAATCTTAGAAACCATACCTTTCAAAAGGTTCTGGCTGAGCTGCCTAACCAAGAGATTTTCTGGGCACTTCTAGAGAAGCAAAATGACCAAGACAACTCTGTGATTCCAGGGTTGTGAAGTACAGTCACCAGAATCAGGGAGGATCAAGCAGCATTGCAGCAGCCCTGAGTGGTTTTCCAGACCCAAGTGCCACATGCCTCATCTGTCCGCTTTCAGAACCTCAAGCAGGTAGCCTGAACCTTCTCCAAAAATCTCCTCTGAGCACAGGCACTGAGGTTTTTTTGTTTACCCTATTGCCAGATCCGACTAGATTCAAACTGTAAAACTTTCCTTCTTGTAAAAGAAGAGATGTCACCTTAGATGGAAGCTCTGACTAGTGAAAATGCACTGAACTTCAGCCCCTGCTGTCATGTACAAAGTGAGGTTCTAGATCTGCAACCAGCAGGAATGATGCTCAAGTGAATGTCATCAAATGGCAGCATTTACTGCTGAATTCTGTCCTTAATGAGGCAATATATAACCATATGGAGATATACTTCTGTTTGCAATGTAAAATGAATAGAAGCCAAAAGCCACTTAATCTCTGAAAAATCAAGCCAGATGGTAGGTATCAAAATCTGAAATTGGCTTCACGTAATCAGATATTTACCATCACTGGAATATGGCAGAAATTGATCTCATTGTTTCAAAAGTAATTTTCTAGGACAGACATGTTCCTAATTCTCACTTTCAACAGCACAGATAATAATTGTTTGTAGTGGCAGAACTCATAAATTTGCTCCACTGCCTATTTTGCTCCTCATTAATATTGACATTTTCTGGCAAAACTCCTTTCCAAGGATTTAAGAAATCAGATCTAGTGAGCTTATAAGTGAAGAGATCAATAAATCCATGGATAAAAACAAATCCCCTAAAGTCTTGCCAAATGTATTATGGGATTCTCTAAATGCTTACTTGAGAAAAAGAGATTCTTTTATTTTTCCTCATCAAGAGTCAAAACAATAGAAATAATAACACTGGAAAATATATATATATATATATATAAAACACACATATATATGTGTGTGTATATATATACATATATATAAAAGAAGTAAAACTATCTGTTTGGGGTTAGCATTACCAATGACAATTCTAACATGTTAATAAAATTGATATTTAAATCATCTCAGAGTAAGTTTCTTGAGAAAATATTCTGTAGAGTGATGGGGAAATAGGAAGTTACAGGTAACTGCATATCCAGATTCTAAGAAAAAGTTAGGATTAGTGATAGAAATGAAATATCAAATGATTTCAAGTCATGAAAAAAAAGGAAGTCTTCAAATAGAGCATCATAATCCATTTTTGGTATATGTTTATTATGATCAGGAATATTAATTTTTCAAGAATTTAAATAAGTGGCTCTAATTTTTTGTCTCTGTAATTTATGATTAAGGAATGCATTCAGATATCTTCCCTGGAAGAGTAACTCTAAACTAAAATCTATTGTCTTTTTAAAAATTTCAGTTAACCATTGCCACCTTTTTTATCTATAATGTTTAAAATTTTAACTATAATTCATTAATAACAAACTGATAACACAGATCCCATCTATCAGATCTTGTAAGACTTCAAATTAACCTCAGTTGAATTTGCCTAAGATTTTAATAAGGTTTGAAGTTCTGTAATAGGAAAGGCTGATAGTCCCATTTTGAATACTTTTTCTTCAAAGAAGAAACAGTTTTTTCTGATTTACTCTAAGTAGGATCTTAATCACATTTGGATGAAAGGCAAGTTACAAGAACATAAGAAATTATATGTATTACATGTCTGCCTCAATACAAAGATCCTTTTTATACCAAGAGTTGCAAGCAGAACTCAAATTAAGAGTTTTAACCTAAACATTTGTGTAAACATGGAGAAATTAAAATAAGTTCTAGGCAAGAATATATATATTAAACAACAAAAAAAAATAAAGAAAGGAAAAAGGTGACTGGGTAACTTCAGAGATTTCCAAGTTGAATTCCTTCTTAGTAGCAGTCCCCACATATTCTCACTTGAACAAACATTGTCCTTTTCCTCTGATATGCTTCAGAATGAGCGTTTCCATTAGAAGCTCCAGCATCAGATCACACACACAGCAGACACTGACATCTGCTCACACCTGACACAGACAGAGGTGGATTCCTTACATCTGGTACTGAAGTTTGGCTTTTGCAGATCACGGGACGTTGGGAAGGATAGGACTTGGAGGAGAACTCCTGGTTTCAGCCTACTGCAAATCAAATTCTGCAGGGTCCTATTTTCTCTCCAAATCATAACTATGCTCCAGTGTGAATATCAGACCTTTTACATCTTAATAGCATGTAAAAAAAATACACGAGACTCAATCACCTTCTATTCTTCTCCCTTCTTCTCCCATCATCCCAACTGTAATCAGTCCTGCAATTGATCCTGACAGTAATTAGACCTGACAGATTTTTTTTTTTGAGCTTTCCACCCTTTAATAAAACCTGCCCTAGATCATGTCAATGTGATATGGCCACAACCTTTTCTGTCTCCACTGTCATTGTACGTGATCACTGCAGTTAATTGACAATGCTTTAACAGGCCACAGCTTCCCAGCACTAGGAGCCATACAGATTTACAGCTTTATCCCCCCCCCCCCAAATCAGTCTGACCCCAAAGGTCATCCAGCTTTCACTTGCTATATTGCTTCCATGAATAAGTATGAAATTAACATTACAGTTTTACCTGCCCAAAACCCAGAAGTTGTCAGAAAAGAAAAAGGGGGGGTGGGGGAGAAATCAGCTTTCTTTAAGTAGTCAGTGCATGAGAGCCAAGTGTGACAAACATCAACAGCAATAGAAATTCAGATGTAAATTCACAAGACACATTCAGCTTTCCTGCCTCAGCATCAAAGTTAAAGTCAGCAATGAGTAGCTCAGATCCTCTGTGAAACACATGTCAATGCTTGACTTTCTCAACAGTCATAAAGATGTTGGGGTTTCATTTCACAGAATTGTTGAATCATTAAGTTTGGATAAGACCTCTAAGGTCATTGAATCCAGCCATGAAATCAGCACTGTCAAGTCCACCACTAAACTGTGTCCCTAGGTGCCACATCCACGTGTCTTTTAAATACCTTCAGGGATGGTGACTCCATCAGATTGCCCAGGGCAGCCTATTCCAATGCTTGACAACCCTTTCAGTGAAGGAATTTTTCCTAATATGCAATCTAAACCTCCCCTTGTGCAACTTGAGGCCACTTCCTGTTATTCTACCACTTGCTACGTGGGAGAAGAGATAAACCCCCACCTCAATACAACTTCCTTTCAGGTAGTTCCAGAGAGGGATAAGGTCCCCCCTGAGCCTCCTTTTCTGCAGATTAAACAATGCCAGCTCACTCAGAGGCTCCTCTTAAGACCTGTGCTCCAGACCCTTTACCAGTTCAATTGGCTTTCTCTGGATACACTCCAGCACCTCTTTCTTGTGGTGAGGGGCCCCGAACCGGACACAGTACTTGAGGTGTGGCCTCACCAGTGCTGAGTACAGGGGTAGAATCACTTCCCTAGTCCTGATGACCACACTGTTCCTGATACAGGCCAGGACGTCTTTGGTCTTCTTGGCTACCTGGGCATACTGGTGTACCAGAAGGTCTAATTTGTACCTATTACATGTTATCTGGCTATGATCACAGACAGCAAAAAAAGAAAACACTACGTAAACACAGAAATATTCTTTCAAGTTTTCCCTGCAGCTTCCTGGTGGGGAGGGGGCCCTTGGGGGTTGGGGTGGGGGGTGGAGCAGGGAGAGGGAAAGTTGCTATGTAAATGAACAAAAGAAAATTGAAGCAAAGGAGGAAAAGCACTCCACTCCAGTGAGCAGCTGACACAGCCCATGGCAAGAGGTGCTGCTACAGTACAACCCACTGATCCACAACGGAGGCTGTGAACAACAAGAGCTTGACAGGGTCAGCCTGCTCATTGAAAATGTTTTCTTCCAAGTCAGAGTTCCTTGCATTTTAACAAGGGATAAAATAGGAAGGTCATAACACTTATTATTTAAAGTAATAACAAAAAAGAGGCTAATTCATATATTTGCAGAAACATATATAATGCTTAATGCTATTCAGCCCATGTATGAGATTTACAAGTCCAAATTTTCCTCGTTCTATTTCCTGTGGTGCAACTTTTCATTTATCTTATGTTTATCAAACAATTTTGGTTATTTTTGCAAAGGTACTTAATCTATCCATGGAGAATGAAGAAAGGCAGCAGATGGTAAATGCAGAAACCCTATGTGAACCTTTCATCTTGTGAAAGACACGGACAGACAATGAACTGACCTCTGCAATAGCTATAGCATAGAATCTTAGAATGTACAGAGCTGGAAGGGACCCCAAGGATTAATGAAGTCCAACTCCTGGCTCAGCACAGGACAGCCCCAAGAATCACACCACTTGCCTAGATGTTGGACAAGGGAATGATGTAGGAAATACTCAAGGGAGATAAATTATATATTTAGGCCTCTATTCCAGCACCGAGTCCTCTTTCTGTGCCTTGAACACAGTCTTTCCCCTCATTTTTCACCAAATTCTTTCAGTGGCACTATTCAGATGAAACTTCTCACGTGATATACATAACAAATTTTAAGATAAAGCACCCATCAAGGCAGGGAATAAAAAGACAGCCTGAGAATCAATGAATTATTATTCAGTGTGATTAAGAGAGCATGGTTATGTTAAATAACTATTTTAAGATGTTATGATTCAATTTTATTTTAATTGCTTCTTGTTGAACTTGTAACCTTTTACTCCACCCTCTCCCTCTTGGTAGTGCTCTTACTGAATTCACCTGGATCTCTGCCATAAAATATACAGGCTGCAAGCAGTGGTGTAGAGAAAGCATTACAGAAAATTTGTGTGATGGAAGAATTTGGCATCATTTTCAAGGAGAAATAGAAAAATCACCAAGTTGGTATTTGAGTTTCTAGAAGCTGCTCCCCCCTTTCTTCTCCAATCTTTGATCAAATACAAAAAAAAAAAAAAAAAGGAAAAAATAATCTTGATTTAAATAGCACTGCTTATAGAATAACAGCTTTTGCTACAAGGAGTGTCTCATATCTGGAACAACAGACGTCAAACTTAGGAATGAAGTTCACTGGCACATGTGAAAACTTAATATAGCCTCTATCCATACTTGGTCTGCAGCCTGTTAGCCAGTGCTGTGTTAGTAATCACTCATTTTCAAGTACTGCTGGCATTTTTACTTAAATATTGCCAAAATCAAGGGCATGAGCACTAGAAGACTTCAGAATTGTATTCATAGAATCATAGAATCAGCTGGGTTGGAAGGGACCTCTGAGATCATCAAGTCCATGTAAAACAGTATCTCCATACAGAAAGAAAATGAGGATTTCCCAATCTTCTCACTAGTTCACAAATACCAGTCTGGTGAGAGATGAGAACGTACTCCACACACAGAACTTTCCAACCATTATAGATTTAACAGAGGATAGAAAAGCAATGTTGTTTAAGTGAGATTATTTTGATGTAAAATGGAAGTAAAAATTTCTTTCAACACCTGAAGTCTCTGAGCACAGAGACAGAGGTCTGGTTTGAAAGAAATCACTTTACAAAACAATTTCAAATGTTGCTTTTAAGAGGGTAAGACTGACTCAACCTTCCCTGTTTCACTAAGCCCTCACAACACCTCACTTGCTTGGCAAATATAAATAAATAATGTGATTTTTGAAAGACTGAAGAAAGCCAGAGAAAGGAACTGTGCAGCTTGATAACTTTAAACCACAGCACATTAGGTCATACTCAGAGGGAAAAGTAGTAAAGCTCTTTGACATTAGTGCAACTAGCAACACGATTAACCCAGAGAAATCCAGTCAGCAGGAAGACACCCACATGAGTGAAAATTACAGATTGAAAACATAACTGGGGGAGAAGTGCTGTCAAAGAGAATATTATAGAACAGTGTTCACTATTGAGTATTAATAATCTCACTTGACCTAGAATAATCCCATATCCACATGATGCCAGATACATGAAAGGCTTGAAGTAATAGCCAGTTGGACTGCTGCACAACTTCCAGGTATCTTAAACTTACCTCTGCCTCAAGATATGCATGAAGCTGCAGTTGAACAGCTGATCATTATTTTAGACTCAGATGTTCCAGCAGGCTCATTTCCTTTCAGCTCTTCAGCCATCCCATTTAGCTACATCTTGACATATCCCTCAGCCAAGAGAGAGTATTCTAATCATCTGTTCTGATCTCCTGGGTAAGACATGCCCATATACCAACTCACACAGGAACTAAACTGCATGCCCTGAATTCTTCACTGGGACAAACCTTCCAAAAGCCTAACATTCCCTCATTAATGAAAGTATCTCTGGACTATACACTGCTGTTCTGCAACACCCGCTTCACAGATTTCATCTGATACTGTTACTAACTCTCTTGGGAAACTATACAGGCAGTTTAAAAACTTGCTGACCTTTATCTCTCTAGCATCCCTGAATTACCAAAATGTCTTGAAGCAGATGGAAATCCTGTGTCCCAAAGCAGCAACCTGGTTCAAAGAAGGAGGACTACATAAGCAAAGTCATTGACATCGAGACTTGGGCTGGACTTGATGAGAGCTCTTCACCCCAATAGCCTGTGAAGTTAAAATGACAAAGCTTTCCTTTAGATATCTTTCTGTTGGCACCTACAATAAAGCCACTCTTGACTTTTACTGTCATGCTATGAAATGCAGATCCATAAGACTTGAGAATTCATTTTTCAGTTCAGTATCTAAGAATCCAAATGGCAGAAGTTAGTACCAAGAATTTGGAAAAAATTTGAGCTCTGAGACTGAAAACTGGGAAAAATAATACATCCTTACCACAGATGTTATTATTACTTAGCAATTAATGGATAGAACACAAAAATTTTGGGCACAGTTTACTTAATGCAATCCGTTTTTTCTTCTGAATACCTCAGTCCAGGTCTTTCATCTACTTAGGCACAAAACATCCTTACAAATCACATAAACAGCAAGAAAAGAATTTTCCAGACATAAAACTAATGGCACCGGTTGGGTTTTGGTGTAACAGGTAGAGCCAAGACAGAGAAAGTGCCAATGCCTCTCAGAGCATCTTCTGTTCCAAATTAATCCCCAGGAGTTCCCAAGTTGATTGACATATCAAGAGAGCTACAAAGGTAATTCATCCTTTCCGAGTGCTGCTGACTCCAAGGCTGTAGCTGCTCTCAGCAGGATGGCATTTATTTTTCAACAAACAGGAACTGCATTTTCAGATACAGTTTTACCTACCACCACAACACTTAGAACCTGATCCTATGAAGTGGTTATTGATTTCTGTAAGGTAAGAACTAATCCCAAGGGAAACAAGAAATATCTCTACTTGGTATATTAGGACTTGAAGTTTTAGTTGTGATATTTTACCAGGCAGATAGTCCACCTTGATGATTAAACTGCATAAACCTTTGCAACATTGAGCAGGGATTCTCATTCAGCCCCAGCTCCTGCTGCCAAAGTCTCATCAGGCATTTATTCTAGCAACCAAAAGCTATCTGCATTATTTCATAGACAGTCTGGATCGGCAAATACATATACTGCTCATTAGGAAATTTAAGAACACTGACTGGAAAATAAGACAGATTTTTTTCCTCATTCCTTAGCTTCTTGCCCACCAGAGGTGTTCTTTTCACCATATTGGTAGTTTTCCAATCACTGATCTGTTCAGTACATTTGGAAAAGGTTCTTTTTTTTTTCTTGAAACACTCACTTTGACAGAATTTCACTATTAGAACTTCAATTGCTTACAAAATTACTTTATTCATGCAATTATTTCTTAGCTTTCACTGCCTTCCTCAAATTGTTCAACTGCAATAACAGATTACATATTTCCATAGCCTGCAAGAGCACACACCACAAAACCTTACAGACTCTGTTTGCCTTCTGCATTCACCTTGAACTGTTGTCCCCCACCCATCTGAAGGAAAATTCTACTTTCCCTCTATGCTTACACAAACCTTTACTAATATCTCCACTTCAAATAACTCACATCATCCCACTTCAGAGATTATTTATACTTCTTTACCTACAGATGAATGACATTGTCAGCTAACAGAGCTCAGTGGTTAATTCACCTTACATCATGACAGGCTGAGGAAAGGCTTTTAATACCCATACCTATGCACCTGTAGTTGTATCGACTATATACATGTATTAAGCTGCCTAAATGGACACAACATTACTGACCAAAACCCACATTATAGATGTTATTGCAAAAAGCCAATCGAGAACAGGCTTCATCCCCAGAGATTCAGGAAGCAGATGGTGAGGACATAAGAGCAAGGAGGGCAGCCAGCTGTAAGAGGTGATGGAAGTAAACTGCAATTAGCTGCTTTGAGTGTGCCTCCAGGAGCTACCACTAAATTTAAAGGGCTATCACTAAAAACACCCTGTTGAATGAATGCTTCTGAAAGAGAGTAATTTTGTATTAATTAAATGTATGAACCAAAGAAAAAGGAATAAAAATCTGTCAGAGGAGAGAAGAGTGCAGAACGATATCTGAATGTCATTATGCATCCTAAAAATGGTGGTACTGATTCTCAGGGTTTACAAAAATGAACAGGAGACATAGCATTATATTTTGTACATTGCTTTGGTTCAAAGACAAAGGCAGGGGAGTTGCTGGTATACAGGGAGTTTGCAGTTAATCCAGCTTAATCAAATCTACCTCTATGAATCATGTAGTTTATCAAGTGTAGGTCTCCTCCAGGTCATTCATAAAAGTGTTAAACGGGACAGCACCCACGTGTAGGAAAAGCACCTGATATTCCTTCCAACTGTTGCCATTAATGAAAAAGAAGAAGGAAGATATGGTTTGGCATACCTGACAAAATTGCTGGCCATCAGAAAAGACTGGAGATATCATAAGGTCTGCATTTACAGAGAGCTTTACAGTCCACTTGGCTGACTTCAACCTACAGCAGTCCCTAGAACGTCTTTCACTCCCTGATGCTCACTGACCTCTGTTCTGCTCCCACCTGCATGCCAAAGGTGGTCTCCCTTGCAGAGAGCTTCATTGGCAGAGCCAGCATAGAAGTCTAAGAGTGAGTGGAGATGAAGCCTGTAGAGGTGGTACAGTCAGCATGTACTTCATACTGCTTCCTGTTCCTACTGCAATAACTTCCCAGCCTATCCATGCTGATCTACTATATCATGAGGGCTTTTCTGGAAGATGGAGGTTTTTCAAAGCAGGCATGGACCTCTCATTCTCACAGTTCTCTTGCTTTTGTTTATGAGTAAAGGGACAGCGATTCGCAATCTCAAGAGCACAGAAAAAAAAAAAAAAACAATTCTGGCCCATTCCCACTCAAACATTGTTAGTGACTATCCTCTAGGTATATGGCCAAAGCATTCTAATTTAATATAAAAGGTTATTTGCTTTATGTTTTAATTTAACTTTCTTGTATATCTTCTATGCAGCCACAAAAGCACCTTCTTCTATTTTAAATCAGGTAGAAAATCACCATCTTGACTCCAATGTTGAGGGTGAAATATCAAAAATATCAGTATCCACCTAAGTAATTTTTAATGAATTGAGTCCTTTGTCCAACAACAGATGAACTTGTCCCTTTGGCAGAGTAATACAATCTAATCTGTTCTTATTTTTGGATTAATTTCAAATACTGTCTCTCTGCATTTGAAAGCTTTAACTTATCCTTCTTTGTGCTATTTTTCTTTCTTAAAATAAACATTAAGCCCTATTTTTACCTTCATTTCTAATTTCCACTTGGGGGGAAGATGTCTTACTCTAAATGGCCTAGAGTTAAATTGTTAAATCCTTGCCAATGTGTAGTTTTATTTGCATTTACCTTGTGGAACTATAAATAGTATATTTCTTGTCCTGGCTTAAAGAACACGGGCCCTGAGATATTCAGTCCATGGGTTCTACTCTGACACACATATTTTTTATTAGACCATGCCATCCTTTGACCCTCTAGACCTTCAGGGAAGTAGAAGATGGACATTAGTGTTGTTACATTCCCCCCCCAAAAAATCTAGTGTTCATGGTTGATTTATGTAGGTTTTTAATCTGAAAAGTTTGGGCTCCCTCTTTTCATTGTATATAACAGCTCAAATAATAAAAACAAATAAATACATATTTTATGTGTTAAATTATATTTCATAAAAGTCTTTTAAAAAAGACAAAATATATTTTGAGTCCATCTACTCTCATGAACCTTTTTAGTTTTCCTGTCACCTCAGAGTTCATGACAAATTCTTTTGTCTCCTTTTCATGATATGCAGCTATTTCTGTTTCTGTTCACCCACTGCCAGACTCTGACCTCAGTAACATTGGTGGTGTTCCAGTGTAAATCCAGAGTGGCCCCCACTGTCTGGATGAAAGTCTGATACTCTTGGATTGATCCAGATAAAACAGTAGTAATGCTTGCTGGCAGAAGAGAGCATTTTTGGGGATTTGACAAGGACTGTGACCAGACTTCAGACTGAGGGCAAACATGTATATCCATCTGTTGTCAAGACAATCTGCAGTCCCAGGGTCTGTTGGGTTTGGCTGAGAAGGGTCTGCTGTTGGTCCCCTGGGCAGGATTCACAGGCTATGTTCTCAGGATCCTGCTCTCCAGCTTGCTTTCCCACTGCTCTCAGCTATCATGGGACCAGCCCTAGCCCCAGTGCACTGTGCAAGAGCTCTCTAGACCAACTTCTTCCTCTTTGTTACACGTCCTGTCCTACCCTTAGGCAATCATCTCTTCCAGATAGTGTTCTGCAGTGGACTAAATAGGAAGGCTATTCCCTGCAGAAGAAGGAGACTTTTCCAGGATGTTGCAAGACATCGTAACACAGATGTATAAACTCCAATTCGAGCTGCTTAATTATCTTAGTCCCACCCATGAAGACTACAGAAAGTGTAAGAACCTTTTTTTAAAAAAGTGGAACCACTTATAGTATCATATACATTAAACAACACTCCAAACTATATCTTTGAGCTTTCTGACTCATTGATGGCACCATCCCATCAGGGTCTACAGAGGCCAAGAGCAACAAAAACAGTTGTGCTCTGAATAAGCATCTCACTCTTCAAGGAAGGAGCTACTTATGTTGCTAGTATGTCTATGCCAAATAGAATCAATATTATAATAATTATATTACCATAACCCAAGAAATTCCTGAATCTGTGGGCTGGTAGAGGAAATCCAAGGCCACTACATGGAAGTATGACATGACTGTCATTTCTGTGTTTGTGCATGCCACCCTAGCGAACAGTAATAGCTGACAGGCACTGGCTGTTCTGGCACCCTCAGAGGCTGGTATTTCTTACCATGCTCAGTGAACCCATTACTCATCTGGGAATTGCACCCTTCGCATGTTTCTGCTCTTTTCCACAACACTGTTCCATGAATCAAAGGCCTGACACAAACCTATTCTGACAAGTCAGAAAGGGAAGGGCAACTTCACAGGAGTATCCCAAACTCCTGTCCAGGGTCTGCATTCAATTTCTCAGCCAGGGGTTAGCCTGCAACCCTCGCACCGTGAACCATCTGCTCACATGCTAAACAAAACTTTCAGGGCTATGACAGCAGCATATTCAAAATGTTATTAAGCTTGAAGAGAGTCGAACTATATGTGTCCTCCTCCTTTTTGCATTGATTATTGCTTTAATATCTATCAAATTACCGTAAGCAATCAAAAGACATCCAGTGCAATGATTTTTATGCCCACTGACCTTCATGGACTCTTAAAACCAGAATTACCCTCATGGCCTGTTATTGAATCCCTTGCTGTTCCTCTGCAAACAGACATCAGTCAGGGAAACTGTCTTGCATTTCTGCTGACTTTGGAGCTCTTAAACTCTTTGTACGGATCTAGGTCTGACTACTGCAACTGTCTGGATTGGGATCCTGCAATGTGCTCTGTAGCTTGAATTACCCCACCAGCCTGACTGCAGTCAGCAGAGGACAGCCCAGTTCAACTTGCAGTGGAACACCGGTGATGCTAGTGCTTAACATCTGCTTTGATTGTCCAGAGACAACATAAACTGCAGTTTTGTTCTGTAAATATTAGATGGCTTTGACTCATTAAATCAGCCACTGGGCTGCCACCACTGCACTGGTTAATGTGGCCACAGGAGCTGAAGTCCCCGCAGTTTAAAGAGAAGCAACTTACCATCATGATTTGGGAGGCTTCTTGTCTTTGCAATTTATTCTACCTGTTGGAAATACAGCATCTTGTATCATTCACTTTCTAGCAAAATTTCATTTACAGGAATAGCCAGTGCAAGACACAGGCTGCTATTTATTCTTCACCAATGAGGTACTGTTTAGATTATTTTATTTCTATAGGAAGCCTATGTGAAGACTTCAGTTTTACTGGTCCTGTACCATGATTTCACAGTAGAGTACTTGAAGGGGAAAAAAAAAAAAGAAACTTTTAAAACACTTATAGTAGTTAAAATCAACATAATACAGAGTGATGCCTGCACACATATGCTGCAGACAAGAGTGCAGAGACAGTTCCTGGAGCTGTTCATCTGCACCCTGTAGCATGACCACATACCCACCCTTCACCCTGTCCATCTCCACCGTGCCTCTTCTTTCAGAGCCCGAGCAGGCAGAGCCAGCTTCTCTCCACCAGCATAGATACACCTTCAAACTCCCTGAGTCTGACAAGGTCTGATTCAAGCAGTGTAGGGGGAAGAAGGATAACACACACATGAAGTTGCTGCAGTCTGGTAGCCTGACTCCTGATCTGCACTGTTCTTTCAATCATCACTCGACAGGATCAACTGCTCATTGCATCCATTACACACTCCTCTTTTTCTCTGTCCCAGTTCAGGAATTTATCCCTATTTAGCAGAACATTGGTATGCAAAGTCAAATGTCCTTAGACCTGTCAAAGTAAGGCTGGAGGCGGATATGTAGATGCAAGGAGGTGTCATTATGATACACAAGAGCTTGGTACAGAACTTCGATATGAAGTGAGGCACCAAAGTATCCTAAGCATTGAAAATGGTCTTTGGAGACAGCAAATAAAAATGTCCAGCTTTTCTCAAAAAAAACCCAAAATACTTTATGACAGGCTAGCAAAAAAAGAACCAGCTGTGAAGCAGAAATTAAGATACTGATTAGAACAAATCAGTTGCCCATATAGGCAAATACAAGTTATTTCCTGTTCATGCAGTCCCAAAAAAAACCTATGAAAAAGGATTAAACTCATCTCACTTCACTTTAGCTACCCAGAAGTTGAACTTCTAGTATCAACTGCACAAAGATGCACTCTGTAGCCAAGAGGAGCCACACAGAAACCTCCAGCTCTGTGTCCTTCCCTGCTCTCCCCTGTCCTACTGGAAAGGATCATGTTGCCTCTTTGCTCTCTTCTTACTGTTTTCGGGGGAGTAAGGGACAGGAAATCTGCTGTGTCTGGCTTTCTAAAGCTTTTCTGTAAACATAAGACCTACCTAGGAAAACTCCCTTCCCCCCACAAATCCTTACACCTGAGTCCCAATCCATCTTGTACAAAGCTGCTGTTTCTAGACACTTTTAACACTCTAGTTATTAAGGTCAAGAAAATTTGTCCCTGTCTTTCTAATAGTCTCTCTTTAGGTACTGGAATGCTGCTCTAAGTTTTGTCCAGAACCTTCTCTTCCACTGGCTGAACAACCCCAACTCTCTCAGCCTGTATTCATAGGAGATATATTCCTGCTATCACCTTTATGGCCCTTGTCTGGGCTCATTCCAACAGATCCATGTGTTTATTGTGCTGATGACACCAGAGGTGGACACAGTACTCCATCTGGGGTATCATATAAGAGCAGAGTAGAGGGATAGAATCACCTCCCTCAACCTGCTGGACACACTTCTTCAGATGAAGCCCTGGAAAAGAATGTCTACTATATCTGGTATATAGCAGCACTCAGCAGTGGTGTGACTTTTTTCAGCCTTCAACAGTCCACTGTTCGGATCTACTCTTCATTAGATTTTTGCACTGATCATCTGGAACTATTAAAGGACAAACAAGTTTTACTGATCAATTTTTCAGTCTCCAGTGGTCAAATCAGCTTCTCCAGTGGCCAAATCAGCTTATACTGGGAACCTAGGTGTCTCTATTGTTAAGATACTGCCACCAGTGAACTCTCATGAAAGCAATCAGTCTCTGCTGTTGTTTAACACCCAGCAACCAACCACAGAGGGATCCTCTGAGAGACCAGGCAAGCTAGACAGATGTTTCATCTTCTTCCTGCTCAGGAGAGCTCTATCAAAAGCCTACTGGTACAATTCTGTGCCTTTGAAGTACCCTCTCCTGAGGTAGTCTATGCCAAGGATGTACAGAGCCTTTGGGCCAGTCACAATGAGTTGTTTTTACCACTCATTCCCAGTTAGGCTTACCTCAGTTTCCAACACAGATAGGTCTTGGAATAATCCCATCATTCCAGAAATACAACTGGATTCTGCCTTTTTGTAACCTGATGTCACTGTGGTACACTATATGCCAATGTCCACTAGAGCTTTAAGCTTCCATGAGACTAATGTGCCAGGCCTTTGGATCCACACAGTTCAGTAAACCAGGTTGTCCTATTCCTCCACCTGGCTGGAGGCAGGGCCCCTAGTGCTGGTCAGTCTTCATTACTTGTTTTTTGTAAATGCAAAACAGAAATCCCTTCAACAAGGTGAAAAGTACCAACAGCTCTGCTCAACAGACACTGGAGCAGTAATTTTCCTGAATGGATATTTTTTGGCTGTTGTTTTTCCTCGCAGTTCCTTTATCCCAGCTTCTAGTCTCCATGTGGGTTCCCCATCCCACTTCATCATGCCCTCCACCCGGTCAGTCAGGAAGACTCAGTAGCATTTTAATCTTTAGGAGGAGAGAGCTGTAAGCACATTGCAGGAAGACCACACAAGGTAATGAAGATTGAACATACAAATGTTTGCATCCATTCACTACCTTCATCAGGCAGTGCTGGTGTGGCTGAGGTGTGGTAAACCCAAGGTATCCAACTTGCCAATGCTCTCAGTGTCATGGATTTTCCATCGGCTGCAAGAAGGAGTCAGGATTGGGCATTAAGGAATATCTTCTGCTTCTCTATCTATTTCTCCACATCACCTTTGTCTGCCCAAATGATCAAGCTGTTCTTTGCAGCCTGGGTGTGACACCCAACAGCATTAGTCTTCAGTCTGACAGGATCAGCTACCTCCAATTTATACAAATGCACCTCAAAATGTTGGAGGAGAAAAACAAGTTAAGACAGTATGGTTATTTTCCCCAAATCAATGTGCAGTTTATTAAGTGCATGATTGGCTTTTTTCACGTTACAATGCAGCCAGCTCACAGGTCTTTCAGCAAGGTAAGTCAGAAGCTAGCAGAGAAGGCATCGCAGGGAGAGTCAGTAACCATGATGGTGCCAGAAATTTCAGGTTCGTATGTTGAATCATGGGTCCTGCTTGTACAAAGGCTTCTGAAAAGAAACCCAAAATGTGTGTATTTCCGAAGGTGAGAACACAAAGAAACACTGCTTAAATGAAACCCTCTTCCCACCCTAAGTCTCACACCCAACATATCTCCTAAAAGCTCACCTAAAGCATCAGTTTCAGAAATGTCTCTAGAAGGGCATGCATCATCTCTTTACTTTTTAATTAGACTATTCAATACTTCCACCATCCCCTGAGCTGGCTAGTATGGGGATGTACTTCCCTGATATTCTAGGGACAAGTTATATAGGACAGGCATTATTTGGTCTTTCAGGCTAACAATAACAGCCATTAGTGAGGGTTTTGCTACACAATGTTGGCCTGCTGACTTGGATCCAAGGCAAGCTGCATAATGAAACAGCAAATCACCTGCACTGCACCTCTAGAAGTTTTGCATAAACAGAAACAGGTTTTTTTGTTAGTTTCTTCTAATGCATTGATGACTTTTCTGTGAGCGTGTAACCAGATCTTTATGAAATGATTGTAATAGCAGCCTGGAGTAATGGGGGGGAAACCAGTTTTTATTCTCTTGAATAAAATGTCAAAACGTGGGTCAGACTGGCTGAACATCCAGAAATTCTTTCCATCGTATCACTGGATTTGCCAGCCACTCTAGGATGTCTTTTTAAAAAATGAAGATGACTTATGAAATTGTTTAGCTTGAGTAAAGACAGATACTGTTTCCAATAGGAGGGGTGAGTTTATTTTGGAGTTTTATATTATCTGTTTTTAAAGTCTTATATTTAGGGATTGCTTTTTTTCCAAAATAATTAAAGATACTTTATGCCATAGCAAAAAGTCCCTAAAATGGTCTTGTTTGTTTGTTTAAATGACACATTATCTTATTCTTAGCATTTAATATAATCCTTTTGCAGTTCATTAGATCTTGTCCAAGTTGCTGATCGTGTAAAATTCCAAAATGTTTAAACAGAGACCAGCAACAGCACAAAGCTTAATAAACAAAGTATGAATGACCAGCTTTATGGGCAAAGAGAAGTGCTCATTTTGGGGGGAAAGTTGGTTATCCTTACAAAAGGCAACTGGAGAAATTGTAGCTTTCATGATAAATGGCTCTTTAGTAATGAAACTAAGAAGGAGAAAAATAACTGATGTACAGTCTTCAAAGATTTACCGTAACCTTTCTCTTCAGGATTTGTGTGTCCATGTGGCAATCAGAACAAAAACTGACAGGTATGAATTACTGAATCTGATATTGCATTTAGCAGCTACAGATGGTGGTGACAAAATTCTGTCAGGTTTCTCTGCTCTGTATGCACACTCAAAAAACTTCAGGAAAAAATGAACGAACATTTGGAGAGTCTGTGCTGAGCATGCTTACAAAATTTGAAGCTTGAACAATTAGAGAAGTGGTCAATGAGAATAAAAGCTGCTGCATATATGCATATATATATATGCATATATATTCATATACATATATATGAATATGCAGCATATACATGTACTTGCTGCACACACATCCTGCACTGAAAAAGCAAGAAATATTTGCCATCTGGAGAAGTCATAGATGAAAACTGTCTGCTGGAACAGCCATAAACCAGTAAATCTGACATTATTTTTCCTACCTTTGTCACTAAATATTATCAATGTGTCCTTCTTTGGCAATGCATTGTAGCATCAAGTCACCCAGCCTCCAAAGCCCTCAACTTCTAGAAGTTATTGACTCTCAGATGAAGACAGAGCACACCTGGGAGCATCTGCTCTGCTGAATGCAACCAAATATCTCAACCTGAACCCAAAGGAAAACAGCACTCCTACTAAGCAGTCACCAAACCCTCAGACTAGTTCTTCTGGTTAACCAAGGCTGTCCTTCCACTTCACTGTGCCCATTGCCTTTTAATGCCTACCAGGATCACATCAGTGCTTAAGACCATGCAGTATATCTTATACAGCAGCACTTCTGTGCTGCATCCTTCACTGCTTAGCTCAGGAGGTGGCACATGGTTCAACTCAACCTGGCTGCCACTGTTTTGGCAGTTCCCATGGTAGTGCACACACTCCTGTTTCACCTTTGTGAGAGGCTTCATCTCTCCATCAGGTAGGTTAGGAACTGAAGTGCTTTTGGCCTGAGACTCCTGCTTTTAAGGGCAATGCACTGTGTCACGGTGGGCTGCACCAACCAACCTCTGAAACCTGCCAGACTTCAAAGCCGTGGGGAGCCAAGGCTTTGTTGAGCAGCCTGGTGAGTGGGAAGAAACATCACTTCTTTGCCAGCCTAGCCAGAGGATTCCAGCCTGAACAGAAGGCAAGAATGAGCTACTTTTATGGGACAGGAGGATCTGGAGAAGTAGAAAATCCCATGATGGAAGCACAGGAGAGGCCAAATCTCAAGAATCTCATGCTTTTATATTCACCAGAGGAGGAAGATGCTAGGTTACTCTTTGTAGGTAGTAAAAAACTTTTTCTGTAACAGGAAAGTTAGTGCATGTAGTGTATGTAGTATATAGTGTATCATGTAGGCTGTGATTTTCCCTTGTTCCCTGCTTCCCCAGATGCAGGTTTTGGACTGAAGATAAAAAGTCAACTACGTGAACACCGCAGTAACTGCTGTTATTCTGTCATTCCCAAGAAAACCAGGTGGATGCTTCAACAAGGCTGGTTTTGTCAGAAGACAGATTTACAAAGGAAAGGTTTACCTCAAATGACCTTAGACTAAAGATATAACCCACTCCCCTCTGTCCTTCAGTTTTGTAACAGTGGATTTCTAGATGGGTAAACAAGCCAAGACCCAGCTGTTGACACCTATGGAGAATGATTCCAGAATGTTGCAGGACACTACTTTATATGCAGAGACCATCTAAGCTGAGTACTTGAAATAAACTTGTGTTTCTAAGATTTAGTATTAGCAACTTTTCCATAAGAAAGGTGATATTTCAATTGGCAATTTTCAATTGCAAATAAAATACTACAGCTGGAAAAAATACATACTGGAATTCACAAAATTCCCATGAAAATGAGAGAGGAAGTCTTCTCCTAGTTTGAAGTTGTATGTGGAAAAGACATTAGATACTGTCATAATCTGAATTGAAGCCCGATATCTTTTATCCTGACATTAATGTGGAAAAATCAGTGACTTAACGGGTAAAAATAATGTCTATATGAGCAGTCTTCAGCTTTTTATTTCAGCTTCTCAGAATGTGGAACTTCAGGTACTGCAGTGGAGCACATCACTGGAAAATTCAGCCTAGAAATGCAACTGTTTGAAGACACTATCCCAGGGAAGCATATAAAATCTGCCTGCTTTTTTTTTTTTTCTTCCTTTTTTCATAGTAGGATTTTAAGTTCATTGAGATCACAAGGAAAGACAAATAACATAGAGTCTTTTGGTTAAGATTCAGATATTTGGATGAACACTAGATAAAGATCCAGACTTTGAGATGGCAAACTAAATCCAAACCTTCTCATATCCACCTATGAGGTAGGTGAAAGTCAGTATCTCACCCAATAAATCATCAGAAGAAAGTCCACAGATTCACATACTGTTTTGATTTTATTTGCCTATGGTCTCAGAAGAAATGCCAGATGTTCTCATCTAACAGAAGGCGGTATGCACTCTATACTGCATGAACATTATGAGTAAGAGCAGGAGTGCAACCAGCAATCCTACTTGGAGTTACCAACAGTCAAACCAATTGAGTTCAGTAAGTTTTTGGGGCCAATATCTGAGTCCTGTGGATTCTTCCAACTCCTGGTTAGCAAGAGTGGAGAAATTAAATGCATACTGCTCAGTGGGCCCGAGGAACAAAAAATTATTTTAGCAACTAAGCAGAAACGATTGTGTACCAAACACACTGAAGATCTGGAATATAGGGCTGTTTGAGGACTTCTCAAAAGAAACTGTGGGCATCTTTGAGGAGCTGAAATTACCAGGAGTCTGCAAGTAACCATGTCCTGGAATGCTGGACACCCATCACTGGCAGTGAGGAAGCAGAGAAAACTGAGGGCACCCTGCTGTTACCAAAATTGGTTTTAGTTGTTTCAATTACAGAACAAGAAACAACTCCAGATCTCATTGAAGCCAATCCAAAATCATTGGGTCTAGGCATATAGATCGGCTTTTCTCACTATTAAGTTCTCCTTGTTTTTCAGGAAATTCAGATTGCTTTTAGTGATATTTTAATTTCTCATCAACATGCTATTGTTACTTGTTTTTTCTAGGCAATTCGATAACCATTCAATTTATAGAACTAAATATTGTCCTCAGTGCAACTTTCCGTTTTGTGCTTATTATCTTTCAAATTTCTCACTGCTTATACTTACAGATCCTAGTGATGCTCAGTATTTCACATTTTCCTACGTAATGACACCTACTACCATTATCATTTTACCAGTAAGACCTCAGGATTATATCATACTCTCCAGTACACTCATCTGTCTAAAGGAAATTTTCAGCTCAGTTTTCACTGTGAAGAAAAGAATTTGCTGGATGAAGTTCCAGATGTGACAAAGTCTGGCACTCAGGCTCCCTGATGCAAAGTACAGCAAAGCGTTAATAGATTTTACTGAGTAATCAGCTTGAAAAGGAATAGGGGATTTAAGCCATCCTTTATTGGTAGAAACTCCAGACAAGTGGGCAACTCTCAAAGTTTTTTTGTGAGGGTTTTTGGTGTCTCATGTCCTATTGAATTTTGCATTTGTATTACCCTGAGCAAACTTCTGTGGTTCTCATTACAATTTATGTATAACTTGCACTGTTTGCAGCCAAGGCCTAAAGATGAGAACAAACCTCTGAGGAGTTAAAAGTGGCAAAAGGGTAATCTGACCCCAGAGGCGAACAGAAGGAGAGTAACTGGGAACAGGGCTGGTTCAGGTAAAATCTGAACTGCCACCCATTAACCATGACAAAGAATTGGGGCATTGGAAACAGTCTTCATCAAGCCTGTTAGAAAAGGGACAAAACTAAAGATGCCATGGCATTGGAACAGGCTCTCAAAATTAGACTTGTATCAATAAATACCCAGCTATTGTTTTGCCCTGTTTTCTACTCCCCCTACTAAAGCCAATGTCATCTGCGGAGAGTGCCCAGATCTGGAAAAGTGATTTTGTGAGAGTGAGATGTCCTTCTGACAGTTTCCATCCCTTAGTCCTGTTCTGTGAGGTCACGGGCCTCCGAAGACCTGTTATTTTTTAATAGGTAGTTGGTTCTTAGGTTCTTTCCTGTGTCAAAGGCTGTGAGTGGAACAACAGATCAATTGTGCATTGTGCATATCAGAAATGAACTCATTCGGCTCCAAGAAATGGTTTCAAAGTCTGCTCAAGCATCTAAGAAGAAGGCAAACAAAATCCATTGCGTGACCAGGGCTCCTGGTGTAGCTGGAAGTTAAAACGCAATGTGAAATGCACTTCATGGATGAGCCTCTGCAGCACCTCATAAACTACACCCACTAGTAGCCTGACTTTGTTGTTCACAGGTTACTAATAAATATTCTTTCTTCACAGTCTTTTTCATCAACAGAGACCCTCAACCACAAAATAACACTGCAGAAATGGGGGGAAAAGACCACTTCAAATTCTCTTTGGTGCAACTGTCACCCTCAAAATAAAACTTGGCAGCCAGGAACACCAAAACCATCAGGACACCCTGTGCAGGACATGGCAAAAGAACTGGAGGAGAAAGTTTTGTTACTGAGCTGTGCTGGGCAGCATGGGAAAAATGAGAAAAGGATAAAAAATTATTTCAAGTCATAAAACCAGCAAAAAGTGCAAGGAGTGGAAAAGAAAGGGAGAGATGGGCATTTATTGCACCCTTTTGGGGGAGCTAATGATCAGGACTAGACTTGGCATGTATCTAAGGAGCTTCTCTTTTAAGAAAGGGTCCACAGTACAATATAGGGGAAACCGTGTAGGGGACATTGCAAAACAATTTCAAAAGGAGGACATGATGCAGGAAGCAAATCCTCTGTATCTATCTCCGGTAACTATATGCCTGGAGCAATTCTGCAGGATTGACCTCTGATATGCCAATTCTCACACCAACATAGTTCAAAAGAACAAAAATTCAGACAAGGAATGAGTCACCTTGATGTTATCAGTCCAAGTCTCATCCCTGCAGTCTTCCTGAACTAGTGTCCCTTGCTCAATCCTCTGCTTCTAGATTTTACATCATCTCTGTGTCTTCTCCTGGGCAAGAATGAGCTTGAGGTGGTAGGTGCTGCAACACTGCACAGGTACACAGCCTCCTCCCTGGCAGCCAGACACTCACTGGTGCAGCCATGCCAAGCAGACAGCTACACACTGAGAGTCACAAGACAGAAGCATTAGGAAATGAAAACTCTGCAACATTTGATGTCACTTCTCCCATTGCTTTTTCTCAGTGCATTAAGCAAAAGGCTTGTACCTTAAACTGGCTTCACCCAGTTTCAGTGTTGAGACAACTCAAAGGCTCAGAAGTGCTCAAATTCCACGGGGCAAACAGACTTGCTGGCTTGAAGTCCTTATTCGGCTGATCCTTTCTCTCTGTGTCTCCTGCACAGTTTTTAAACAGAAATCTTTTCACTCTTCACCTCCTGCCAGGTCCTGATGATCCCTTGCCTGTATCCATCCTCCGCACACATTTCAGTTTGAGATATGAAATGCTAATTATCTGTCAGCTTCGAAATGTGATCAATCTCTCACGGTTTAACCCTGGTTGGCAACTCAACCCCACTTGCTCATTTCCCTTAGCTGGATGGGGAAGAAAACTGTAAGGGTGAAAGTGAGAAAACTCACGAATTGAGATAAAGACAATTTAATAGGGAAACCAAAAGCCAGGCACACAATCAAAGCAAACCCAGGAATTTATCCACCACTTCCTATTGGAAGGCTGGTGTTTAGCCATCCCAAGAAAAGCAGGGCTCCATCATGTGTAACGGTGTCTTGGGAAGACTAAAGCTGTTGCTCCAAACCTTCACCCTCTTCCCTCTTCTTCCCCCAGCCTTATATGCTGAGAAGGATGCCACAGGGTATGGGATGTTCCTTTGGTCAGTTAAGGTCAGCTGGCCTGGCTGTGTCACCTCTCAAACTTCTTGTGCCCCCCCAGCTTCCTTGCTGGTGGTGTGGGGAGAGAAGCAGAAAAGGCAGAAGGAAAACACCCTTGAATTATCAATTCTGTTTTCAGCACAAATCCGAAACATAGTCCCTACTGGCTACTCTAAAGAAAATTAACTCTGTCCCAGTCAAACCAAGCGCCGTCTCCTTCTGCCTGGTACTGTCAAGGCAGTGTGGGATATTTGTTTGTAGCTGCCTGAGCAGCCAAAGAGGGCAAAGGACACTCAGGGCAGAGGAGTTAACCTGAAACAATTTTCTCCCACCCAGCTTGAAAGGTTTACTACAAGAAAATATTTTAGATATTTGTTTGCTCTGGCTGTTAGTGCTCAATAAAGAAGACTTTAAGGACAGCTGATCCTGCCTTTGAGTAAGGGGACATTGCAGAAACACTCTTTCTGGCTCTTCCCACCCCATGGAAATCTCATGCAGTTTAACAATACCATATGCAAGGTCCTGCACCTAGGTCGGGTAAACCCTATTATCAATACAGGCCAGGTGGTGTACAGATCAAGAGCAGACCTGCCAAGAAGGATTGGGGGCTGCTGGTAGATGGAAGGCTGGACATAAGCCAGCAATGTGTGTTTGCAGTCCAGAAAGCCAATTGTATACTGGGCTGCATCAAGAGAAGTATGGCCAGCAGGTCCAGGGAGATGATTCTGCCCCTCTACTCTACTCTTATGAAATCTCACCTGGAGTAGTGCATCCATCTCTGGGGTCTCCAACACAGGAAGGACACCTGCTGGAGCAGGTCTAGATAAGGGCCATTAAGATGATTAGAGGGCTGGAGCACCTCTCCTAGGAAGAAAAGCTGAGAGAATTAGGATTGTTCAGCTTGGAGAAGAGAAGGCTCCTGGGTGACCTCTTTGCAGCCTTCCAGTTCCTGAAGGGAGCCTACAAGAAAGATGGAGAGAGATGTTTAACAAGGACATGTAGTGATAGGAAAAGGGGGAATGGCTTGAAACTAAAAGAGAGTAGATTTAGATTAGATTCTGGGAAGAAATGGGCCTGAGTTGCCGACCAGGGTTAAACCATGAGAGATCCATCATATTCCAAAGCCGACAGATAATTAGCATTTCATATCTCATATGAACAGTACACAATGCATGCAGAGGATGGGTACAGACAAGGGATCAGTATATCTCATCTTTTCTGTGAGGTTGGTGAGGCATTGGAACACGTTGCCTAGAGAAGCTGTGGATGCCCCATCCCTGGAAGTGTTCAAAGCTGTGTTGGATGGAGCTTTGAGCAACCTGGTCTAGTGGAAGGTGTCCCTGCCCATGGCAGGGTGGTTGGAAGTAGATGGTCTTTCAGATCCCTACCAACCCAGGCCATTCTATGACTCTATGGTTTTCTGTGATAAGGGGATTATGTGGACTGACAGTTTTAGAGTTCCCCACTAGCAGCACCAAGCACGCCTCGGGTAGAGAAACAGTCCATATAAAGGCCCTTCACTGCTTTACATCTGCCCCTGCCCCAACCCTCTGCGCTGAAGCAGATTCAGACATTCCCAACAACTGGCTGGGACCCCCGGGAGGAGGAACTGAGCAATCCAACACTTGTGGGGCTTGATGTGGTTTCTGTGCGCTCCCCAAACCAGCTGGCTCCTCAGTGGGAAAAAAAGCGGACCAACAGCATGTCTGCAGCATCATGAGGGAGGGTGCCAGTCTTTGGCACTTCCTTGGAAACACTTCCACAGACATGGTGATTTCTTGCTAGGAAGGTAAAAATCTCCATGTGGTTTTTGTGACAGCAGACATGCTTTTATGGATTATTGCCAAAACTCAGAAGCCTGTAAAACAAGCTGAGAAGTGTCCACTGGGGAAAGAAATCCTCCCGCCTTTCATGAGAAGTTAATAAATGTTAGAGAAGAAATCTGAAGACATAATAATGGCTGTGAGGATTAACTTTCTCTTACAGCAGCAGTGCCAGATTATTTATTGGAGATATATTTTTCCTATTTGAGGGAGGTTTGAGGGTTTTTTCCCTTAAAAATAGGTAACCAAAGATTTATGAATGAAAGGCATACTGGGGGAAAAAAAAATCAACCTAATACACAAAATGAAATTTCAGTGTCAAAAATCTTGGATTTAGCAGAGAACAAGAAGGGTATTTCATGCAGGCATCCTGCTGCAAAAAGGAAGGCCACTGGAGATTAATGAGGAAGTAAATAGGATTAATATATAAGGACTAAATAGGGAGGAGGTTTGGGCCATAAAAGAGGAACATACAGTTTCTCTTGCTTTGCCGCCACAGGTATGAACTGAATTGTATTTTATGACTTTCAAGGTGAATTGAAAGTGATTGAACAGCAAAGAAACTTTCTGAAGAGTTTTCACTCATAGTCCTCCTGGGACTCTTTCCCTCAGAGGTGGTAAAGGCTACTTATGCTAACTCTGCAGACAATGTGTTGAACAGAGGAAGTCCCTATAGAAAGCTTTGTTGGTGCATGTTTTCTTCCTTTGAGCACAAGACAACCAGTGAAAAGGACTTGGTTTTGCACAGAAGTCACTGAACTGCTGCTGAATAGGCCTTGCATTTTAAATCATATAATTAAAAGCAGCAATGAAAAACTTAAAAGATATTTTCCAATCTTTACATTCTCACTGTCACATGTGTGCACACACACACTTGCTGTCAGAAAAATTTGCTATTTCAAAACAAATTTACCACACAACTTTAGATAAATATTTAGACTATGAAATGTCAAAAAACTATAATATAATAATATAATTTTAGTCTAGAAATTGCATTTTTTTATTTCTATATTGACTTCATTTTTTAAAAGAGCTGAAGCATATTTTAAAATAATTTATTCTGTTTCAGATGGAATAAAATAACTCAAATGAAGTTAAGACAAAATGAATTGGGTAATTATCATTAAATCCCATTTCAGTACCAATTTTTCCCCATCCTCTACTCCTTTTCAAGTGTGCTAATCTAAGCCATTTCCCATTCCCATCTGCCATCTGATGTTTTGTCCCAGAACCAAAACGTGCTTTCCTGACCAAGCTCTCAACTTACCATCCCCACTCCTGACATGGGTTGGCCATAACCAGGGGTGCCCCCCACGAGTATCTGAGACCCTCAGCTCTCTAGCATGGCAGTCCACCACCATATCCTTCGGTCTCTTTCCCTGCATACTAGGGGATGCTCTGGTTTACTTCAAGTCCCTCACTGGGTGCAAAGATAGCGGATGTGTTTGAGTTTCTCTGGTCACTATATCCAAAATTAGGGCTGCCATGGGGGCAGCTGCTGGAGTACAGCGTGGGCCAGATATGAGAGTGGCATTTCTTGTATGTCCAGTATAAGAAAAGAGCTTAGGCAAGCCTGCCTGAAAACCCTGGCCACCTTGGGTCCCATCATAAGCAGTGTATGAAATCCCATATCCCAGATTCCCATCGAGTAACACCGGGTTTCTTCCAACAGCTCCACCAAAATCCAGCTCTTCTTTGTAAGAGGAAAGTTGGCATATTTCAGCTCTATTGAAAAAAAATTTCATAAGTCACTTTTGCCTTGGTGCAAATCATAGTTAATTAAGTGTACACCACAGCTACTGCACGGGTCGAGGCCAACTGCATGGCCACTCTTTGCCTGACCACACCCATTCCAGGCTCTTCTTGCCAGCATTCTGCAAGGGCTGTAGACACTGAGAATCAATACTGCCCACAAAGCTTTGGGGAGAGCAGAAATAAATAACAAAATAGCAAGCTGTACTTTCCCTTGCAAGGACAGGGCAGGAGGCCTTTCCCAGTCCACCTGCTTTTTGCTCTCATCTGTCCAAAGAGAATAGAAATGACATCAACTTCAAACTAGGGAGCCTGAGCCGTGAGCTATCTGGTCTTCAGGAAAGTCAGCTTGAACCAATATGAGAAGGACATTCTCAGTAGTAGACTGGCCATACCTCTGATTAGTGAAGCAATTGCTTCCCAAGAAATCGGGGGGGGGAGGGGGAGTGTTGTTTAAATTTGCCAATTTTTGCTTTTACTATGTCTATGAAAAACTGAATCAAAATTATTGGTGTAAAATACATAGGTCATGGTTCAGTCATTCCAAACAAGAATATTTCTGTCTATTGCACAACTAAAATGAGCAATATTTGAAACACTTTTCAAAAAAAAAAGTTCTCCTTCTGGTCTTTCTTGGCATGCTATTCAAAGTATACCTGACAAATGGATTCATTTAGAAATCCATATGCCTTTCAGAAAGCAAATACAGTTAGCATTTGAATAAGTTTCTATATTTGATGCCAAGCTCGAAGGGAAAATGTCCACTAATGTTTATCATAACATCAGAGACATGAGCCAAACTTCTGTCAATGCACTACATTATACTTTGGGGTGGAGGGGGTGGAATTATATATCTAGAAATAGCTTATATTAGCCTGAAATTTTACTGTGAAGAGCTGCATGGAGGAGATCACCCACAGGCTATCATCCTCCCAATGGGCAGCACAACACAGTGCAATGGACTGGCAGGGGGCACGGCAGGGAGTTCAGCCCTCATTCTGAATATCCTGCCTTTTGTGGGTTTAAGCCATATGTGAACTCACCAAATTTTTGATGGCTGTTTTACACCTGAAATGAAAACTCTGAAAACAGGGATGAAAAAAGGAATGATGAGGAAAAAACACAGATTACACCATGACCACAATCCACAGCTCTCATGGGAATGGCCACAGTCACAAGATTATAGCTGAGTTTAAAATCTTCTATTGAAATACAGAAAGGGCTGCTATTAGGCTCCTCTCCCCTCAAGCTCATTATATGCAGTGGTTTGCCATCATTAAACCATCTTTTTAACAAGTTTTGTCCATAACCTACTTGGCATATCAAGATTTTTCTAAACAATTTGAATTTTTCTAAGCATTTTGATACATTCAGGAGCTAATACACATTCAGTGAGACTGTGTGTCCCAGGATAATGATTTCCTCCTATTAGTTTAGGGCTTGGACATTGTAGATTTGTAACAGTGAGTATAATAGGGATAATACTGGTGGATTCACTTATCAGTTGGTGGAGGCAGCCCTGCAGAGTGGTCAAAGTTTGCTTGTTAAGAAAATTCCTGAACCTCATCCATTTGTCTATTAGCCAGCCCAAATGAAAAAGAAAAGAAAAAGAATAAGAAAAAGAAAAAAAGAAAAAGAAAGAAAAAGGAAAAAGAAAAAGAAAAAGAAAAAGAAAAAGGAAAAAGAAAAAGAAAAAGAAAAAGAAAAAGAAAAAGAAAAAGAAAAAGAAAAAGAAAAAGAAA
>JAWWLV010000121.1:81256873-81274373 GCA_035041135.1 Platyrinchus mystaceus | reverse complement strand
TGGAAAATGTCCTCTGAGCAGTCAAAGAGCACAGTTTAAAGAACACTTCCATGTGGATTGTTCAATAATGTTTACCAATAAGAACTAAAATGCAGGTAATGCACCAGATGATCTGTGGCAACTATGTCTGCCCACAAAATAAATGTATCATGTTCAATGTTGAGCCAATATTGTGTGCATTGTATGGAAATATTGACAATAGTTCCTCACCAGCCCCTGAAGCCCTTTTTTCTCTATTTTTAGTAGATTATCTTTGGGATGGCCACCAGTCCAGCTTTGCAGAAGCTCTGCTGCCTAGTGCATTGTCTTCATAAGAGTGATGGCAATAGCCTGATCCAAGGCAGACACTGTAATCATCATTTGCATATAAAATACAGATAATCTTCCTGGGGACAGAGAATGACGGGTGGCAAGGTGTGTCTGTAAAACCCTGGTGACAAACAGGTGGCTGTTTGGGTTTGGGTGAAAACTGGTTAGTTTCAAGTTCTTGGAACTTCTATGACTTTTCAGTAACTTTATGAAATGTGGCATATGTAAAGAGCTATGGTGGCTGCAACAAAGCAGATGCTGCTCCCAAAGCATCTAGCACAGAGCACAAATGCCTCTTCATGAACCCACAGGGGTAAATGACTTCAGCAAAAACAGTCAAGAATGGGTTTGGCAGACTAGAAAATCCCTCCTTGAATATTTGACATTAATAGTGACAGAGGGTTGGGAAGAATTGAAAAGCATGTTGGAAAGCTCAATCTACAGAAAATGTGCTATTCAATTTTACAGTTCCATAAAAAATGCAAAAGAGCTGCTTCACAGCTGGGGAGAAGGAAGCCCAGCCTCTTGGTTTCACTTCCTCCACTGGCTGACATTTATAGGATTTCACTTATAAACAGCACTTACATAAATCAGTCAAGGCACAGTTCACACCACTATCTCAAAGCAGGCAACGATCATGTATTTGTTGCTTCCTAAATGACAAAGCCTGAGGTGAGGAACAAGAGATGTACATGCTTCTTCAGTGGGTAATTTAGTCCGAAACCCAGGGCCTGGTTTGCTAAGAGAATGAACAACCTGCTGAAATCCAAATAAAATCCTTCAAGATGAGGAAGAGCTTCACTTACTAGTTCGCATTTTTAGTAAGTACCTTGCAGTGCATTTTCTCCCTGATTGAATCATAATTGTTATTTTGCTAAATTTTGAATTAATTAAATTCTTATTCTGCACTTGAAATGTCCAAGTAATTTTTGTATAAGCCTGTATGAGTAATTCCCTCTGCCATGAAGAACTGCTAGTGGACAACTTGGATTGAAGTATTTCTGAAGAGCTTTCCATAGGACACCCAGAACCCCTGGTTACCCAGAGATGTTCCACTTCTCTTGCTGAACCTCAGCTAATGACCCATCTAGCACCAACCTTACATCAGTGGCTCTCAAACACCAGTGACTAGCAGGATTGACAACAGCCTGAAGAGCATGTGGTGCTGGTCTCTCCACTTCTGCTACAAAAATCAGGATGAGAAGGCAGCAGAGAAGCAAGCACAGAACAGCAATGCAGAAGTGAAAGTGAGAGAAATTACTCAAGAACAAAAGAATAAAAACCAAAAAGACTGTAGCTTTATCTTTTCATCAAAGCACGAGTTAAATTAAGATTGGTTGCAGTTACAGAAAGTTTTTCTTGCAATTACTTTTCCACATTAGAATGTACTGCAGGAACTCCATGGATGTCTTGGATTGAGAGAATAAGCCAAGGAAGGGAGTCACAGTAAAAATGAAGGCCATGCAGTCACTGCAGACATGCAAATCCTCTTTGAACATACATTCACTAAGGAACATGTTCCCTTAGAGAAAATTATCACAGAGCCATGTACATCTCCCTCAGGAATGCCTGCCAGGAAGGCACCCTTCATCACCTTTGTTCAAACTGCAGAGAGATAGCCAGATATGCACACTGACAAGGATGAGCTGGATGTCTCCAAAGCATATTCACTGGCTACTGTCTTCAGCTGTGACTTTAGAAGTGACTCCATTCTACACCCTTCAAGTGAGGAACTTTAGAGAAGAAACCCTGCGTGGGTTGGATACAGAGAGTTTCACTTTTTAAAGGTGCTGGCTGTTCTGGATTTCTCCTTTTTCAGGAATAAAAACTTAACTCAGGAGAGGTGTCCACCCAGAACAGTTGTCCACCCCCAAGTAAAACAGGAGGCAAAGTATGTTTAAGAATACTATTCTCTTGAAAAGCAGCAATTTATGTCCTCAAAACCATTATGGGAATCTAAGGTATGTTTTTACCAAGGAGAATACCCATGTTTTGCACACAATATTTAGATGTTTACATAGGACATAGTTTTTTGCCCAAACAATGCAAAAGGAAAACTTTCTGGCATGTACTGGCATTGCACATCCTAGTGCAACAGCCACATGAAATGGTGGAATTGTGCACCCACAAAGCAAACACTCTGGACAGCCTAAGGCTATGTAAGTGTTTTGGAGATGAGTCTGTTCATCACATATTATCAGGCCTTTGAAGGGTGAGTATTCCTAAGTATTTTGAAGAGAAGATTTTGATTTTGTGCTCTTGATCCTTACATGCAGACTAGAGCCCCACTGCAGAGCTGCTTCTGATGCATCTAGAGATTTAGGTAATTGTTGCAAAACTACACAGCTCCAATGCAACTATTTAAAAGACATGTAGATGTGGCACTTAGAGACATAGTTTAGTGGTGGACTTGTCACTGCTGGGTAAAAGGTTGAACCTGCTGATGTGAAAGGCCTTTCCAACCTAAATGATTCTATGATTCTATGAAAACTAGAAACTCAGCCTCATTCCTGCATAAAGGGGTTCCCGGGGAATTTTTTTAAGACAATAAAATAAAAATGTGCTGCTGCAGCCAAGAATGTTACTTATCTCGACAAGAGACAGCTTCCCTGATCAGCCTCATTTTAGCAGAGTGAGAAGTTAAAGACTTCAGATAAGCTGGAGTGTGTGCTCCAGCTTTCCACTGTGTTGTTGTTCAGGTGATTCCCATTCTCACACTTTGCTTCTGTCCTCCCTCTTCTTCAGTCCTGAACACTTCCTTCCTCCAGAAAAACACAACATCCTAAAGTGAGCTATCAGTTGGCTGAGTCCTCATCATACTCCATCATACTCCCTGGGAAAGAGGACTCAATGCTCCAGATACTCAACTGGCTCTCAAAAAAATCCCCCAAATTTAAGCAGAGAAACGGGAATTAACTTATTCTAAAGCATAAGAGAATCTCGGCTTAGATTTTGAGAGACAAGCAAACGCATTTGGATTTAGGTGGTTTCTAATCCCACAGTTTCCATCTGTGTCTTTGGGCAGTCGCCTTTGTCAAACTGCCTAAAACATTTTCTAACTCAGCAAGTTAACAGGAGGAAAGGTAAGGCCACGTGCGCCTCCATTTCCTGGCATTGACCTGGGAGAAAGTTGATGCCGGACGGGCAGGGATGCTGAGAGCATCCCCCTCTCCTGTCCAGGCTGGCCAGTGGTCCCATCCCAAGCCCAGCAGGTTTCAAAGGAGACACTGGGCAGAAGGCACCCAGCAAGGGGGCTGCCCTTGTGCCTGGAAAAACAAGCAGTCCCAGCAGCTTATTTGTCTGGGTTTTTTTAGAGGAATACAGGTTCACTCATCATTACAATAAGCATATTCACACTCGCACTGAGCCAGTTTGAGACTTCCAAGACCAGCACCGTGTATGAATGAGCCCAGTAAGAGCTACATACTGCAGAGTCTAAGCCAATGTTTTTCAAGTTTGGGTCAGTCTGAGGCACCGTGGCTGAAAAAGTATTGCAATGAGCATTGTAAATTAATATTTTATGTTCCCTTGAAGTGCTTTTTGAGGAAATTAGCCTTCATTACTGAGGCATCTCTCCTGTAAACACAGAAAACAGAAAATACCTCTGCTGACAAGGACAGCATTGTAGGGCAGGGAAGAAGAGTAAACATTGAATCTGATGGGAAGAACTGGACTGATTCAGCAGCTGAATCAATCAGGCATATGCATCCCTACTCCCCAGCAGCAACCCAAGCTGCAGACCTGCAGCACCCACTACAGATGGCCCCACCTCTACACCCAGGGAGCAGCACCCCATTGCCCCTGCCCCCCAGACCTACCAAAATTGTAAGGTGAAGACTTCAGCCTCTATTGAATGCATCTCAAGGGCACCAGGACCCCCACATTACTGCCAGCATGGTGGTTTGTGATGCACAGGTTGCAGGCATCACCAGATCCTGGTCCCGGGATCTAAACAGTGAGGGCAGCATGGGCGTGGAGCTGCCACGGCGCTGTTTTACTTTTCGTGTTTTGGACCATTTGCACAGCCCGACCAGTTCTGGAGAGAGAGCATTTTTGGCACTGGCTGGGGAGGTTCCTCTGCAGCTGAGTGCAGCCAGCCAAACTCGGCTGGCACAAGGCAGGGCTTTTCAAAACGTTCTGTGCTCCAATCGGAAAGCAGCCGAATGCTACTCTTCTCAGAAAAGTGCTGCCCTTGTCCTTTTTTAATGAAAGCGAACTTGGTATTCAGTAGGAGCAGGCCAGAGCTATTTCAAACACGGAAGACAGCAGACACAAATCAATAGAAAAAAATAACTTCTTTTTATTTACAAAAAAAAATCCAAATATTGGATGCTGTAAACAAAATTCACAATCTGTTCCCTCTAGAGTCTGTTTTCCATCAGCTCTTTTTCTGTCTGTGACAAAGCCTATAGTCAAAATGTTCCAAAAGAGCAATCCAAGGAGCAGTTTGCTGCAACAGGATGCCTTGCAGAAGGCAACAGTTGTAAGGAAATTTGAGGGAAAGCAAATCTGCACAGACTCCTACAGACTGCAGGAGCCTGCACTGCCTTTCGCCAAGCTGTCTTGAAATTTGCAGGCTTTTTTTTTTTTTTTAATATTTATTTTGTTAGCAAACCACTATTACAACAGCAAAACAGTACACTGATTTTCTTTCTTGGAAAGGAAACTCTCTGCATAAAGAAAACCATACAAAAGAATATATGCAAATAGGAGCTGAATATGCAAATACAGTTTTTTCTCTTCTGTGCAGTTTCATCTAACACACTTTATTTTCTCAATTTAAAAAAGCGACTTTTTTGAACTGGTAGGAGCTTCTGATGTGATGCAAACCAACCATTTAATAAGAGCTGTTTAAAGGATTTGTGTGAAGGCCTTTGTGCAAGATAAAAAAATATTTTAAGTGCAATAAGAGAAACTAGAAAAATATCATCTTTTTGGTCTTCTAATTGCCCTTCTATTTTTAGAAGAAATGTTCTTACATTTGGGACGACAGCTATATCTAAGAAAAAAAAAAAAAAGAAAAAAATCCCATTTCAAAGCTCTTGGTTGTTTCACGATCGCTACATTTAACCAATTTTAGTGCCCCATTGGTTAGCAGGAAATTCAGCTGTGGCACAAACAGTTTTACTGTAATCAGGTCAATGTCTTTAATCAGTTCAGCTCTTTAAAAGGGGCACTGTCTCCTGTAGCACAAGCTCTAACCTTACAGCTGATTGGATGGGATAGATGAAGTCCACAAAGCAAGAAGGCGGTTGTTAACTTTAAAAGTACCAGTGTGCCGAAGAGGAGGGGAAAAAAGCAGTTAAAAAGAAGTCAGACTTTATGGAGGGGAAGGTGTGCAAACCACAGAAATAAGCCAGCTTTGAAAAAGGGTTCTTATTTTACTCTTGGCCTGAACTCGTGCCTTCTTCCCACCTCTCACACCAGGTACCTTTTAAGCTACCGGTCACAAATAAAACAAAGCTCCACCAGTTCCAACACTTGATCATCAACATATGCAAAACAGATCTGGAATACCTATATAATATATATAAAAACATATTATATATGTATCAAAATGCAAATACCAAAAGGTGCAGTTTAGCTCAGAGCCCTGCTGTATGCACTATAAGGAAACTAGCTGCTCTCAATCAAAAAAAAAAAAACAAAACCAACAAATAACACAATAAAATTTGAGCTGAGAGGAATTAATTCAAAACTTTCTTTCAAGCAATGGCAAAAAAAAGGGTCCTTCAAAGGAAAAATTTGTGTCATGTATTATCAGCATTCTGTGGTTGTGGCACAGCTATAGATTCTCCAACCCTTTTAAAGAGTGGATGACTCATTTATTTGCTGCAAATAGTTGTGGGAGAGAAGACATACCACATTACCAGCTGATCCTATTTCCCCAGCCCTCCCCTCGCTTCCACTAGCAAACCGGGAGCAGGAGGCAAGGGGAGCCAGTGGGCCAGGAGCACCCAGCCCAGACCCTTCAAGCGACCGGAGGGAACCTCGCTGGAACAAGAAGCCAGTGGGAGGTTGCAGCCAGCACCAGAGGAAGAGAAGGTGGGGACAAGATCTGCACGTCAATGCTGGGAATGGCAATGAACCAGCTTTTAGTTTCCTGAAGGACTCACGGGGAAGGTGCTTCAGTAAACAAATCGGGTTCCTATTAAAGTGCCTGCAGAGTGAAAAGTACAAAGCGCGACAAAAATAGATGTACCTTACTCTCTCCATAGGGAAAACACACTGCCAGAACTCGAGTCCTTTCCCTCTCCCTGCCCCTGACTTCAACACTAGACCCTACCTGTGACCAGACAGGGCACAGCCGGTTTTCCTTCAAAAGCCTGAATTCCCTTTTTCCCCATCCCCCCTCCCCAGCAAGAAAAAGCAAAATATCAAGTCAAGTGTCACTTAGTCATTAGGTTTTTGAAGCACAACAAGGAATTTAACACCTTCAGAGATGGCACTGAAGTGAAAACAATAGCAGAGGTTGGGTTTTTTACCCCATGCTGATCTTAGGGAGAGGAAATGAAAGTGAATAGTTATTGTTCCAATGTAAAGTGATTCCATTTAAATAAAGTACAGTACTAAAATTGTAAATGCAGTGTGACAACCAGATCAAAGATGTTTAATATTTGCATAAAAATATATATAATATATATATAAAATATAATTTTAAGCAATCGTGCAACACTCTTAAAAAGGGTTCATTTCACATTTGCTAAATTCTAGTGGTCCTGGAATGCATAATGCATTCTATTAAAAATACTCCTTTAAATATTAACAATTAGTGTTCAAATAACCAACTAATACAATATTCTTTAGCTGTCAGGGTGTTTAAATAAACCTATCTTTGATCCACGTTCCACTGAATTACACATCATGGAGGTATGCAGTCACAACATTAGTGGGTTAAATGTCAAAATGGCATTACAGTACAAAACAGTTAAAAAAAATCAGCTAGTCATATGTTTCTCCATCTGTGGAATTATTATGGCTCACAAGCAACCCACTGAATTACTGTAATCCTTGTTCTTGCAACCAAAGACATTATCTGAATCCCACCTTAATCCTGACTGGTTAATTTACTCCAAATTTCTCAGGTGTGGGTTAAAAATTCACTGCAAGGTGCCCACTGTCCTATGACATCCTGTTGCAAACTGGAAAACAAGTAGTACTTTATTTAAACATTCCTTAATTGCTACATTTTCATAGACCACATTAATATATATTGTGTGTGTATATATATAGATATACACCTATAACATGTACATATATACACACACAAACATATATACACACATACACACACGTACCTAGGATAATAGCACACTGACAAAACATTAACTCTATACAGGTATTTGCCAAGAAAAAAAATAGGGCATTTCCTCCACCACTTATTCACAAGCTTATGGGGTTTTTTTGTTTTTAAACCTTGTGTCCCTGATAAAACAAAATGCATGGTTAAACCACAAAACTATACTTTTTTTTCCTCACTTCAAATTTTATGAAGGTATCAGGCACTTTTGATTATTATTGGTGTGTACAAATATAGGAACATCTTTCTTTTCTTTTACATATATATATATATATATAATCTACTGTATTTTCTTTGCTCAGATAACTTATTTGAGAAATCTTTGGTCCTTGAGTATATTCTTTTTGCCACAGCTGGTTTTCCAGCATTCTCACATTTTTAAAATGTGAGGCATGCACACAGCTGGAAATAATGGACTTTGTCATCGTACGTGTTTCTGTCTTTATAACTGTACCAATCCACTACTGTTCATTTGGAGCAAGCTGTTTCTGCTAAAGCACTCTAGTCAAGCAAGCTATACATTCTACACAGTCAATCCATAGACGGCACTTGCTGCAAGCCCCAAACGCAGTAATTCCAATATACAATTTTATTCAGCTTATCTCTGCTTTATGCCTCTAACTTTTAATTCCTGAATATACATAGAATTGTTTTTTGTGAAATTTTTTCTTTTTTTTTTTTTTTTTGTTGTTTGTTTGGCTTTGTGTTTTGTTTTCTTTCATATTCTCCCTTTTGCAGATCCCATTCTAGAGTAAGAAAAAAAATAAAAGAAAATAAGGCTTTCCCACCTTCTCTATGCCAAAGCTATGGGAGCAGATATTGCCAACCCATATTGTCATCAAGCATTCCTCCCTCACTTATTTCAGGGGAAGCTGGTTGCTTTTAATGACAGGCCTCTTGTGCTCTGGGGTAGGATCCAATTATTTTGGGGTTCTTTCTCGATCATGCTCCCATTATTTATTAGAAGAACCACGAGCTTTTCCCAAGCTTGAAAACTAGAGCAGATCATCATTGCACAAAACACCCCATTTCAAAGGGATCCGTTGCCCCTTCCTACGTATTAGAAAACGTTCTCCCCACCAGGTCTACTATTTTCCGTCCTTAATTACAAGGCAGCCAAGTAGAGTATGTGTGCTGCTGGCAAGGGAACACCGTCTGAACCTGGGCAATATAGTAATTGCTGAAGTTGGCATCTGCTACATATGGGGCTGGCTGGTAATAGCAGGTGACATTGGCCACATTGGGGATGATATTTTGCTCAGCTAGGACCCGGATGGCCAGCATGGTGATCAGATTCAGAGTCTGTCTCCTCTCATGTCCCATCAGGCACACTGTGCTCTCGTTCACCACACCGTGAAGGGTCATGAGATAGTCATACTTGCGGTCCTCTAATCCCACAAAGTGGTTCTGCAAGTAGGACTCCAGCTTTCTCTGCTGTTCTCCAATGTCTGAGAAGTCAATGAAAAACCTCGAACACATGTATCTCTGCAGGGACTTAATCTCAGATTCAGAGGCAGCCCTAAAGCCCCTTACCAAAAGGTTGCAGTACTTCAGAAGACCACCTCCTCTGATTTCTTCTGGGTTTCTGGTGGCAATTATCTTGTTGCAAAGGTGATCAAAGGCTTCCTGGAAATCCCCATAGACACTCTCACCAATGATAGTTGGGTGAAAAGTTTCAGTCATCGGATTCTCTGAGCACTCATAAAATAGCAGCAGGGAGTCCAGCTTGATTTGAAAGGAATCGACACTGAATTCAAACTGCCGCCTCAGAGAGTCCACAAATTTCAGCTCCACATTTTTGCCACTGTTGTTGGACAGGGAGATGAGACTCCATCGATCTGAATCATTGCATACTTTTACCATTTTCTGCACATAAGCCTCCTATAATTGGAAAGACAAAATGAGCAAATCAAGACAGATGCAAGAAATCTCCCCTTCACTGCATTTGCTTGTACCCCCACAGCCCCCCCAATCCTTGCATTTCATGGAAGATTTCATAGAGCTTGCAGATACAAATCACAGAAGAAACACTTAATGTGAGACCTCAAAATGCTATCACTGCAAGAGGATGACAGGGAAGGGTGTTCTGCTGGGACTGTGGCTTGCAAGGGAAGCATATAGCAACACTGCTTCTTTCAGTCACTTTTAAATACATCTACACACTAAGCCCATGGCACACATGCCAAATATACCTGCACCCACATGCATAAGGGCGCTACTACAACCAGATAAGAAATCTTATTTATCTGTTTCCACTTCTCTCTCTCCTCCCCACAAAAACAATTTAGCAAGTGTTCACTCCCCTCAATCATTCCAATGCAGATTCCACAAATCTGCCCCATATTAAAAAAAATCCATCTAAAAATCTGAAAGACATCTGGTATTCAGCCTAATCAACTCAAGCAAACTGTCTTCAAGGGGAGGGAATATGCCTCCCCCCCTAGGCACTTAGCGCACCTGAATGCATGCCTGACAGACGGGGTTTCCTTCTTGCAGATATGAAATCCATCTATGCTCTCCCTGCACCCGGGAACCGGTCTGGCACGCCGAGCTGCCGCCGAGCCGGGCTGGGAGAAAGGTGTGCAGCCCCTGGCACACACACGGCCCAGGAAAACAACCGAGAGGGAGGAAAGGCTAATTAATCCTCAAGAGCCCCGGCCAGGGCGCTTCATTGCAAACTCCTCGATTTTAAGCGCGAAGTGAAAAAAATCGTTCAGGGTCCCCCTGGGTCGCGGGATGTGGGGGAGAGCTGCGTTTCTGAGTCCACCCCTCCATCCCCAGTGGGAAGGTGCCCACTTCCCGCAGGCAGGCGCTCACACTTGCCCACTCCATGCATCTGGGCACAGGGCAGGTTTACCTTGAGGGTGAGTGGCGTGATCTTCTCCTTATTCACCCCCTCGGGTAAGAAATCCAAGAGGCAGTCCAAGACCACGTCCTTCACAGTCTGAAATTCGGCTTCCCCTTTGAGGTCGGCGCAGAAGATGAGGTCCAAGTCCTTGTAGCCCAAGCCGCTGTCCTGGTGGAGGACGTGGCTGGCGGCCGAACCGTTCAGCCGCACGTCACGCAGGCCGATGCCCTTCTCTTCCAGCCGGCTCCGCACCACCTTGACGATCTGGCGGGGCTGCATGGCCAGCGTGGGGAAGTTGCCGCGGCCGTGGATGGGGATAGTCTCGCTGAGGATGCGGTCCAACCGCTGCACTTGCTCCCAGCTCAGCACGTTGCAGTGCGCGCTCTCGCCGCCGCCTGCGGAACTCCCGCCGGGGCTGCCGCCGGCCTTCTCATCGTCTGCCATGGTGTGCGGCTGCCGCCTCCCCGGGCTGGATCCAGGCACCGCTCCGGCTCCTTGCCGGCCCCCCGGGCCCCCTCTCCCTCCGCGCCTGGCAAAACAGGAGGAAAAGCCAGCGGTCAGCAGCTGCGCGCACCCGGCTCACGAGCTCCGCTCCCCAGCGGCCGCCCCTTCCAGCGGAGAAGCGGGGGACACACCTACTGATTGGACTTTAAAAAAAAAAAAAAAAAGAGAGGGAAGAGGGGGAGAAAAAGCCCCCCGAAGCCGGGCGGTGCTGCAGGATAGAGGAAGGCGCCCGACCTGCAGAGCCGCTGCTTGCGCCGCTCTCCGCGCCCCTGCCGGGGCAGAGGCCGCCCCGCGCCGACGGAGAGGCCGCCCCGCGCCGCCCAAAAGGCCGCCCCGCTCGCTGCCGCCGCAGGCTGCCTCCGTCTCCGGAGCTTTCGTAGTCCTGCCCGGGAAAGGTCCCCAGTAGTTTTTATACGGGGTTTCTCCGCGCTTCCGGGGCTCCGAGTCACGGCGCCCTCGTCCCGCCCCCTCCATCTGCATGGCCGGCCCGGCGGTGCCCCCGGCACGCCCACACCCCGCGCACCCGCGGCCCGCCCGCCCCTCCGCCCCGCCGGAGCGCCCAGCGCCGCCGTCCCGCACCGCCCCGCGCTGGGAAACCCGCGCAGCGCAGCGCAGCGCAGCTTTCCCCGGCACGGCTCCGGGGAGGCAACAAGTGCAACACCCTTCTCTGCCCGCGCAAGGGGCGCGGCCCCTCCCGCTCCCGCCGTGGCCAGATGCGCACCCAGGGGCACCCAGCTCCGCTCTGATGTCCATTCCGGATTTCCCCCCCCCACACACACACACGCGTTTTTACCCCTTGCCCCCCCTCCCCCTCGACATTCCCGGTCATTCCAGGCGCAGCCAAACTTCATACCAGAGCGACGGAATTTGGCAAGGGCCCCTTTCCAAGCAGATGCCGAGGATCCCGGGCTGTGTGGTTTGCGCTGCTCGGCTCCTGACCGAGATTTCCAGAGCCGCCTGCGGCAGCGCAGACACACCACGCCGTGCCTGCCCGGTCCCGGCCCCGGCCCGGACCCCTCCCCCGCGCCCGCCCGCCCTTCTCGCCGGCGCGGAGGGGAAAAAGAAATCCCGAAGAGCACGAAAGAGCCAGTGCCTTCCAGGAGAGCATCCTGCCTATAGAGTATACTTGGGTAACTGCGTAGCGGGAAAAATAACGTTTAAGACATGCATATTATATGAACATACACATATAGTTTTTTTCAGTTACGTTTTCTTTTGAATAACAATGGATGTACCCGCTTCTTTTTCACCCCTTTAATACATACAGATACATATAGATACTATTTAAAATACGTATAGATACTATATACATGTAGTTATTATTTAAAATACAGACAGATACTATTTTAAAACATATAGATACCATTTGAAACAGGCTAAGCGTGCGCACACACACACACACACACTCGTACAACCCGCACGCAGCAGCACCCGGGGACCCCGGGGCCCGCCACCGCGGTGTAGACAGCGAGTGGCGCGAAGAGATGCAGGGATATGGGGGGACAGGACGGCGTTGCGTCACTGCTCGCAGCTTTGTGACGCGCGGCTGGAAAGCAAATGGGGGTGGGCAGAGAAGTGACGCGAGGCCTCCTCAACCAGGCCCCTCGCCAAAGCGGCTGGGGGGGGCGACAGACCCCGACGGGGTTTACTGCCTCGTCCTCTCCAATTTTAGTGCCTCCCCCCTCCATAATCTCGTGCCTTGGGATTGAGTTGGGGGTATGGGGATATGTTCCGCTCCTCACGGGGAAACACCTGAGCCGGGCGAGCTGGCGGGGTTTATCCCCCATCCCAAAAAGCAGAGGCGGGGGTCTCGCCGAGCTCGGCGCCCGCCCCGTCGGGGAAGACCCCCCGGCCCGGCCCGGCCCGGCCCAGCCGCGGGGCAAGGGCGCCCCCTGCCGGGCGCCGGGCTCTCCCGAGGGGGCGGGCGCAGCCGCGGCCCGAGCAGCGGGGGGGGGGGTTTGTTCTGGGTGCGGCCTCGGCTTTGATTCACTGCCCAGATTCCCTATTACTTCAGCAGCACATATCTGCTCCTGACTCTGGAGCAGACAGGGAGCAGAGGCGACTCCACGCTGTGCCCCCGTCACGCAGCACCACTGCCCCCTCCCCGTGCCATTCACGGGACGAAAAAATTGGTTGTAGTGCTCTATGACAGTGAATGATATGACTAAAAAAAAAAAAAAAAAAAAAAAAAAAGAAAAAAAAAAAGAAGAAAGAAAAGGGACAAAAAAATAGGGCAGGAAGTTTTTAAAATCCGGATGTGCACAAGTGACTGCAGCTTGAGAGCAGAAGTAGAGTGTCCTGCGTCCACTGGCACACTGACTGGGGTTTGCTAACTAATTCCTTTATTTGAAACAAATATTCAGACTAAGAGGCCTGCTGGCAAGGGAGCCTGCACCACTTGCTATTGCTGCTGAGCTCAGAGAGCCCCCACTCTCAACCTGGGTGCAACTGATGGTGCATTCAGAGAGGAGGGTGCCAAGCAATGCCCATCTCCCTGCACGGCAAAGAAATGCCCAAGTCTCCCCAGACCCAGACAGGTCACAGCTGAGGCCAGGGGCTTATAGGGTTCCCACGGGGGGGGCAGGAGGGGGAGCTGCCTGCCTGCAGCACTGAGGCATCTATGCACTGCCTTCAGTGCATAGTTAGGAAGCTCAGAGAGGTCGAAGCACAACCCCATTCCCAGACTGGCATCACTCAGGTGAACCACAGTTCACTAGGGCACACCATTTAAACTTTCAGAAGGAATAACTACAGTCTTATTTATAAGCAAATTATCAATATCAATAATCAGCCAGGTTACTGATTTCTAGAGCAAGGGCAAAGACCAGACCTGGAGGCTCATCCCATATTAAGCCAGGACACATCCAGAAAACTGAGACTGCTTCTTGGTTGGAAGTAGTGAACATTTCATTTCACTTGTGTTTGTCAGCACATTGCAATGAAATTTTAGCAATATTTCAAATATAGCAGAATGTATCAGTGAGTTTACACTGGTCAGTAGGATTTAATGTTATTTTATACAGACCTTGTTTCATTTCCCCATGAGGTGTGGGTTTTAACCTCTCTCAAGTCGCTGATTCTTGCCCATTTAAAAAGAAAAATGAGCAGCAGTTCATCCTGGGGAATACAGATTTGCTAAAGACAAGGTGAACGTATCTCAGAAGGAAGACCTTTGCACTGCTGGGTTTTGCCAAAGGAACAAGGCCAGCCAAGCACTGCCCTCACCTCACTTCCGTTTTTCAGTGTAACCACCTACAAATCTACTTTAAGGAAGAGAAGAAATTGTTTCCAGTCAGAATCAATGAATTTACACTTTTTCAGTTCAGAAAGGTATGTGGGATATTAATCATTGTGTTCTTTGTATAGATAAACAACTATTTGCTTTGATGTGCAATTCTTTTCACTTCTCTTCCTCTAATTAATAGACACTAGGTAAAGGGTGTGTTGTTTCAGGTTTTTTTAATAGCTGTCTAAATATAAGGGAAATATATACTCAATTATGAAAGCGCAGGTCACTTTAAATCAGTAGAAATCATTAAGAATTTTAGCAAGAAATTAATATAGGGTATATTACCTTACAAGCAATGAAGAAATATTTGCATGATTTACAGCTGCTGCTAATAAAAGAATTCATTCATCCCGTGAACATGCTCTGTCCCTTTAATGACAAACTTACTTTTGGAAGGAAAAGGGGGGGGGTGGTAAAATTGTCAATATGAGCAGTAATTCTTTAACGGAATTTTGATTCTATTACTCACACAGGTTGTTTGCATTGCCCAAACAATTAATAGAAACCCAAGATGTGTGATGTGAATCATGTCTTTCTGTATGTCTGCACAATATTTTTCACTTAGTCCCTTCATCTCACCCATACTCTCAGTCCTGCTCTAGAACAAATGAAATTTAATAGCAATACATGTGTTTCTTGTGTATGCATTTGTGTATATTTGCTAATAAAGTCCTCAGTGTGAGATGTTAATTCAGCTTGGCCATGTAGCAGAGAGTGCATTCTCCAGGTGAGTTCTGCTGAATTTAAGAATTTAAGTATTTTATTGACTGAACTCCATGTACTGTGACTGTAACGTCATTCTGTCTCCCTTCTGCCCAAGACGTGGTGCCTAAAACAGGAACATGTTCTCTTTGGACAAAAAAAGAACAAGAAACTATGACTCTTCAGCTGTCCCTATTCTAGGAATTGGTGCCCATTTGCTGCGCAGCAGGAGCAAAACTTCCAGTTTATTTTTTTCCAAGAGGAATTGAGTTCATGTGACACGGCTGCTCTACCAACACAGCGAATATGTGTTACCTACAGACAGTCAGGGGATTCACTTCTGATTAGCAACACTACTTCAGTCCAAAAACTAGTGTTGACTCACCCAGAGGTGTTTGGTTTTGTTAAAAACGTAATAAACATCAATATTGCTAGGTATCACTAGGTATGAAAAACATCACTAGGTATTAAAAGCAGCAGCCTTCTGTCTTGGATTGACTTGGCAGAAACAAAGAAGTCTAGGAAGTCCAAAATACACCCTCAGATGTTTGGAAGAAAAAAAATTATCATAATTGTGTAATGAAAAGTTTAGTAATATAATTCCTCCTTTTATTTATTTCTAATCCTTCTATTAAGGACAGTTATTAACTGAGGACAGTTATTAATTGGACACAAACGGCAGGTACCATCACGATGGTTTTCCCCATCTCTTGACAACGTTAAAAATGCATATAGATGTTCAATATAATAAAAAAGCAATAATCTGTAGCAAGATGGACATCGAGAGCCACACTTGCCAGGTGGCTGGATACGCAGCGTTTCAAGTGTGGATGAACAGGCTGTGCAAGGGGAGCTCTGGGGCCCCTCGGCAGCCCTGGCTGCAGTGGGAGCACTGGCAGTTGCACAGGGATATGGCAGCCCTGCAGCTTCCCACCCAGGCCTGGCACAGCTGCTCTCTCTGTCTCTGTTCAATAGTGCCTTAGTAGGGCTGGCGTGGTCTATCTCATACAGAGGCCAACAGCAACAAAAACATTAAAAATGAGATCTTGACCTAATTTTTTGTTCTCTGCTTGCTAGAGATGGAAAGACATTGCTGGGCAGCAATCACCGGAAAACTTCTTTATGTTATTCACTGTGTTGCTACACAATTATCTTGCTGGAAACAGCAGCTATATGAGGGAAGAATATTCGTAGCTGTTCTCCACCCTGACAGTATGCAAATGTATCAACTCAGCTCCAGATACAAATCTGTGGAGAGTGTAAGCTCTTGTACCCTTTCACTCCCTCCTCATCACCTCATGTGCAGCTGCTGGCAGGTGCTCTGGGCAGCTGCCGGCTCCATCCCACTCCCCACGCAGTACAGTTGGATGCCTCTTCTCTGCCAGTTGCTACCCTAGACCAGAGAGTGGGGAGATCTCAAAGAGGCACCAGCCAACAGGACAGAAGTTCAGAAAACTTGACTTGAATGGGAAATGCTTAGAATTACTGCAAAGTTGTCAGATCCAAACAGAGACCAGCCCAGGGTGAACCTTGCACCGCACATACACATTCCAAAAATTAGTTTAATGAAAACAGCCCACATTAAATGGAAATTTGCTAGAAATGACTTTGAGTACCAAAAGGTACTGTTATTGACAATAGTACAGAACAAAGTACCTTCAAAATTAACTGTAAGACTTTGCTTATATCCGATACATTTGTAATCCTTTCCAAATTTTTTTATTCATATATTTCCTCAGAACTAGTCTGGGCAAAGTTTGAGCATGGGTGCAGAAGTAGAGCTCAAAGGCTTGTTTTGTTTTTGTTTTGTTTTGGGTTTCTTTAATCATTTTTTTTTCCTCACTAAAGTACTCAAGTCTGATTTTTTTTTTTTTCCAAGGGCAAAGTAGTCTTCTGATACCTTGATATTCTATAGTTCACACTGGTTTATTTCCAAAATTTATTTCCATGCTTGACATTTTGTGATGGAATAATCAATACTAGGAATTATTACGGCATTGACTGCTGAAGTAGTCAATACTAAGCTTCTTTGAATAAAACAAAAATCAGAGTTACTAGAAAATGGTCTTTCAAAGATAAATAAAATAAATCTTTGTGCTTTCAAAGTACTACTGTTTTCTTAGTTTTATTTTTCTTCTGCCAGATTTTACTGGAAAGATGTTTTACTCATCCTGGGAAAAATGTCAATGTTTGGTCTAAATACTGTGATGTTTTGAAAAGGTGAAGTTTGAAGAAGGCCAAATTATCAGAATTTTCTGATGAGCCTGCCAGTAGCTTTTTTGCAGTTCTGCTGAGAACGTGTGTTAAATGAAATAGTAGTATTCAGCATGTGCATTGCTGCAGCAACCACTGGCCAAGTCAAGAGATCAGGGCACCAAAAGCTTTTTCTATCAGAAGACCTATTCCTGCCTCATCTAGGTAGTTCATAGCCTAAATACACCAGTACATAGCAGTATCTTACATTAGACAAATCCTGAGTAGGATTTTTCAGAGCTGGAGCTGTAGTCAGACACAGGAGATGGCAAGCCTCTCACCTTCTCCACGCCCG
>JAWWLV010000121.1:81211032-81256773 GCA_035041135.1 Platyrinchus mystaceus | reverse complement strand
TCCTGAGTAGGATTTTTCAGAGCTGGAGCTGTAGTCAGACACAGGAGATGGCAAGCCTCTCACCTTCTCCACGCCCGGCCAGCAGCCATTCCGCTTACGCTGCGAAGCGTAAGATGGTGTGCTCCTGGCAAACCCTTTTTCTCTACTTCACCTGCATAAAAATAGTCATGCTCTTAGCTTCAGTTATGTTTTACACTCAGATACTGTTGTGATTTTGCCCATATTGACCCTTGGGATCTAAGCAGGATAAAAATGAACTATACAAGATCTAGGTATTCCTAGTCATATGGCAGCCAAGAGTAAGACTTTTTGTTTTCTTACTTTTTTTTTTTTTTTTGTTAAAAAGACCATATTTTTTATTGTTATGTAGGAGAGTTTAAAGCTTCTGTCTTTCTACCCCCATAAAAATGACACCCCCTCAATATTTCATGTCTCATGCATTCATGGAATCCTAGTTGCTTGTGACTTATAGGATTTTATGCTGATTTTACTTGACGTGTTTTGTTTACCTTACAATGCATTAAGCTTACGTGGGAATACTCCAGTGGATTTCAGCATTCTGCCTTTTATTCAGAAGAGATGGAGAAACTCATCATTTCAGATTTAAACAAGCTGTCCTGCTTTTGGAACAACAAACTGCAGAGTGAAAATACACAATGTGAACTAAGAAAAATCGGGTTACTGTTCATTCAGACAGAATTGGTTTCACAGAGTCAAAGCCATAATTTAGTTTCACCTACTACAAAACCAATGCTGTTTTTCCAAGTACTTTTGCTATCAGGACTGTGACTCTTGATGGAGTCAGAGCACCTTTCAGTCTTGATTAAAGCCTATAAATGCTGGAAATTAACTGGTTTACTATTGAAAATGTGTTTCATTGCCCAATTAATTTCACTGTAAAAAATGTGCATTATGTTCCTAGTCAAAGGGCATATTTGCACAGAACAGGAGCGTTTGTGTTGAATTTGCTGTACTCTGAAATCACATGTATATTCCCAGGGCGCAATTCTTAGTGACTGTAAAAAAGTGAGATACACGGATTTGGTGCTCTTCCTGTTTAAAACTACCTGTTGAAGTAATACTGACAAACGTTTGCATAGAGGCATGATAAGAATTCCTTAGCTGGCAACTCACACAGCTTTGCATCTCACTCAAAACTACTGAAGATGGCAGGCTGCTGTTAAAGAAGGTTGACTATCTCTAACTGTTCCCAGGGAGGCAAAATGTGTTTGTTTAGAGCAAACACATAACCATTACCCATACTACAGCAGATTTTGGTTATCTAGAGTTATATAGATGGGTCTTTTGTCTTAAAGGCAAAGAATCAAAACTGTTACCCAAAAAAAGCAATGTTGTCCCTTCACTTTTTAAAAACAATTTAATCCTTTCTTCTTTCCCCATCACGGATGATTCCCAGCTCTCTACATGCCAACAATGGCAGCTGGAGCAAGAACCTGGTTTGGAATCACACTGCTGTCACAAACAAGAATACAGCGGTATGCTTCGCAAAAGCACCCACCTACAATACTCCTATTTTCTTTCATAGGTCTACTTTTCATTCATGGAAAACCCTGCTCCTCCACACCATACATTCCTTTAGTATGCTAGGTTCAAAGAGCAGAATAGTGTAAGAGAAGAGTGTTCAGTCAGAGTACGGAAAAAAATGAACTGGGCAATTTATCAAGTACATTCCACAGCAAAAGCAGGGTATTTTGAAAAACAAACAAACAAAACCAAAACCCAAATAAACAATACTTCCCCCCCCCCCCCAAATTAGAAAGGGCAATGTGTTATAGGTGAAAAAAAAAAAAGAAAAGAAAAAAAAAAAAAAGGTGTTTTTTCCCATGCAAGATTTTTCCTCCAGGAATGTGAAAATTATACAGATTAGTACCCTACACAGATTGTTATGTGGCAATAAGCCCTGCCTCCACATCACCAGGAGGGAAGAAAGCCACCTCTGATGAGCAGAAGACTCCAGTCTGTGCTGCCAGCTCTCTTGCTGACACCCTGCAGGATCCCAAATGGAATGAGCTGCATCAGGGGCCATTGCCTCTCACAGCTGCAAGTTACCACCAGTCTTTGTGCAATACAAGCCAGGGACCCTGGGGCTCCAGCCCTTCCTGAGCATCACCGGAGCATCGCCAGCACTATTTACTGCTGGGAGGGATGGGCAGCTGCACGGCAGCAGCTGCAACCCAGTTTTAGCTCAGAGAGGAATACAAATTCCTGCTCTGCAGGCAAGAGAGTTGTTGCTTTCCTGAGGAGCAATTGTCAGAGCACAGCAATCTTCACTGCGCTATGCCACTGAGGCATGGGTTTTGAAGACCTCAGAAATCATCAAGACCTAGGAGCTGGGAGCCTTTTCCTGACTGGGAAAGGACCAGACCAGCTCCAGCTCCCAGCTCCTGCTGAGTTTGTAGCTCAGCTGCTGCCCCACTGCTCAAGAGGCAGGAGCAGGCTCTTCCTCAGAGCAGCAGCTTCAGCTCTTCAGTCCTGCTGAGCTCAGCAGTAGCCCAGCTGAGCTATGAACCATAAGCTGGCTTTGTGGATGGATAAAAATAGTAAGGCATGAATAACATTAACACTGAAATAAGGGCAACTGTCACATTTCTGTTCTTTTTTTACTGTGAAGCCCTCACAAGGCTAAAAGGGCAGAGACTGGAAGTCCAAGCGCAAAAACTCTCTTAGCTACAGCACTCCATGGTCCATTCAGGTCTGACTTGTTTCTGGACAGGCTTCTTAGGTATGCAAACTTTCAAGTGGGCTCTGCTAAGGAATAAGGAGGAGGCATCACAGCGTGTAACCTCAACCCACCATTGGGATTGTAGAAAGGATATGAACTGGGAATGGAACCTTCCTTTCCATCTCTGATGCTTAAATGTTCCCTGTCATCTTCTAAAACAGCTTATCTGAGCCAAAATGCATAGAACAGTTTGTGAAATTTTGTCCTTTTGAAATAGAGCCCTGAGCTTTCCTCCTACTCATATCCAAACCTAATCTTATCCCAAGCAACAGTCTCAGCTCCTTTGCAGCCCAGACTCCTTCTCAAGTCTTTCCCTGACATTAAGGGATTTCTTGTGGTTGTACCACTGTGCATATGAAATGGTTGTTGTGTGTTACAGTCCTATGAGGTGATCTGGTAGATTAAAACATAGTGAATGGCATGCTAGTATTATTAGTCTTGTTCCTCTACTGAGGAAATTTTCAAAATTAACCCCCCAGAGGTTCTTATTTATCAGCATAACATTTGTTTCATTTGCCATTGCATTCCAAATATTGCTTTGCCCTGGAGACCTGTTGTGCTAACGCAGAGCTTCAGAGAAAGATTACTATTCCGCATGCCAAATGTTGCTATTATTCCTACTAGAATAATAGGGGAAGGATTGTGGCTCTAGATACACAGAATTTTATGAAGAGGCAATCTGTGCTTTTACACAGAGGGTCCCACAAACAACCCGGGGATTATTTCTTGAGGTGGTGCTCAGAAGAGGGTTGATTCCAATGCAAGAGGGGTGATTCCCCATCAGTCTCTTCCCAACAATCCCAGTACACTGTTTTGGTAGGAGCCTTGTGTCTCTGGGCAGCCAACTGCTGAGGCAACTTCTTATGAAAAAGAAGTTCCTGTGGTAAGTATTTCTCCAGCAACCATCCAACATAGTATTTCACAGCAAGGAAGGAGAGATGCATTGTCCCTTTTCTTCTGATTACATCACACCGTGTGCCCACTTGAATCAGTTAATACGTTTCTGTCTGTCTATGACGTTAAGTGTCTGCTGCATAATTTACAGCACTTTGTTGCCTTGAACATTTGCACCTTAATTGCTGTTAAGCGGCAGATGCCCAATAAATGTTGGTATTACATGTGTCCTTCCAGCATCTGTCTTAGATTACATCATCTTTGTAGGTAAACTCGTAACATCTTAAAAGCAGCTGATCCCCTGCAGGCAAAGTGACTTGGTGTTCCTAATAATCACTTTTAATCACTCATTGCCTTCCTTACCTAAATTTCAGTCTCCCTGGCCACAGTTGCCCTCGATGTGCACAGAGACCCGACAAACCCTATGTAATGCTGTGCCAGAGTGAAGAAGCAGGAGCATAGGCATCCCTCATTGCATTGCTATTGACCTCATGGCAAGTCAAACAGGAAGCCCAAAGCAAGGCAGTAGGGCAGGTAAGCAGACACAGAGGAAAAAGCCCTGAGGCTCACAAGAGTGGGATGATCAAAAGGCAGATACCAGGAACAGAGGAATCCCAGACCTAACTAAGGAAAATACCAAGGCCATTTCTGCTTTGATGGGAGCTGCAACTGCTCCACCAGCTTTCATCTCTGGCTGCCTCCTCCTGTGTTTTCTATTCCATGGGCTATGTGCTGGGGACTGGGAAGGAAGTGCCAGGAGGCTTCTCGCAGAGCTTCCAGCAGCTACGCTACTTAGCGGTAGTTGGCTCCAATTGTTTATGTGCTCATGTACTAAAAGCACAGAATTATCACATGCCCTTTAAAGAAACACACCTGGTGAATGCACAAAACTAGAGGTGAACAAAACTGCTGTCTGCTAATGACAGTATGGAGGTAGTGGGTCAAAAAACAGACAGAAAATTAATTTCCATTTTCCCTCTAATAAACCGTAATCCTGAGCTGATTTGTTTTTAAGGAGTTCTGGCATTACTCCAAAGGGCTGCATTTTCCAGAGATGAGCTATCCATTTCCTCTGGTCTTTTTAACATGGCTGCAGCTGAACTTTTAAGCCAGATCATCCCAATTTGCCAGGCATGAGATTATTGCTGGTGTGCAAAATGAGGAAGAGAATTAAAAATAACCATGCCAGGAGCTGTGCAGTCTGTTGGTTTAAGGCTTAGAGGTTTATGTGTCATTTGGAAGTACTTGAGTTCCAGAATAGGCTGTTCAGTAAGTCTCTGTTGTAGGGAGACACACCGTACAGATCTGACTCCTTTGCTCTTCACAGATCAGCTTAGGATATAGAAGCATGAAAAAACACTCAAACACTCATTTTAGAACTGAATAGGTCAGTGCTTTAACTGCACCTGATGAAAGCCAGTAGTGTACTTGGGTACACTAAGCTCAGCTTAGCTCAAATTAATTGTATTATGCACATGTTAGGCTTTATCATAGCACACGCATGGTCCTCAAAGGCAGAAATGAGTGACTCCAGCCACACAGAAAAGATGCTGACGAAATTTCAAGAATCAGATTTCCTGATGGTTTATTTATTTTTGCAAAAATGCATTTTTTGAATGTAAGCATTTTTGTATTCTTCTTTTTTATTGCTGAGCAAATGCCCTACATTTAAGTGCAGTTCATAAACCTTCTGTACCTACTAATGAGGAAAACATTTGCAACCATTAGACACAGGCCAGACAAAGAACAGTCACCCAGTAGCCCAAGCTGTTGATGTATCCCAAGACCCTCTTATTCCTCCCCTCTTTTTCTGGTGTACGTGTTTTAATTCCTACATAAAGAAATGGAACTTTCTATAGTCTTTCAATGTAAATTTAGTGCAGGAGATTTACTTCACATATCTCTTGTGCTATTGAAAAGAGGTTCTTTAAACTAGTTTTGGACTCTTTAAAATACATTAACAATTCATCACAAAGCATGTGTAATGTAATGTATCATTTTGCATCCAGATATCAGTAGCTTTTCTTAACATTAAAAGAGTTGCTACATTATGGTCAGCCTGCTGCCAACCCAGGTAAAGAGCTCTTCATTATCTTTTGTTTTTAATTATACCTAAGGCCTAGGCCTGATGTGTTTGGAGCACATGGTAACTCTTTAGCAGGCAATGGTCCTTTAGAGGGGAAATGAGGAATGTTTAGCTATTAAAAACAGTTTTTAGTGGAGCTGATATCCTAAATTAGTTACCTAATAGTTGCCCCTTCTTTTCCTCTTGCTAGCTAACATACATCTTTTGGTTTCTGAGATGTCCATAGTGTTAAACCTAAACTTCCTCCTTGCCTTGAATAATACAAATGCAGCAGTCACCACTAAACATCTGGCTATTACACCTGAAATATCCACCAAGGATTTGCTATTCTGATTCTAAGGAGAGGGAAAAACCATAAGTGATTGGGTTTGTTGCTAGTATTCAACAGACAAAAATACTTCACTGACCTTAGGAGAGGACAGGGGAGGACACAGGATTTCATAATTTTTTTGCATAGATGATTTGACTTCTAATTATTTAGTTTTTATAGGTTTCCCCAACCCTGTTCCTCCTCACCCTGAGCAGAGTGAACATACGTTTTTACAGCCCCTGCCTGTTCCAGCCAGCATCCTGGAAGTGGCATCTGCCCAGCCTTTTTTACAGCCAGGTACTGTAGCTGAGGTGTCCAGACACTGCTGGTGCCAGGGCCCTGGCAGCTCTAGCCAGAAAAGAACCCTGGATGGGTGACATAGCATCCACATGAGTGGGTTATTTCAAGCAGCTCAGGCAAAAATACATCCATTGTTCAACAGTCCCCAGAACAGCTAATCTTGTTTCTCTATGCCAACAGCTGTCCTATTAATTGTGTATTTTTCATAGACGTAGTTCCACAAATTCCATGTGATACATAAAGATCAGTAAAAATAAGGTCATTTATAAACATCTCCTTCTTCCTCAGCCTCTCTACCCTGCTCTCAGGATATGCTTGTTGGCAGGGTGAACCTTGCCTATCATAGACTTTTCCACTTCATCCAGACCAAACAAAAAAGCACTGAAAGGCATAATGATGGTGAGCAGTTAAAGGCAAAATAAAAGGGAAAAAATAATAAAAGTAAAGCACCTATAAACCTATTGGTGCATGTATAGCTCACCCAACATGGACTAGAACAACCAAATACGTTTCTGCTGCCTGGTTTATAGTTATTGAATGCTCTACCCTTTATATACTCATGTATTTTCCACAAGAGCTCACCTTCCATTTCATTTGACATAACCCATTGATTTCAAAACTTGACATAGGAAAGGTCTCTCTGGAGCCTCACAATTATAGCAAGTTGTGCCATCTGAATATCAGCCATTTTGATAGAGACTTCCGGCCACACAGCAGGTTTCAGTTCTGCAGGCCTCTGTTGTGCTGGAGTAAATAAAGGACCATGTACACAAATACCCCATTGGCTTTGTCTGCCTCTCCCATCTGCAGTCACACCAATGGGGGACTTGGGTTTCTGACAAGACACCTGGACTCTGGTATACCAAAACACAATGTCTTGCAGGACAGGGAAGTTTGGGGGATGTATAATTTCAAAACCATCTGGGTGCTGTAATACCTCTGGTCATGCCATGGGGAAACACTGAAAACAAGATGGCATTTGTGGGCTGACCTCTTTTTTTGCTCTTCTACGTTTCTGCTCATGTACTGTATGTCAAAGTCTCAAAGGGTTGTCATTCATAAGAGTAATCTGGTGCCAATCCTGTAAAAACTTCCTTTTAACAGAGATAAGATAATTCAGTCTAACAGTTCATTAACTAAATAGGATTAATTAGCAGGAAGCTGGCTGCTTAATTCACCACTGACCTGTAAAACCTGATAAGAATGAGGTCACTGGACATAACAGAGCTATTTAGGAGTTTAGGTCAAACTCTAGTAACAGAAAACTTCATTTCAAGATCAGTCTGATATAATCAAACTCTGGGGTAACAAAATATTACTTATTAAAGAGAGATCTAATCTTTAAAATAATGTGCTCTGTATACTCAAAAGTGTATTCCTTCCAAAACAAGCAATTGCAACATCTAAGTACAGTCAGTGGACACCAGACTTTGACATTCAAAGCAAACCCATCAAGTTTTATATCCTTTCCCCAAAAATATGTTATATAAGGCTCACTTTTTGTAACCTTAAGAATTCACAGGATCTTCACATTATGAGAATCTTTTTCATTTCACTCCTTTGAGCATATCCTGAGTAATCGCTTTGATTAAATGAAGCTTGTTTAAGGATCAGAAAAAATAAATAGTGTGCATGTATTTCCATAGCTCCCCAATTTCCCTCCAGCTTCTACCTAAGCTTTCACTATTTTTTTCTGACAGCAATCTTTTGCAAATGACAGTTTCTATTACTAATACACATGTGCATCTGTATCATTTTTACCAAAACAATGTTCCTGTTTTCTCCCGGGAATCTCCTATTTCTTCCGCAAAATTATGTCCTGTCTCTTCTCCACTTAAGTCAGGAATATCAGGCAGAGTTTCAGTTGATTTACCTGCTACGGTGTGCCCCATTTTTGAAAAAACTTGATCCAGAACCATTTACAGGTCAGAAATACCACCTGAAAGTACTCTCAGAAACTAACTGGACCTGTTTTAAAATCTTGTAGTCCTGTAAAAACCAGACACTACATCTGAGGTAAGGAACTGTCAAAAGAAAAATATAGATTTTGATGAATTAGGCCAAGTTGTGTTCTGATTCCAAACCAGAGAGAAGAATGGTTACACCTTAGCTACCCATCTGGGAACAAAAAGATTTTCCTCTTTAATTTTTCCCCCCTTTTATTATTCCCTTCCATCTTCAAAGCCTTCATGTAGTAACTGGCTAGTGTCCCACCTTTACTTGCCAAGGAAGTTTGAACATATTCCTTCAGATAGCCAAAAAGGTTGTTATGGTTTGAAAGAAAACATTTCTTCTACCCAGGAGCTCAGCACACCATGTCCCCATTTCTCCAGCCTGCTGCCAATACTGAAAAGTGAGATTATTTTTCAAGCCCACAGCTCAATAATGAACAGTTTTGTGTGTCTACTACAAAAGATCAGGAATCCAGACCCACTTTTTTATTTAATATACAGAGCTGGATTCTCAGCTGGTATAAGCTGAAGGCGCTCTACTGGTACAAAGAAAAATATACTGATTAACACCAGCCAAATTTCTGCTCTGAATATTATGTTTGCAGAGTAAATGGCATAAATGATGGAAACTGTACTTAGTTTTTCACTTGGTTTTTCAATTTTTGAGACATTCTTCTGCCAGTTCACCCTGGGAAAACATTGTCCCCCTTTAAAAAGTGCTAAAGATTCTATTAAAAAAATGTAGGTCCAAAATGCTTCCAGAAAACTCAAAATATTTTCTGGCACCATTCATCACAACTACCTCTACAGCCACAGAGACAATGGGATGAATAGTTCCTTGTCTAGAATTTTTCCCTCTTGTCTAGTATTAATATGCCAGAACTGGATGTATGTGTGAAAGGAGGGATGTATGCACACACACAGTACGCTCCTTCACTTTACCTAGTGCTGTCTTTCTCTCTGACATACAGGGCTCAGGCTACTGGAATTCCCATTAGTTCAAGCTATCCAAATGGCCAGATGATTCATCAGTAGAAAAGGAAAACATTTAAACTTTGCCTGCCTGTTATGTTATTTGTAAAAAGCGTTGTACATAGAAAAAAACCCCCTCCAATGTTGCTGACTTTTATCGAATTAATCAGTCTTCCAGAATAAGAGCATAGAAACTACTTTTAAACAGGTAATGTCAAGGGTTATTAGAGATGAAAACTAACATTGCTTGTTAGTCTTATATTGAAGTTCATATATTGAAGTTCATATCTTCAGCAATCTGCTTCTCGTGCAACATTTTAGGGTATGGATGCAGCTTTAAAAAAGGAATGCTACTTGGTGGTATATTCTCAGTGCTTTGATTCTTTTTTTTTTTAAAGTAGTCATACAAACCACTGCAACATGCACAGTGAGTAAACAAGTACTCCCACACTGCCAGAGAAGACAGAGATATGCGCAAAGTGATAGCACAGCTAGTTTACTTTGAACTTCAGATTAAATAAGCATTTTTACCTTTTAATAGATACCTGAGTTGGCAAAATGAGGGGGAAGAAGGCAAGGCAAGGAAAATTTTGAGAAACACTGTGAATAGTCCTTCCAGTCACTCCTGCCTGCTTGGGACAGGGGAAGAAGGAAGCAAAGACAGAAAGGGATTATCCTCATGTTGCTACAGTCTGTCCACGAGCTGAGAAAACTCTTCCAAAAAGCAGTATGTGTAAATGGATACACTTCCAGGATTTCTAGTTCCTACACTCATACCTCTGTCATCCTAATAAAAAACCCAAACCCAAACAAACTGTCAACTACATGAAGACTCATTGCTTGAGATTAATCCTCCCCTCCATGCTTCAGTTGCTCAGGCTATAGCTGGAAAATGTTTAGCAGCCTTAGAGAAAATCCAGGCTATGCCAGTTGCAAAACCAATCCTAGCTGAGGGCCAGGAATTTAGAAGCAACTGAAGTCTGCTGACATGCCTAGTTTACGCAGCGTCTCATGTTCAAACTGATTACTTTGCCTCCTTCCCACTGGCATGAGCAGGACTCAGACAGCTTGGAGATTTTGTCAGGTGCCAGCAAGTTCATCCATGATGATCTGGGCCTTGCACGCTGAATTTCTGTTGTCCAGAGCAGGATCATGCCCCAAGGCACAGCCAGGACTGGTAAACTGGATCATATAATGGGTGACCTTCTGCTGGTGTCACCCAGACTCCTCAGACACTTCTCTTTGCATTCCAGCCATTGTTCAGGTTCCCCAAAAGAACAGGTCCACATCCTCCCCTGGCATGGCCCATGCCTCAGAGATGCCCTCTCAATGCCCTGAGAAGTGATATCCACCCCAAGCTCCTCCTGGGCACTGTTAGGGCATGTATGCAGTAACTAAATACCCAGTGTCCAAAATCTGGTGGGAATTTTGGACTTCCATGGTGGTTTAGTGTCAGAGACATACATAGCTGTTGGAAGGTCACTGCTCCAGCTCCTTCACATCCATCTCTATTTTTTTACTTCCCTCCTGCCCAGGTCATGTTACATTTGTCAGCTCTGTCAGCACCAAGTTTTTATTTTCCCATTTTGTTCTTGTCCCTTGTTATCCAGTCCATTTTCCTCCTGCCTTTTCTCTACCCTCATGAAATCAGAAGCCTGGAACTAACACTTATTTCAAAAGTGGTGATGGAGCCATCAGCTGAAAGCAGATTTTTTTTCCAAGCCCTGAACATCTGTCAGCAAACATTATGGGGGAGTACTTGTTAACATAGGAAAAACACAACCATGCCTCTCTCCTCTCCCCACAATCTTCCTTGGTTTTGATTCACTGGGACTGTTCTTCATCTAAGGCCTACTAAATGGGTAAACAGGGATGGTTATCAAATCAAAATGAGAGGGAACATTTTAGGGAGTAGGCTGTACAAAGGACTGCAGACAAAATCCCCACACTGCTCTGGCTAGCTTAAAGGGCAGAAATCAATGCAGCAAGCTGCTGCTGTCAAATCTATAAACATAACCTCATTTATTACTCATCATGTTGAAACTTATGAGAAAATAAATGAAAATAGTAAAAAAAGTTAAGTTTCAAAAGAGAAGTCCTGAAAACAGGTGTGTGAGATACTCCTCTGGGCATGTGCTGGTGACTTGTAGGATCAGTTCTGGCCCAACTCATACGTGAGAAACCCCAGTGGTGAAAGATCATCAGAATATACAAACCCTTTAAAACATCTGTTGACGCGTGCCAGTTTTACACGAGCCTTTCATTTACTGGCCTTTTTTAGTTAGAAGTAAAAGGTGCAAAGAAATAAGCTGCACAAGTTATTATACCCAGAAGAACAATCTCAGGCGTAGGAGCAGCTCTGGGTTTTAACTGTAAGGTATTTGACTAAGTATAGTTTATTTAACCTCGATGACCTTTCATGAAGGTGCTCTCTGTTCTGCTGCAGCAAAGGAAAAGTAAACATTGTTATTTTGTTAAAACTATTTATCTTAGGGTATAAATGACCAATACCTTCCAGGCATCATTTCTAGCACATACACTCTGAGTTTGCACTTGCACAGAAAGTGTTTTGATTTAGAAGAGATATTTCCCCCAAATCCAGGACCACTACGCTATGGTAGGTCTACAAAGTACTTCACAGAGTACACTGCTCCTCCCCACTTACAGATATGTTGCAAAGCACATTGAAACCAACGTATGACTTTCCACCCACTCGACTGGGCTTCAGACCAGGATAACTACACATTTGTCTTTTTGACTCCCCAGTGAAATTGGCACTAGCCCTTCCCAAATGTGGAAATTGCCTGATACAGGCTGACTGGAATTTGCATGATCTTGGTTTAAGAGCAGTTGCCTTTGCCATGCCAATATTCAGCTTGTTCTGTATGCCTAGTTTAGTGGGGGAGTTTGCTGTTGATAGTGTTTTTACTGATAAATGCTTGCTGTCACAATTCAAGAACTGGCTTCCTGAGCTATGAAATGTCTACACAGAAGAGCTCTAGTAGCAATTACTGCTCCTCAGGGGTGCAACCAGACTTGGGACTGTGTGGAGACAGCAATGGGGAAGGAAGGCGACAGGGAAGGAAGGAGGGATGGCAGGGAGGGACAGAATATTAATAACCATATTAATTCCACTTCTCACTTACTGCTTTCTGGACAGTTTTTCTGTAGCTGGAGCTCTGTCATACCACCAAGGTCCACCCACTTGCACTGCTCTCTGTATCCCAGTGCCAGAGAAGTGCTAGCATTAGTAGATGACGTATTTGTTTTGCATTGTGTGTGCCATAAATAGCACCAAGACATCTTACCATGTTCCAGGACTGATTTTGTCCATTTGCTGTTGCTGTTGTATGAGGCAAAAAATTAAAATAACCATGAAAATGAAGAGGAAGCATGTGACCTTTTCACATAGGCTCTGCCTATGTGCCACCTGCTGCATTTTTCCTGAGCCAGAAAGCAGCAAGCTTTGACTGGATTTCTGGTTTTGGTGCCAGATTAGACCTGTAGCACTACTGCAGATGTCCAGGCTGTGCCACTCCATCCCAGATGGAAGTTTGAGGACTTCAGCAGCCAGACTCTGGGGCAGCATGAGCACCTCTGTGCTCTCATCTCTGAACAGCATAGTGTTGGTAACTTTTCCATTGACTTTTCTTATCCTCCACGTGTGATGGAGCAGAGTCAAATGCAGACCTTATTTCCCAGCCAGGTCATGAATCCATTCCTTCCTTGGCCCTGTGAGATGCATACATATAAAATTCTGTTACAGTATCTGTGTTTCCAAAACTACTTTGCTTTTTGTCTTTGTGGTGAGCTCTCCAGCCAAGGTAACACTTGGTTTCAGGTGAGCAGTCCTTCAGCCTCCAGGTAGAGTTGTCCTTGTTGGAAGTGTTCCTAAAGAGAGCTAGCAAAGCCCTCTTTTTACACCTGTGTTACCTCAGTAGGCAGAACAGAAAATGCAGATTGGATTTTTTTTTCTCTAAAGTCTTAATGCCAAATTAAATTCTAGAAAAAGTTAAATTTGAAAGACTCTGAAGGGTTAGCAAAGCTGCTGTCTTCCATCTTTTCTTTGCCTCCAGAAAGGTGAGACCCAAATTTTTTCAATGGATGCCAGAATCAGTTTTTTTCAGCAGAAATCCTTTGACTGAGTGAAATATGCAACATCAGTCAGTTTTCTGCCTGAGAAAAAATGAATCATTGCTGCCTTTATTGCTCATTCTGTTTATTAAAACTGCTGGGCCAAGATTTATTTTTAATGAATTCTGATTAGTCACAGCCAGTGATTTCACAATTCATGTTAGTAATGTAGGCATTTGTTGCACTGAAAACAGTTCATTTGCTTATTTTCTGGAAGACCTTTCTTTTCATCTGACTTGAAATTGGTCACACAGACCTCTCTGGGATTTTTCAGGCTAAGTATATTTGTTCCCATGGATAGAGGCCATATGTCAAAGCCCTTTATTGTCACCAAAGAAAAAAAATAACTCACTTTTATTCTGCTAAGTCCTTTCCTTTTTTTTATGTTTACTGTGCCTTGACATCCTGCCTCACTAAACCATACCTCATCCTTGTATTTTCTCCAATATGAATGTGTGTGTAAGGCAAACCACATACTTTACAGATGGGAAAAGATAACATATAAATCAAACTGTATGCCAAAACAGAGACAGTTATAATGAAGGTTATAGAATAATGTGTCTGCATTATATCTTCTTTAAAAAAAAAAAAAAAAAAGAAGAAATGCAGTAGAAATCAATGTGCTCAGTCTTTAATCAAAAAAATAAAAAGCTAAAATTCTGTAGAGGTTTTTTAGTGAAACTGGAGCCTTTGGACCATGTGTTAGAATGGTAAGCTGTTACAAAGCAACGCAGAAGGGCCACACAGCAGGGCTAGGCTCACACGAGTCCAGTGCCTGGCCAGTGGCACTGTAGCCAGTTCCTTCACTTCCCGCCTGTGTTCCCCAGGATCCGGGAGAATGAACCCACTCACTCCAAAGGGGTGTTTACTTTAATTTTCTGAAACAGTTTTAAAGAAGCTGCTGGAAGATGATTAAACGAAGTGTTACAAAAATGGCTTCAGATGAGGCAAGGATCACACTGTGCGGCGCTGGCACCAGATGCCCATCTGGGTCATGGCTGCAGGTACTGATGAAGCAGCAGTGGTGGTTCCCAGCTCAAGATGGGTGTTCAGCTACAGGGCTTTGCTCACAGCTCAGGAAGCCCAACCTCAGTACTCTCCTCCTGTTCTCTCAGACAGCTATCAAAGAGACATCACTCTTTAAAGAAACAAATTATACTACAACTCTGCACAAAGCATTGCTTTAAGAGGAGGTTCTTGCCAACTCCCCACTATTTCCTTCCCTTTGCCTCCTCCTGGTATGGTGTAGCCTCATCTTACATGGGAAACCATGGCAACTGGATCATTCAATGCAACAATGCTGTATTAGTCATTCTCCACACCTTTTTGCCTTGTTTACTGTCTCACTGTCTGTGCTGAAGTTGCCTGCACTGCCAACAGCAGTGGTATAACAAAGGGGGACAGGATTGACACGTGGATAATTTGTCTCTTTGTCTGCTCAGAGGATGGATTGTAGCCAAGATACAAATTTGGAGGATGTTGGAAGTTTAAATTCCTCTGCTTCCATCGTTCAGTCAAATACCTGTTTCCATCCCCATACACTCCAGCATTAGTAATGTTGACCAGTTAGTAGTTTTGGTATCCACTAGTAATTTGAGTAAACTCTAAGAGAATGCAGTCCCAACCTCCCTGTGACTAGCCTGGCTTAGTCTAGGCCTCAAGCAGTGAATTGACCCCTCTGTATCTGGGAAGATGGGCAGGAGCGATATTCAGAGCAGAGTGGAATTTCCAGCTTACTTCTGAACTATGGTTGAGGTTCTTTGTTAGTGGGCTGGGTTGCACTCCACCTTCAACATCTGACCATCATCACCCTGAGAGGTGCAGAAACATGGGCTCCTATGGTGAAATCCAAGTGTCTGGCATTTCTAGCTTGTGACTTGGGCTTTGTGCTAGTTTACATTTATCTAGTACTACCAGAACAGTTGGTTCATGCAACATTATGGTGAAAAGAAAATAAAACTTACAAAAATATTAAAATACTAAAATCCCATTTAACACAAATATTTGCATACCAGAAACTTGTTAAATAGATAGATCCATCTATCTAGAACACTAATATTTGCTTTTACATAATAGCACTCTAGCACTTCAGAGATTTGAAAAAAAAAAAAAACCAACATGTTGGCAGCAAAACACATGGCCATGCTTGTACTACAGAGAATAATGGCTCTATTTTCAGACACAAAATCAGAGACACTCCTCTGTTTTGCTTTTTAATATCTGTGCATAAGGAGTTCACTTGATATGGGAATACCCAGACCCAGCTAAGTTCTGATTCATTCTTGCTTTGTTTTCTCAAAATATAATTAACAAGGCTGAGTTTTTCAGCCTTTCTTTTCTAAGACATTTTGTGTTGACTCTCAAGGAAAATTCCACGTTTCTATTTTTAGAGTTCTTTCAGAGAAAGGTTTACTTTAAAAAATATTAATATATATAGTATAAATTTTAGTATAAGAAGTTGCTGTGGGAGGCAGATCTACAGCTGTAGCCACAGTGTAACCAGATGTCCAAGGAAAAAAAGAGGACAACTGCTTCCGCTTAGTGGGATTCCAGGACTGACACTACACCAGCACCCTGACAAAGCAATATATATCACCATTGCCATTTTAGGCACTCCTTTTCTCTGAGAATAGCCTGTTAAATTCTAATAGTGCAGAGTGGCTGAGAAGGAGCAACGCAAACTGAATTGTTTCTGACGCACATGCAGATCGTCATTGACGAGTTAAGGGATAGCCCTCCTAAACCTCTTCTCACGTGGATAAGTCCCTCCTCACTTGGGTAATCTCATTAACTTCCTCAGAGATCTATATTCCCAGACAGTCAAAGAACCCAGAATGTTTGTACCTATGGTTATATTTCAAGTTGGGAAATGGAGAAAGATTATGATTTTTTAGGGAATAAGGGTCATCAGGTAGAGAAGAGACTCCTGTATTGGAAATTTGGACTTTGACAGTTCTCTCAAAGCTAATGGTGGCTTTGTTTGACCTGAACTAAGCCCTGTTTGGCAAATACTGTGTTTGACTCAGTGAGAGAAAGGTCAGAAATGAGGAAACACCTTGTGCTATGAGAGTCTCATCATTTTTTTATGGCACAGTTCATAGTTCTCTATTGTCTGAGACAGATGTAACTTTTAGCCAAGTCAGAAACCCCAGTTCTCACTCAGATGCTCAGCATTATTTAGAGAACAGAAGATCTCATAAACTTTTCAACAAAACCCAGCTGAATTTTAAATATGTAACAAACCAGCTGAGTTTTGGATGGTTTGGAAAGTAACAACCTCAAATCTGGAAGTATTTTATATGAAACCTGCAGATCTGTTTTAAAAGAAAACATTGCAATAAATTCAACACTGAAGTTGTTGGGCAACTTAATAGACTTAACTTCCTCCTCTATCAAATGAACTGCTTACATGGACAATTAGTCTGAGACTCTGTAAACAAAACTAAAAGAAACTAGTTTCTCCTTTCCCTGCTTTTTTTAAAGCATTTTTTCTGACCTTTACAGAAATCCATAGGAATGCACATAACTGTTTTAATGCTTCCCATTACCTTTTTGTCTTCACTTTTACAAATTGATTTGTTGCTTTGTTATTTGCCTCTTAATATCACAAGGACCTTAATTAAGGCTTTAGGCTTCCCTGCTCACCAAGTTTAACAAACAAGCATACAGACGAAGCTTATTAGCTCAAAGGGGCATATTTTACTATTCAGAGCCAAGTTTCAGGCTGATCCATTGTGAAAACACTAGCATAAAAGGAGCAGTTTTGCAATGGAAATCTGAATACTTGGCCTTTTTTCTATATACTACAATGATAATTTAGTATCTTATTCCTTCTCACCTTCAGTCTTAACTCTTATTTTTACAATGATTAGACAAGCTGTATATGACTGCAAAGCAACAAACATAATTTATTAGTGGCTTGATCCCAGAAACCTCTTTCAGATAAAACTCCTACTGTTCCCCACGAGATTTTGTCAAGCAGGGATTCAGGACAGAGTGTATGGATCTTCTCAAAACACAGGGCTGTGCTGAGCAGTCTTCATAGGCCAAGTGGTGATCACCAACAGAGCTGGCTGCAGATGAGCTCACTAAAGGGTGTCTCATCATTAGCCACATGCCCCAATTTCAAAGAGAAAGGAAGCTCCAAGGTGGCATTTATAGGCAGAAAAATAAGAAAAAAACACCTGGACCAGGATAATAGACTGACACCAGGAGCTCTGAATTTCAGTGCTGGAGACCATAGGTTCCTGCTCCTCACCAGGCAGAGAAGAGGCTTTGGTGTGACTTCACATATCGCATGCAAGCCCAAGGCTCTGGTTATTAATGATTTTTTCTCTTAGCAAATTACTTAAACCTCTTTCATCCTAATGTAAAAAGGGTCTGTGGTGTTGCCATGCACTAGAGGCAGCATGTCTTCAGTCCGTGGTTTAGTTGCCTCTTGTGTGAGCAAAGCAGCAAAGAAAATGTTGAGGTGAGTCAGTGACTTCCTCTTGCAATGTCCATTTAGTACCATTCCTCCATCATTTTCCCCTTGGCATAACAGTGCAGTTTGGAATCAGTATCAGAGGGGTTGGATATCTGAAATTGTTTAATTTGCAGAAGTATACTGACAGCGTAGAAATGAGAACTGTGAGATAATTCAGTCTTAATAAACATTCACACATTTCTGTAAGCATACAAATATTTTGACTGCAGTTGGCATCATTTCTTTTGGAACAGATAGGCAATATAAGTGTGCAGAACAGCAGTGCCCGTTCACAAGTGATTCTTTGCTGCCATAAATTAACTCCCTTTTTCCTTTCTCCACTACAAATATTAGTCTGGGGCAATTTAGAAAGCCCAACACATAATTCCACTTGACAAATAACTCCAAGAAAGCCTGACAAAACTATGGTAATTTTCCCTCACTGAGTGACATGACAGTTTAGCTGTGATGTTTCTGAATCAGTATTTAAGTGTTTGGGTCATGAGCTGCACAATAAATGGACAAAAGAAGCAATTTCAGCAGGCTATTGATTGCTTGAGCTGAACATGCAGTATGTGAGAAAGACAGTGGACCCAAGAGGCCTTTCTGAATATTTGCCCAACACCAATAGATAACCAATACTGGGAATATAAGGCACCAGGTCATCTCAAATAACACAACAGAACAGCCTCAAGCTGAAAAGCGTTTTACCATTCCCAAATGAATTTCTACAGTTCAGCATGCTGTCCCCCAAACCTGTCTTATCACCCTTTGACAGGTAATACAGGGATATAAAGTGTGCCACAGACACAGGCCAGAGAAAATAACCTGAAAATAACCTAAAACTAACCATCTGCCTTTTCCTGTGCACATGTCCAGTGGCACTTGAGGAGATCCTTGAGAAATGAAAGCGCAGAGCAGCCACCTCCTCTGCTCTGGTGTGGGGCAGCCCTAGGCAGCTTCTGTTTCCACTCCTATGGAAACCACAAGTTTGCTTGTGGAAAAGTCAGAAGGGCTGGAGCTGGAGATTGTTGTGTCACCCTGCACAGAGACGTGGACAGAGGAGGCAGTACAGCTGCTGATGTGCAAATAGATGACGGGCAAGAAAATATTGCTCTTTGCTTAGGTTGCCTTTCAGCCACAGAGAACTGATCATGTTGTCCTGGCTGCTCACTAAGCATGGACACTTAGATCTGGACAGAGATAGAGTATTACTTAACCTGTAAAAACTCAGTGCAGGACCTTCCTAGGTCTTAATCCCTGCCCTGTTTTTGAAACAACTCATCCTTTCTTCGTTCATTTTCGGTACCTAATTACAGATTTTCTCAGCCCACGTAGGCTAATTCTGTTTAAATATTAATGTTATTAAGTGTTTATTTTACTGATTTACACCGTACTGTATGTCAGATACCTGGAAGGACTATCATACAAAATAAAACCCAGTAAAATATTTTTTAAGGGCGATTAAAGTCCTTCTCTATCTGCTGAGCTTTAGCAATCAAATGAGTGTAATTTTCTGCATCTGCACTCAGAGTCTTCAAAGCAATTTGTGACTAAGTAGATTCCTCTTTCCTTACAATATGATGAACCAGGAAATTGAACTTAATGGAAATTACTCTGTGAAAGATGGATTATACCCCTCGAAGTTTACTTGGTGGTGCTGTCATCACGAAGTGGTACTAGCAGAATTTTGCAACTATGCCTGAGTTCCATAACTAGCTGGAAGATAGTGTCAAAAACAGGGTTAAAGAACATCATGGCGTTTCAGCTATTTACTAGCATTTAATATAGACATAAACTTATAGTACCTGGACAGTCAATCTGTGCAGTAATCACTGAATACTCAGAATAAGCCACAATTACATTGTCTGAACTCTTTGGTCAGTGGGTAAAACCCAGTTGAAACTGAGAAATCTGAAAGTCTGGCACCTTTGTGAGAAGCTACATGATCATGCCTGGGTACAAGTTTGGAAGCTAATTCACAAGCTGCAGTTTTAAACCAGTGAAATCATAACTGGGAGGAGTTTCTGCAGTCAGTGGCAGGAACTGCCACACTCAAACACAGGGAGAGGAAACAAAGCGCAGGGAAGTAGTCATCCATTTAATGTTACATACTTAAGTAAGCAAAAAAGGAGAAAATGTGTTTCTTCTTTCTGCTTGTAAAACATGTAGCTACAAAATGGTTGTCCGGACATCACAGCTGATAGACACCAGCTAATGAACATCTGCCCAATATGAAAAGCCAAGACCCCTCTAACTTGTGAAGGTCCCTGATTTATCCCAGTTTATGTCCTGAGACAAAACACAGAAGAACCCCCAAATGTAAGGAAATCTGCCAAGATTTTTTAGAAATTACTATTGGATCCAGATGCAAAATCTGAGCCCCTTATTGAGGGTCTTGGGTTTTGTTGGGTGATGGGTCCTTCCTGAAAAGAAATTATCTTTCAAGTGCCCCAAGCAGAACACCAAACACCACTGATCAGTTCTAAATTATAATGCAAACATGTAAAACAGACAAGTGCACAGATGGCTACATATATGTGTGTATGCCCCATACTTGGAGTGAATTTGTAATGTGTTCATATAGAGTCACTTGGTCATGTGAGAGACTTATAATAAGACTGATTATTTAAATGAAGTGTGAAGTACACAAACACTGTCAATTAATTCTGAGCATCTACAGTATTGGCTAAAACAATTGTTTGAGGATTAGAAGGATTAGTTGTTGAGATTCAGTATAAAGAGATCAAAGCAACAATGCAGTTGCTTGGAGGGCTTTGCTTCAGCACACATGCTGTGGCTGCAAAATGCACATAGAGCATAAGGTCTGGAATATCCATTCAGAGGCAATGGCAATCAATGTCTGGATGCTGGATTTCTCTTCTAACTGAACACCATTATTCTGAGTAAGGGATATTCACCTCCTCACATTTATTTCATTCTTTCTCAGGTTGGTCTTCACCCTAAAAGACAACATGCCACTGAACCTGTACTAGAGATATATTCAGCCATATCTATTCCACTTAAACCTCATTATTTGCAAGGCTTCAGGCTGGACAGTGAGCCGGAGGCAGCCGTGTCCAGCTGTGAAGAGCAATGCTCAGCTCATGTCACATAAACAACAAGCAGGGATTGCCTTGGAGGTGACCTAAGACCTCTCTGGATCTGTTCACATACATGTGCTTTTTTGAAACAAAGCTAAATCCTTGGAGACGAAGTGTCTGCGTTCTGAAAGGGTCTCTTTCTTATTTGATCTCACAAGACGTGAGTTACGGTTAACAAATGCAAACAACCCACACCCCATATTTAGTGTATTTATTATTAGCTTTAGCCTGTCTGAAATGTTTGGAGCCTGGCTGATTTTGGCATAGACCTGTGGTGCAGCATTGCATGGGTGAAGGGCCTGAGTCCAATAGGTCTTGTAGGAGTGCATTTCCTCCATAAAGAGCACATACAACAAAGTCCAGAGGATTGCAGCTACTTACATGCAATCTTACTGAGCTCTGAGGGGCATCCATTTCCAATGAAATACCGATGTTTGTGCTCTCAAGTAGGCAGAAAGTAACTCCATTTCTTTTTAGTACTTCGTGAAAACTATGGAGAGGTTTCTTGGTTTTGGATTTGCTTTTAAAAGCTGTTTGGTCTCCACTGTTTGTGCCTGTCCAATTAGATTATTTTTTATTGCATAAGGGCACATAAAAATTTGAAAAACAAACAGAAAATCAGTTATTAGCACAGTTAGAAAAAAGAAAGCAACACAAACCCTGGATGTGTTAAGCATCTCTTTCATCAGTCCACCCTCTTGTGTTGGACTGCGACCAATGAACTAACGCGAAACATCAATCTTTTTCAAAAAACAATGTTATTCTTGCAATGTCTAGCTCGCTTCTGGGATTTGAGACTGTTTACTACAGTTTCTGAACTGTTAAGACAATGTTTATGCAAATGAAAATATTTATCTAGGTTACTGCTGTCAAGTACCCACTGAGAAACATTTTGCATTTATAGATGACCTTAAGCAACAATAGCAGAAGAAATTACTAGCAGCCAACATTTGGGATAGGCATGTAATCCTACATAAATCTAAAAAACAATAGCCCAGATTCTGCTGATAGGGACCACCTGGTGCTCCTAGTTACGCAGCTTTAATTCCCATTAGAAACATAGAACTTTGCCTTTGGATTATGATGTTCAACCACAGAAAATAAACTACAGCCACTTTTCTGACAAAGGGCAATGATATTTCATGTTGTCAGTGACAAGTTTGTAGAAAATTATTGTCTATCCTTTTAGACACAGGTAAGGACCTTTTTTAACATTTCTATATTAGAATAATCCTATACTATCACCAAAATAAATTAATATCAACTTACATTCTGTGGACTTCTATGATATTGTAGCGCTGGACATCATATGACATAAAGTCATGACTGCATTTAGACCAATGCAGTTTCATTAGCCTTATAAAAGGATTTGCCTGGATGAAAAGGATAAAGACAATTAATCTAAGCATTTTAAGTGGGTTAGTAAAACTTTTTTAAGACAGTGAGCAGACAGTAATGATAAGAATTAAAGCAGTCCTTACTAAATTTAATTTGTTTCACTTCCAACTGAGCTTTCAGCTGATGATAAATCAGAACTTGTTTCACTTTTGCAAAACTTAAGGAGTGTTTGAGTCAAGTTATAGGCAGTGGGTTAAGGCTAGCATCCACTTCTGACACATGCTTTCTGGCTGAAACAGTGAAAGGACATGTAGGGAAATTATGTATACACTTTTGTTTACCAGGTGGACATACAATTGCCATGAGTCTTCTTGGGAAATGGTGATATTGTTTTTATTGTTCTTCAGTACAGAATAGATTGTATTTCTAGCTGGTGATCAGGCTTGTGATCAGGGAGATCAAAGCAGCTTCTGCACAAGCAAGAGAAGAGAAAAAATATGAAAGCGCACCTACCTGCCCATATCCATCCTTCCAGCACAGAACTGCTCTCCCCAGACCACTGTGCAGAATACTATCCTCTTTTCCTCAAGGACTACTGGAAAGCCAAGCATACATTTATATGTGTTCAGGAGGCCCACACAGACTTTGCCCCCACCACCTCATGCTTCTCTGCCAGCACTGCCAGCACAACTACTTGTGTGTCTGCCCAGATGGACTAGTTGGCCAAATCAGTCAGGATAACCCAGACAAAAAAAGAAAAGCACATTTTTTTCTCAGACCAGTCTGTTCCTCAGCCCACAGTGCACAAATCCCAAAGCAGACTCCTGACACTGTGGGCCAATGGAAGACAGCAGAAGAGTGGTGGCAGAAGGTGTTGGCAGCTGCCTAGGTGGCAGTGCCCAGCATCAGGAGACTTTTCACCCCAATGTCATTCTGTTTTCATCCCTGTGCTCCAATTTATAATCTTTCATGCCACCACACTCTTCCAAGTTTGGCATGACACCAGAGATGTCTTTGTTATCCACTTGTATTATTTGCACAAAGTCATCATACTCACACTTCTAATTATCATGTGGCTCTTCTATCATAAAATCATAGAATCATAAAGGTTGGAAAAGACCTCCAAGATCACTGAGTCCAACCTTTGGCTGAACACCCCCATGAAAACCAAACCAGAGCACTAAGTGCCTCGTCCGGTCACTTCTTTAACATTTCCAGGAATGGTGACACCATTTACCTGGGCAGACTGTTCCAATGCTTAACTACCTTCCAGTGAAGAAATTTTTCCTGATGTCCAGCATGAGCTTTCCCTGGCACAGCCTGAGGCAATTTCCTCTTGCTCTGCCACTAGTTGCCTGGGACAGGAGGCCAACCCCCACTTTGCTTCCTTTTAGGTAGCTGTAGAGGGTGATAAGGTCTGTCCCGAGCCTCATTTTCTCCAGGCTAAACACTTCCAGCTCCCTCAGCTGCTTCTCATATGATATACTCTCTAGATCCCTCCTCAGCTCTGTTGCTCTACTCTGGATGTGCTCCACTGCCTCAATGTCCTTCTTGAAATGAAGGGCCCCAAACTGAACACAGAATTTGAGGTGCAGCCTCGTCAGTGCTGAGTACAGGGGGAAAATCAGTTCCCTAGTCCTGCTGGCCACACTATTTTTTATACAGGCCAGGATGCCATTGGCATTTTTGGTCATCTAAATTACTTCTGAGTACATTCCCTTTGGCTGACAATTTTCCTGCCAAGATGATTCATCCCAAAAGAATCCCCCACAGCTCTCATGCCAATGTGAGAGAGAGACAGCTCACCTTGATCTGTGGAGCACTGTGCTGTCCAGGCACTTCTTCATCACCTGCCTGGCAGCCTCTTCTGCCTTGTCTTGTGGCAGGCAGGTGACACTGGCTGCACTCCTGGTAGACTCATGATCTGCCTTACAGTGCCTTTACTGCCCAGAATAAGCTGCAATGTGTGCTGACAGACCTGTTGCAGCTTTGGTCTCAGTTATTCTGGTACAGCTTGTTACAGGTGTTAGATCATTGACTGTATTGTTGAATCTAGTCAAATGACTAGACTGTAGGGAAAAGAATGTTAAAGGTCAGAAAACAGTTTCTACTCACAGCCAGCTGCAAATTGTTTGGGGTTTTTTTTTTCACAAAAGAAGCATTTTATACATGTATGTGTTTTCACATATACATGCACTACATATATATGTATGCATGAATGTGAATATGTGAGTGGGAATCTTCGGATATGTGGACATGCATAAGGGTGTACATATGGATATGTGGATGTGCATGTGGATGTCAATATGTACATCCATGTATGTGTACATGTGCATTTACTCACATACATGCTTTCACATATAGGCCAAGAACCAAAGAAGTTGAATTCACAGTGGTGCTAGAAGTTCTCAGGAGATTTGTTACAAAGTGGTTTTTACACTCTCATTTGCACCTATGGACCACTCCTCTGGCATCATAAACAGCTTTCTTCCCCTAAAATACAGAAAATGTATCTACAATAAGAATTCCGTCATAGATGATGTAGCATGACCAGAAAACTTGATGCCTAGAAGAAAATGGATGTGTCAAGCCATTTAACATTTGTGCCTGGGAGACCTCCACTGGATTAAAAACAATTATTTTAGACTCTTTAAATAGTCTAAGTCTGTCATTTTCTGAGAAAATGTCACACCCCAAAGAAGGCATTTTACAGAAAAGTTTTCTAGTTAATACATTTTTCAGTTATTAAACAATCCTGACAACATGTTCCTCACCACGAGGGTGGTCAAAGAATGTGGCAGGCTGCCTGGAGAGACTCTGTTGTCTCCGTCTCTGAGGGTTTTCAAAACTAGAGTAAGCATGGCCCTGAACAATTTCCTGCCTGGAGAGGGAGGCTGGACTACCCCATCTTGCACTTTTTTGTATGAGCCTGTGATTTTCAGCTAGTTACCACATGGAGGAAGCACATAGTTTGTGCTGGCCACATGGCAGGCTTTTATGATTTAAAAAGTTTCAAGCTCTTTCTGCAGCCCTCTGTAGTGACTAGAATATTTTAAAGCTTGCAAAGGATTCTGACGGATTCCTGTCCTTAGCTGTCATAGAATCCTGTATTTAGCCATATCAAATTTATCTTTTCCTGGCTAGCAGCAGCTGAAGGATGACAACCTGACTGAAGTGGTCCAAGCTTTTGTAGCTCTCAGAGTCTCAGTGAGGCACATGAAATGGGAGTTGGCAACAAGCCCCTCAGAATAAAATTAAGCTACTTCAGCACCCTGCTCAGGAACAGAGACAGAAGCACATGTGCCACTTGATCCCTGTTCTGCTGTCACAAAGCTCTGGATGGCATCTGCAAGGCCTTGTTCACCCCTCTGCAGCCTAAAATAGCACAATTGCAGCACTGCAGTTGGTGAAACTCATTCCTCAAGATCCCTCAAGTCGAGATGAATGACTGCAAGGATGGCTGTCAAGAGGGCCTGAAGGTCTGGCACCTCAGCAAGTCCATCAGGAGAATTTTCAAAGGCCAACCTGCTGCTGAAGAGCTGAAGTGTGAACGGTACATACCTCAGCTACACTTTACATTTGTCTTGATACTGTTGTAGTTTTTGGCTCTTACTGTCTTTTCACTTCTGTATTTCTCATCTTTCATTTTCCACTTGTGCAAATAAACATGACATAGCATTATTACTAACTCATTTAGCAAAATTGTAGCCTTGGCAAAAGGGGCCATTTTCAAAGAGAACAGGCAGCAAAATAAACATGGGAGAAAATAAAAGGGGAGAGCTGTCTTTTTTCCTGAGCTGCCAAAGTTGCCTTTGATCTGATTGGAGTTAATTTTGATTCAGAAGAGGAAAAGAAAACTCAAATGCAAAGTGATATGGCCAAGTTTACCTAGACTCTGTGCATCTCACAAGGAGAAAACCATATAAAGTAGGAAAAGTCTGACATTTTTCAGACGTCATGGTATTGAAGAGGGACAAATTCACAAGAGAAGTAATGTGAAGGAATGAGCAGCCCAACACCAGCCTCTAACCACTCTTTGTTCTGCCCTTCTTCAACAAGAAATGAAATAGTTTGGTAACAGCCAAGAAAATCCTGGCTTGCACGTCACCATATAAGCAGGAAATTCCAGTAATGAAAATATAATCCTGCAATAAAAGAACAAGGAGAGAAAATAAGAAAAAATATTTGCAGTTGAGAGGAAGGAAGGATAATTATATAAAATTGAAACACCTTCCTTGCACCTGTTAAATGAAGTAACAAAATCTTGTAGTATATGACTTTTTTCCTCCTGAGGGACTAATATACTTTAGATTTTTCTTATTGACAGTGACTGCTATAATAATCCCTTTGTTCACATCCTCATAACATTCTGGAAAAAGAAATTCACTTTGGGGACTAAAAATTCTTTAAATCTTGTCCCAACACAGAGACATTTCTGAAAATTTGAAAAGACACTTTCAAGTATTTCTGAATTATGTGTACATATCAAAACATATATTTCTTTGTTTTCTTTTTTTTTCCCCTCATTTACACTTTACAATAAGACAATTTTTTTTAGCATAAAATTTCTCTTCTATGCCTATACACTCTCATGGACAAATACGTCAGCTCCTTATAAGTGATTCCTGCAGAACTGGAAGTGTTAGTGGCTATGAGCACACACTGTACATTTGTACAGAAATAACCTTTTTTCAATAATTTTGTCAAATTCACATTGCCCATGCTCAGTGGATCATCCCCAGGCAGGTGGGTGGGTGGCTGAGATTCCCTTCCCTCGGTGCTGGGTCTGTAAGGCTGTAGCATGGAGCTGAGACAGCCTAGAGAGCCCTGACCCAAGGGGTCTCCCACAAGAACCCCACAATGCTGCTATTCCCAGTGAGATGTGTCCATGATGCTGGAGCTGTAACCCTGCTCTTACTGTAAATGCCCTGTGATTTTCAGTGACCACAAGTGATTAGGATCTTAGTTTTAAATTTCATCCATAAGCCGGTACAGGTTCACTAAGATCAAAAAGAAATGCCAGAGAGGAGGGAGAGGGCCATGGATGTCTGGGAAAACTAGTCCTTAAAGAAGAAAAGAGTTGAAATTCCCCATGGACTGTCTGGCTTTGTGTTTTGAATGCCTTTCACTTAAACTGGTCAGTCGCCTGGTGTAGCTGTATCTGCCATAATTGCAGCAGATGGCAGCTGCTGAAACATCTCCTGTATGTGTACCCTTTCATTATGGAATATAAGCACAACATTTCCAGTAATTTAGAGGCAGCTAAAATCTCCTATTCCTTGGAAGCTGCTTTCCCTGTAGTAGTTCATGCAACATTAGTGGAGCAGTACAAACTGGAGAGAAGTACAGTATGTTAGAAGTTGATGTCATTAGTTAGAAGCTCCCACTTAGGTTTTAAAAAAACCCAGGCTGCTAAAATCTGAAAAAGAAATACACAGAATTGTACTCAAATTTCAATTAGAAGAAAAAAAAAATCACTGTGTTTTTGTCTCTTTCATTACACTCTAGTTTCAATCTGACAGTTTCTGTCTAGTGCACTGAAGACTTGTGATATATGGGGTTTTTAGCACCCTCTGAAGCAATAACTTGTTTTTTAAGGTTCTTTGCCACGATATTCTTTCATAACAACCTGACAGATGGTATGATTTGTGAGAAAAGAGGTCTAGAGTGAGCCACCAAGTCATAGTGATCTCAGTGCCACCGATTTTTCCAATACTCAATGTTTTTCAAGAATCACCCTCTACTGGAAGTATCTTTCATTAAAATTAGGTAAATCAAAAGAACACTTGAGTGTATGAAGTGACTGCAGAAACCTTTAGGCAATTAAAAAAGAAAAAAAATTTTGATTCTCGTGAAATCTTAAAGCAATCCCATGATTTCTTAGGATATGCTTCAGGCGTTCTGATCTTGCACAGCTGGCAGTACTGTACTCTTTCCCTAACTGCGATGTGGCTTCTCTTTCTCCTTATTTAAAAGCAATATTTTATGCTTCAATAAAGAGTCAGCCTTTGGAGTTATGCAGTTATAAGAACCCTCTTCCCTCTCCCCATCATTGCAGACAAATCTTGAAAATATAAAGCTTAAAAATTAGGATATGAACACAAAAAAATCCCAAACCAAACAACAAATAATGTGTTGCCTTTTTTTTTTTTTTTTTAAGAATATCTTAATGCTTATAACTTAGACTCCTGTGAAAAGCTAGCTTATACTTTTTGGCCTCATAAAATTATTACTACCACTAGTTAGCACTTGAAGGAGAAATTACATTGTATTTTTTCTTTTACAGTGCCTTATAAATGGAGAGCACTGTTAGCCAACAGTGTCTCATATTGTTTATAATTTTATGTCTCTTTATTATTTGTACTACTGTAGAGTCAGAGAGCCTGCAGTAATCACAAGTCCATTCCATTACTTACTACATGCAGCACAAGCAAACCTCATGTCTGAAGACCCCGCAGTCTAAATAGATTGCTGTGATCGATTTCTTCAATTAGGGGGATTTTTCTTTCATTTATCTTTGATAGTAGAGAGGCACTAATCATATTTTATCCAAAGATGGCCCAGGAAGCTCAGAGGGGGCATGATTTTAGGCAGGCAAAGGGAGGCAGCACTCATCCTTCACTAGAAGAGGCTCTTGGTCTGGCTGAGCTCTTGCTCCAGGTGGACCTGCCAACAAGCAGGGAAAGCAGAGGGCTCTGTTGACTGCAGGGGCAGAGCAAAACACTGCAGCATTTACAGGTGCTTTATATATTCCCTAACTTTGTTATTTACCATCATCCAGGGGTTAGATACATATACATACAGCATAATCCAGAACATAGACAAGATATGATGTCATCCACTTGGTATCGAGGCACTATATTAGGCTTCCTATAGCCAGTGGGAGGTTCTCTGTTGACTTGAGTAGGGCATTCATGACAGCACAGAGATAGCGTACAACCTTTGTGCACCAAACAGAATAGTTGTGCCCTCTCATCTCCTCTGCCTAAAAATAAATATAATTCAGGAAGTGTATATAACAGGAAATTAAAAAATACTCCCATTTAAATACTAATCAGAATAAGAACCAGCAGTGTAATAGCATTATTGATTTCCAGCCTGATCCTAATCAGGTTTTGCAAGACCTTGCAGCTGCCAGCCATTCACAGGCTTTTCAAAGCAGTTCCAAGCCATGACCAGCTGAAGAGCTGAAAACTAGAGAGCTGTTAACACAGGAGCTGCTGGTAGGGACAGTCCAGCAAGGAAGATATTTATTTATAGAAAAGCCTTTGAACCAGACTACTACATTTTAACATAGTAATAACCAGTTATACTGAATTCAAAGAGCAGTAGGGTGTAACACAGCCATGCATTATATACCCTATTGTAAATGGTCTCAGAGGGAAAGCTTGTAATTTAGGGAAGTTTGAATGGCAAAACCTGGGTCATTGTAACAGATACTTTTTCTTAGTTATTTTTATGGAGAGCATGAGAAAGAAAAACTGGCCTGAAGAAGTCAGGCAGTGTGTGTTTTCATTCAACCTTAGTTAGCTATGAAACATCCCGGAGCTCAATCCCCCTTGGCCAAATATTTGTTTTAAGATTAATTGTCCACACAGGAACTAAACAGCAACTTGCTGAATTCAAAGCTTTTAAATGAGATTTCTGTTCCTCCTCAGGACGTTTTTCTTATGTGTTGCTAGCTTGTTCAAATGTTCTGTCACCTTCAGGAAGCAGGATTCAACCAGAACCAAGGAAATGGCTTTTCTGTTTGTTTGTTTGTTTTTAAAGTTTATTCTCGTATGAGATGTTTTCAGGATTAATATTACAGGAGAGCCTCGAGGCCCCTTCAGAGGTCCTTGTTGTGTTAGATCACTTCACTGTAAGTACTCGACAGGCAACGTACCCCAGAGCACAGGCCAGGGAGCAACATCTGGCCAGTGCCACCCCCATGGTGCAGCACCACCTCAGGCAGGTGCCAGGTTAGGTTGAAATCTACAGGCAAGAGAAGGAAAAAATGTGAGAAGTGAAGCAGAAACTCTGGTAGTGAAATCCTGGTTGCCTGGAAGTCAGTGGTCCAGCCTTGCTTCCACAGAGCCAGATTTTTCGCCAGGGAGGAGTGTGATAAAGGCATATCACCTAACTCAAGTGAAGAGCAGGGAAAAAAGCTAGCCCTTGCTCCTTGTACAGCCCCCAGTTTTGTCAAACAGGTCTTTCAAAAGCCAACTGCACCTTATATCCAAACTCCTTGAACCATATAGTCAGTTTGGGGCAGGTTACTCTTCTTTGGCTTTTCTGGCCAGATGGAGACTCTCCCCGTCTCATCTAATCCTTTGTACCTGCACCTTCTGTTTTCTTAAGAAGTTCATTTTTCACTCCCTCTCTTCTCCATGCGGAGGATTTTTATCCCAGTCAATTTTCATTGTTTTGACTAAGACTGTAAATACATACATCTCTGTGAGTACTGTCATCAATTACTGTCCAAGGACTCTGCTGTGGGTGGGCTTTGGTGTATGGCTCTAGCAGCATTAATGTTCCTTCACAAACATTAGAGTTAAAAAGTGAGAGAAACTACCAATCAAAGCCAAATACAAATACCTGAAACCAAGATGTGTAAAAGGAAGATTTCAGTAATGCCATAGAGTGCTTCCAGATTATTATTTTCAATTAGGAAATTAAATATGAATGCAGGTAATAAAACACTGCTTCCTTGCCACTAAAAAATAATTGTTTTCAAATAATTCTATCTTCTTATTTCCACTTGCCTACTATAAATGATATTCTACCCAGAATAGATCCAAATTTTATCTGCATGATTGTTCTCAGCTCCCTCATCCTAATTTCCTATTGATGCAGAATAATCACAATTATAAACTGGTATTTTAGTGCAAGAAGAACATGATTTTTGTCTGTTTTTCATGGATTATGTTTATAGATGGAACAAATTAGAAATATGAAAGGAAATACTGACTCAACCACCACTTTATTTACCCTTGTGTTTTGTGCAAGAATTCTTCTCTGGCTTCCAACAAGCACTTGATTTCCATTCAAGACTTCAAAATCAGCATTAAAATATTGGGTTTTATCACTTGAACCCCCAAATATTGAAAGAAATCACATGCATTTAAAATGGTGCAGAACCATTTGTATTTCAAGTCAACTTTTGTAGTATCACGTTAAGCAGTAAGTTACTTGTGGGATACTTTAAAACTACGATCTCCCTTTTTTTTTTTTCCCTTTTTCTTTTGGGAGGAGTGTAAAATGATAGAACTACACTGAATATGAGCAGAATCGTATACTGAGGAACCCAGTGAAGTTACTTACTCATGACACCAGTTGGAAGGGAAAGCGTCTTCAGTGCTAGGTGTTTTGAAGTAAGACACATGCTGTGGTAAGTCTGACTCTCATTTATAATAAATCACTTCATTATTCCACAAAACAACATACCCGAAAGTGAATATTGGCAATAAATGAGAATTAACGTCTCTACTATTGAAACTGAAGCCAAAACTAAACAAACAGAATCCAGACAGTATTCAATACATAGGGCATTGTTTCAGATAATAATCAAAAAGTGATAATTAGCCACTCTTCCTAGATTGCCTTGAACCCCTTCTGCATAGCATACTGGTATTAGCATTCTCCTTTGAGGTAAACAGACTATTTAGATCTAGTAATTGAGTTGAAGGAACAAACCACCAATTCAATTTTACATTCACTAACACTGATTAAATGAAAAAATATGATAAAGCACTGCTACAACTTACAATACAGTTCTAGGGCAGAAAAGGATAAGCAAACTCTAAGTGTCAATCAGCATCTCTGTGGGTTCTGTTGTCAGAGTATGGGTTCTGATGTGAAACACATCTTCGTGACTGAAGTCCAGAGTATGAGGTCCGCTATGTTGTATGGTTTGATTTGGTTTAGAGTATGTTAAAATTTTTTTTTTAGGATCTACATTAGTAATATTACCATCATGTAGTAATGTCTGGAGCTTTTCTTAACATTTACATGGAAAGTACAGTTGGGTTTGTGCTCAGCATGAGTTAAAGATGCAGACTCTGTCTGAGTTTCACATGCAGATTTCTGCTAATATCTCCCCTATCTTAGCAGTCCAATTTAACAATACACCAAATACTCTATTCACACTGTTCTAGCATAAACAATTCAATTTGCACTAACAGTCATTTAGCAACACTTTTTCCCAACTACTCTCGTGTTAATTTTGATATTATATAAATACAGTAAATTATCAGAAAGGAAACGCTAACAACCAGTGCCCTGTGGATGATAATACCCTTATTGACAAGAAAACTTCAAAATACATTTCATTTCTTCCACTTATTGACAAGAAAGCTTCAAAATACATTTCCTTTCTTCTACAGCATTTTGACATTAAAAAAAAAAGAGAAAAATTTTGCATGTGAAGTGACTTGAATTTGGAATGCCTAGAGACCGAGATTTTCTGTGTGAAATATGGGGTTTATTTAAAATAGGTCATTAGTGCAGCTTTTGAATGTGTTTAAATCTAATTGCTGCTAAGCTGTGTTTTCAGAAAGTAATATTTTGTTGATACAATTTTGGTCAGAAAGCTGTAACACAGAGATAAATATTATTTAAAATATTTATTTTACACCCCAGAGGCTCAAAAAATATATCTGAATCAGACACTGTTCCTGGCCAAGACAATGACTGGGATTGATCCAAATACAAAAACAAGTGCAGCTAAAACCATGCATTTATTTTCTGGATTTGTGGATGAATATGCCAGCCTTTGCCTTTTGTATGTTTCTAATGTTCAAGCATCTTTCTATACTTCCTTTCCTTGCCTAGCCTCCCTTTTTGCAGGCAAGGTGTGGAAGGAGCATAAATTGTCAGTAGAAACAGTAGTTCCAGACCAGATACCAGGGTGAGATTGGTTCATGCACAGGAGGACACTTTGAAAGCAATAAGCAAGGTTAATTGTGTCTAACCACCTGCACTCATCTGCCCCACCACAGCACAGAAATCCTGGAAAATCAGGTGCTTCTGACAATAAGACCATGCAGAGCAGTGAAGCTTGTGCCTGGGACTGAATCAGGAACAGAAACCAGTAACATCTTGTTTCTCTTCATTATCTGCACAGGGAAACCTGCACAGCCAGGTTGGATTTAGCTAGTTAATTTTTAACTTCCAAAGTTAGGTGTGATAAAGCAAAACCCAAGTCACCACAGGGCAAAAAAACCCGGCACAGTGTGCGTCTTCCAGTTTTGGGCTGGATTAAGGTAAGGGTGTAACACCAATAACAACACTCAGTGGGAGTAGCTAACTCAACCGCTTGTTTCAACATGTGACTTCTGCATCATAGTCCTTCTTTTGCATCACGGTACATAGTTTTACATAATTTTTGGCCCTGCTTAGAAAAGAAAACTGTAGACTTCTACAGGACTAAGACTGCACTATCACAGTGCTCTGTGTCGCACAAGTTTCACCAGCTGAATAATACCTTCTCCTCTGTATATGTGCAGCGAGTATATCTAAATCACCCACTTCTTTTTCCTTCTGTCAGAAGGCCAAAATGAATGAACACCAGAAGCTCAATCTTCTGGGAATTTGTCAGAGGCAATACAATTTCCTCCAGCAATTCCAGCATCTGATGTGATGACTTGTGCTAGAAATGGAATATACATTTTAGAAGGTTTAACACAATATAGGCTTACGGTTTCTTGGAGATTGTAACAGCTGTTGATTGCTCCTACTTAAAATACCATGTCTTACACCATGTTTGATTTTGTCAACATCCAGATTCCAGATCTTGTGCCCATGATTCCAAGGTTAAAGAACATTATCCTACTGGACATGTTTTTATTGTATATATACACTCATCAAGATCAAATTCAGTGTCATCTTTATATTCAACTCTACAGATTGATGTGGGAACAGAATATCATTGTTTCAAATGTTTTTAAGTTAAAACATAAGCTTTTCTCTGCCCTTCTCATCACTTCTAAATTTTGAGTGTTTCAGGAATACCCATGATTATCTGCTTCACAGTGGAGGAGTATCTCTTCATGGAAAAATCTGGAGATGGCTGGGAGGAGAGAAAACAAGTTAAATCAGCTGATTTGGGAAATCCACACATTTTCTTGCTCAGGCCCTCAACATTTTAAATGCTTTTAAAATTCATTGCAGTTAATCTGATTCACGGTCTGTTATGCATGATATCGGAGAGCTCTAATTCCCAGAGTGCAAAATCCAGCATTTGTTGCTTTAATAGGGCTCCCAGTCACACTAATACGCAGAAGCATAAAATACCACACAACACAGGGCCTTTAACCTCAAAGTAAAATTGAAAGACCTAAATACTAGAGGTTGGGGGAGATTGGTTTTATTGTGGCTTGGTTTTGCGTGTTTTGTTGTTTCGTTGTTGTTTTTTTTTTTTAAAAGCTCTCCTTTAAATCATGTTCAAGTAACACTGGAAAATCTTAATCTATCCGGTAAACTCAGAAAATTCCAGACACTTCGTTGAGGGGAGACTATAAAGACATTGTTAATTCTCCAGTGAGCCCTGTTATTCTGTAACAAGCTGATTAGTCATCTGGCAGCCAGTGGGTTTTGATCTAATCATCCACAGAATTCAACTGGCAGAAGAGCCAAAACACATCTCCTGTGCATGGCAGTCTCTCAAGTCTGAAAGTTGGTTCCAAAAATAACAAGAAAAGAAAATTAGGCTTACTTAGTACCAACACCAAGATGAAGGTGGGGGAGGAAGGGGAGGGGTGGAGAGAAAGGATGGCTGAAGATTCATTGCACATGATTTTTGCAGATCTTTTCACTCACGCTGAGTTTAGTCAATGGTCAGCCTTTATGGATTGTGATGGGAATGTGGGTGCCATGAAGAAACAGCTGCCTGAGTGTTTACCATGAGGACAGCTCTCAGATGAGACAATTCTGCCAAGAAAATTCAAGTTAAGCTCTCAGAGTAGGAGCTAGAAAGGAACAGTGCAGTGCAGTAGCTATATATGGAGAATAAGGCATGGGAACAGGGCATTCCACTGCACTGCATATGCTTCACTGCTTTCCTGACAGCTAAAAATAGGATGTCATGCATGGGCATCAGAAGAGTAAGGTTTATTAAGAGGGAGAAAAATAATCTCTTTTTATTTCTACTTATCTTTCTCTACTTGACTACATTAAAAGCTAGTTCACATCACAGTTCAAAGGTCAATTTAAAAATACAGGTTTTGTTCCTACTATATTTCATGAAGTTTGTCCATAAAAGTTCTGTAAGTCCATGTGACACTATTTATTATTTTATATCCTAGTTGATTCCAATATCTCAATTTTTAACAGCTTAAAAAATACTTTAAAATGCCAAATTGCATTAACAGCAATATATCAAGTCCTGCAATCAGATCTTAAGCCTAATCTCCAGATTCAAAATATATAGTTACACAGAAAACCATTTATTGGGAAAGAGTAGATTTGATTTGGATCTGATTTAGTGGGAACTGCTTACAAACAAAACAAACAACTTAAAAATTTATTTGAAAAAAATCTCCTATGTAGGAACTAGATACATCCAGGAAATTATATGATAATATTTTCCCCAAAATGAGTATAAAAGATTTTCACCAAAATGAGCATAACAATTTAGTGTAATCTGATCAAACAAATCTGCTGTTTCTGAATCATTTTTAAAGCAAATATAAAAGACATTATTATTACTTTAGACTTTGAAACAAATATGTACTATGCCTGAACATCTACCCAATGAATAACACATACGTATGTAATACCTGTTGTAAAATGAAATAGAAAAGGGTGTTTTGGGGAAATGTGTCACTGGTGCATTAAGAAGAAATTTCTGCTTGCAAGATATATTACTTACTTTGCCTTTATGGCCATCTAATTGTGTATGTTTAGCTTTCTAGGTACCCTATTTTACCACCAATACGGGTGCATAAGGCCAAACATGACTTCTCTTAAGGAACCTTAGAAGACTAATACAATTTGTTCTGATGCTAATCCAGGCTGATAAAAAGCTGGTAATTCACTAACAAGTGACTCTCACCACTGGCCAGACTGAAGCCTGGTATGAGCAAGAGCCAGAATTTTAAAAATTCATGGATGAAATTCTGACAGGATATAAACTGGTTCATCTTTTTTGGTTCTCCAGAAAGGAAAAGCAAATGGATCATCAACACCACCTTTGGACAAATGCAGCCCAACTCAGCACGCTTCACTTAGAACACGAAGTGATTTGGACACTCAAAATAGGTCTTATTCTGTGTCTATAAGTTCTAGACATTTACAAAACTTTACATGTAAACATCATGGCAGAAAGTGACCCCATGGATGTCAGTAGTGATATATGAAGTAAAGTTACAGTGTTTGTAACCTCTAGCTGAAATTCACTCAGGAATGGGACTGTGATTTTGCTATACATGCATACCATATCCAGCACAAACGTGCCCTGATTGCCAGCTGCAGCTATGAGGCTTCTTCCATATTCCATTTTCACACAGAAATGCTACTCTGAAGGAGTCGTAGTATGCTTATGCATAAAGACATAAGGCAGAAAATCCAAAGGTCTGTCTGACAAAAATCACAATGAAATTATTTAGGATTCCCTCTCACCATAATTACTAAGAATTTCAGTGTGAAAACTTGCTTGAGGTGAATAAAGAGGCAAGGCAATTTTGGTATAAAACAACACTATTAAAAAGTTAGATGTATTCATCTAAATGTAATGGTCATGACCCTGATTAACATTTTCTCTGTAACTAAGGTCTCACAGCTCATGAGGAATTTTGAGTTATGATTATAAAAAAAAACCAAACTTGTAAAAAAGCCTTGTCATGTGGGAAAATACTGATAACTATATGCAATCCCAGTGAGCACCCAAGACAGGCGGCAAAATGCTGAAAATACAATGTTCTTTGAGCAGTTAGTTGCTTGCTCATCGGTCTAGATTTACAGGCTAATGGTCCACATGGTCCTCTCTCATAGGAACTAAAGCCTTTTGTTAAATTATTTAGTGCCAGAGATAGAGGAATAAATTTTCCTACTTTTCTACTTAAAACTTGGAGTGAAGGAAAAGGAAGGATACCACAGTTTGCCTGGGATTAGACCAGTCACGGATATTTCTCAAACAAAAGTAACTTCATATTTGTTTTGTACAAAAATATGATCCTTTTTATTCCAGAAATGGAGAGTTTCTGTCAGTCAATCCCTTTTTTCTGCTCATACTTATTGTATGTGATACTTGCCCTCATGACTTTTCACACGTCAGATATAATTTTGCTTTCTTATTTCTCATGTTCTCCCTGCCATTGAAAGTATAACACCATCATTCAAGGCATAAGGAGGAGTTACATATTATCCCTTAACTGACTCACACCCTCAGCTTCTGGATTTCAGGCACCTCAGCTCTCTCAGCTAAATATTATACTGTATTTTAAATTCATCTCTTTTGTTTTCATACAGATCTTCACATACACTGAAACCCAGAGAAAGACTTCAGCTGGTTTCACTAGGCTTTCAGTCAAATCCAAATTAATTTCCATATCAAACCAGAAGTACATCAGGAGATTCTTAATTAAATAAGCCAGCTCCAAAAACCAGTATGCTCCTCCTACATTAACACCCCAGATTAATCTCAACTATTCATCATGCTGCAATTTCATGCTTAGCACATGCAACTAGCAATTACTGTTTGAGACCTGAAGTGTCAGAGCAGACATACACCTGACTTAGGATCCTAGAAAACCTCAGCAGCAGCCCATGAAGAAAAGCAGAATAGGTCACAGCAAGAATGTGCATTGAGTCAGCTGAAGAAGGAGGCTCACTCAGCTGGCTGTTCCGGATAATGCCTGGATAAAGTTGGAATGCCCTGGTATGACCTCCCTTCTTGCAAGTCTACTATGCTGCCTTATATGATCACTGTACTTATGTAATGTATCCTGCAGTTGAAGGATGGAAGTGAGCTGTAGATTTTTTTCTGGCTTTCTTTGGCTCTTTAGACCTGTGCTATTGAACTGCTAAGAGATCGGGACAAATCTATGGATACCACTATCCCTCTGTATCCCCCAGATCTGCTTTTTGAGGGCAGGAGGTGTACAGGTCCATGGGTCCAACTAAAGCCTCTCCCAACACAGTTATCATTAGCAGGCTTTTGAATATTAGAGACTAGCAAATGTCTTCCTTACCTCTCTGGTGCTTCAGTTTCCCAGTCTAAGCCCTATCTCATAAGTATATAGCAGGGCTAGTATAGGGTTTTCATATCCAGAAATCTCAGAGTTAAAAATATCCAGTTTATGAAACTTCAGAATTATGCTCACGTACATCCCTGGAAGTGTTCAAAGCCAGGTTGGATGGAGCTCTGAGCAACCTGGTCTAGTGAAAGCTGTCTCTGCCTACAACAGCGTGTTGGAACTAAATGATGGTTAAGGTCCTTTCTGACCCAAACGATTCTATGATTCTATATCACAAAAATGAGAAAATGCATAAGAAAAAAAGAATCAGTAGAGACAACTGAGCATTTAAAGCATCAGCACACCAAATCCTTAGTAATTAAAAATATCAATGAAACATTTGAATGATACCTACAACTCGCATGAAGGTGCAAAAAGACTAAGTTTTACACAAGAATGCCAACCTAATTCCTTTTTCCCACTTGCTCTATAAAGAGCAGTGATTTGGCAGATCTCTTGAGAAGAGGAGACCAAACAACTCCTTTGTTACATTGCCATGGAAATACAAACACAAACAGAGCACCTCCTGCTTCCACAGGCTCCAGTGGTTCACAGCTCAAAGGTACTGTAGAGAATGAGATGTAACAGACCCAGGAGCCCAGGTAACAGCGGAATTTAGTTGCTGCCCCTTTCTGAAATTTTTTCTGAAGTTCAGATCATTTATGTGAAATTCAGCATGTTCTTGCTGTAATGCTGTCATTATTTTGCATTTGTATGTGACTCTACCCTTCTCTGTTGCAGCTGGGAATAGAAGCAGGAGTACTCCAGAACCTTCTTGAGTGACTCTGTTTTTATAAGGTTCTTAGGCTGGTTTTTGAATGACCAACCAAGTCTTTTCTCCGTTAAGCCACAAAGTCTTTTGAGGGGCAGCCAATTGTCCACAACACTCAACCTTCAAGTTTTCTTCTCCCATTTTTTTTTTCTTCTGAAGTATTGTTTGAGTGGAACTATTTCAGCCTGCGTCAGGATACATCCTAATGCCTCCTCCATATCTATACGTCATGAGAACGAACTGAACCAAGAGTTACATGGCAAAGTTATCAGTGAGATTAAAGAGGAAAGCAGGTAGAATTCAAAATTCTACATATTAATCGGAATAGGATATGTAAGAAGTTGTTTCAGTAAATGAGAATTGAAGGATAACAGTGCTTTGTTAAATGCCTTCATTGAAACAACCAGCTGCTGTTTTTCAGAGACAGAAGTTCTAATCTGCTTATAAATACTCTTTACCTATAGTTTTATTTTTGCAGAATGAGGAAGAACTGTAGTGTTCCCCTGCACATATGCAGCTTGTATCCTTTTTTATATATATTTTTGCTATATATCAAACTACTGCTCTTGTTCAAGTTTCAGATGTGTCAGATGCTTCAGATTCATTAGAGTCTTCCCTAGAATGTGGAAATATTAAAATATTGTACATACAAAATCTCCCCCCAGACAGCTACAAATCAGCAGCCTGTGCCCTTCAAAGAGGCTCTCCTGGGCTTGGCAACACCTTTTTTAAATAGGCAATTTATCTTCTGATAAGAAACAGAAAGAACTTCATTTACAGTTGTTCAATGTTATTAGAGCCTATGCACGCAGTTTCCATAACAAGGTAGGAAAAACAAGCCAAGTCTTCTACCTACGTAGGATTTTTCTGATCTCCAGGATATAAGAACACACCTATGGTATCTTGGTGTATGAGTCACTGGTTGCTGATGTCATGCAGTATGTGCTGTTAGGCTCAAGTAAGTGATAGAGAGAGTTCACTACAGGACAATAGCTTCTTGTACTCTGACATATCACCTGCCTGTTACAAAGTGGTAACCAGGAAGAAAGTTATTCTAAAACATATAAAAAATTACATTTAGAGACAGAAAAGAAACATTCTGTTTTCCATTTGTAATGTCATGCTGTTAAGCCTGTGACTACAGTGCTGAGCATGGAAAATCAAAAGCAGCACTGATCTTTGTCCCTCCATCTGTCTCACTGCCACTGGGCTCCCCGGGCACCCTTCAAGCCTGTGAGGCTGTGGCAGCCATGGTGTGCTGCAGGCAAGGAGAACTGCAGAAAGGGCTGCCAATTTTAGTTGTTCCTCAAGGTCTTGGAAAGTGTTCTTAAATATGGCTCAGCAAACAAAGCAAAACCACACTCCTGAACAGTTTGCAACATTTAAATAAGAGTCTCATGTTTACTATCCAAACAGCTGTGTGGGTGTTGTCAGAATGTGCACTCACACGTCCCAGACATCCTGACACACACAGGGCTAGGAGGGAAAGCAGTTTATTTCAAGTGAAAAAGCATCAACAAAATCGGTGAACACTTAGACAAGTGAAAATGAGGCTTTGCAGGGGTCCCCATCAAAGGTGGGAACACATAGTGTTCCTGTGGTTTGCAAGGACCACTGTGACTATGCCAAAGGAAGTAAGAGTAAATGCAGCTGGCTGCTACAGTGAAGAGGAATTGTTTGCCTACAAACCTATTGGACATTCTAGAACATTTATCTGCCAATGCACACGTTTATCAGCCTATGCTCTATGCACATACCATAACATACCTTTTTTGAGATATAGATTAGTAAAATGCAGTAACAGTTCAGTGTCAAAGTCAGTTTTTTCCCCTTACATTCAGTGTTCTCTCTTAAACTCTCTGTTAAAAGATCCAGGTCCTGCTCCCAAAAGTCCCTTTTGCTTAAAACCCTGCTTCTCTTTATCCTATGGAAAAAGCAACTCCAGACATTCCTTTTGGACTTGTGAGGTGAGTCTATTCATGTATCTCCTAGGATTCAATTTTTTTTTTCTGCAAATAACTCTCTTTCCCTGCTCTTTCTTTGCGCTTTCACCTTCCAAAGAATTGCCACCACAGCAAGCACCCAAATTCTCATTTGCTCAATTCACTCTTTCCTTAGAAAAGAAGACTACCAGCTGGGGTAGTGCAGAGAAGGCTACTGAGCTGTCTGAAAAGCAAAGAATCAATCCAAGGGGAGAAGGCCATGGACATTGTTTTACCCATTTGCAGAAGGGTAACTAATAAGATAAGGACTGCTGTCTGATAGTGCCAGAAGGTCAACAGGAGAGTCACAGAAATAATCTCAACTCATCTGCAACAACTGGGCATAAACTACCTGTGAAGAAAGTAATGTAAGGAATAAGATAAAAGTTTTTACTTTAAGGCTGATACTCTATAGAAATAATAATGGCAGAAAACCAATTTGTTTTCAAGCTTGAGCCATTAATTAACAAGGTAAACACATGTTTATTATGATAGAAGAAAAGAGACCTTGAAACTTCAAAATTTCTCCTCTAGTTTTTTTACTGGGTATTTATTGAACTATATACTTGCAGACCTGAAAAGAACAACAGCAGAATATGGTGAAAATAAAGGAATCACTCTAATGCAGTCTATATGAATCAGGCAAGTGTTAAGATATGGCCTGTTGGATCCATACAACTGCACTGAAAGCTCATGCTGCTATCAGACCTGTGGGATCTTGAAATAGCTTTTGTTACTTGTGGATGGCTCCTGGTTCCGCTAAGCAGTGTAACTCATAGATGGTTCTAAGATGGTGGTCACCTGTGGGCACTGTTCCCCCTTCAGCCCCTTTCACTACCAGTCCAGCATGACCTGAGGCTGCTGGCCACTGGGCTTCCCAGGAAGTACAGCTGTCCTCCAGAAACCATGGAGTGTCTGACTCTTTTAAATTGCAGATGAATGTGGGGATTTGTTAATAATGATTTATGGTTAAGAGCAAAGAGTCTGTCATAAAGTTGGTGAAGATACCTGTATTCATTTTCACAGAATCACAGAATATGCTGAATTGGAAGGAACCAACAAGGATCATTAAGTCCAACTCCTGGGCCTGCACAGGACCATCTCCTGAATCACACCATGTGCCTGAGAGTATCATCCAAATGCTTGTTGAACTCTGTCAGGCTTGGTGCTGTGTCCACTTCCCTGGGGAGCCTGTTCCAGTGCCCAAACACCCACTGGGCAAAGAACTTTTTTCTAATATCCAACCTAAACCTCCCCTGACACAACTTCAGGCCATTCCCTGAGAAGAGATCAGTGTCTGCCCCTCCTCTTCCCCTCATGAGGAAGTCTTAGACTGCAAGGAGTTCTCCCCTCAGTCTCCTCCAGGCTGAACAGACCAAGTGTCTTGAGCAGCTCCTCATACGGCTTCCCCTGAAGGCCTTTCATCATCCTCATTGCCCTCCTTTCGATGCTAACAGCTTAATACCTTTCTTATATTGTGGTGCCCAAAATTGCACACAATATTCAAGGTGAGGCCACACCAGTAGTGAGTAGAGTGGGACAAAAATTTTGTTAGCAAAGATGGCCAGAGCACTTCAAGGCTATGCGATTTTAAGTGCTTAAAACAAATAAAGACTGCTAGTTTTCAATCATTGTAAGTAAAAGGCAGAATTTTACCACGCACCCTCTATTAACTCTTTCATTAACAATTTTCTTTGGCTAATGCTGCAGTAGCTATTAATACACATTTAAGAGTTATAACTCAGAAACATAACCAAACAAATGGATATCTGAACATAGTCAAGAATCCTACAAAATTAACTAGGAAAGAAAACATATGGGAACTGCTGGTGACAACTTTCCAACCATTATTCAGCATGCTGTTTTCACACTAATGCCAAGATCATGGCTGAGTTCAAATACAACACCCACATCCCATAGTAATCTAAAAAATAGCAACTAGTGAATGAAAAACCATGGTGGAGTGAAGTCCAGTAAAAAAATAAGAGTGAAATACATAATGAATGCTTAGCATTAGTGGGTCATGCAGATTCTGCAGTTAGGGGACATTTGAAGAAAGATGACAGGAAACAGTCACTGAAATAGCAAAACTATTAAAACTGGAACAGCTACAAAGCTTGGAACCATATGTCTTAGTAAGTCTTCAGAGAAGTTATATTTCTATTCCCTGTTATATGAACAAGAGTAAAGAGACATTTACCTGTATCAGGAAGTTGAAGATATAAATCTTGTTATGCAATTTGTTCTGGGAATTTATTGCTCCAGGATGTCACTGATGCCAAAAATCTAGATAAACTGAAATAATAAATACCTTTTCATAAAGAAAAAGATATCCATTGTTGTAGCAATTAGTGTTACAAAAGTACAGGAAAGGGTATAAAATAATTTTTCACTATTTATTTCAATCCCTGTTTGCTAGGGAACAAAGAAACTTCCATCTATTAGATGGGGTTCTTGCCTTTTTTGAATTATCAGTACTTTCTTTTCATTATCTGATTTCACCCATCTTCAGAAAAGACACAAAAAGCTATTCTCTTATACTGGCAATTTCAACATTAAAACTTTCACAGAGAGTAGGAGGAGGCATTGCAGAAATATGCTAGCAGAAGAGAAAATGAATAGTAGTTTTCAAGCTTATTAATTCTTCTTGCTCCACTGAAGGTAAGAAAATCCTTATTATGCCCCCTGCACTCTACTGAGAAATATTCCCAAACCTTTGTTATGTTCCAGTATTATGGATTAATGAGGACACGACACAGATAGCTAAGAGCATCTCCCAATTAACCTTGCAGGTTAACTAAGACAGTTAATACATCAGACTTGGTGGCACTGCTTGGTGATATTAGGTCAGACTTTTTGTCATCGCTTACCCACTAAGTGCATTTTAAAATAGTAAGAAAAATACAAGAAATGCCTGTCAGGTCAAAATGGATATAAACTGGAAGGACAGGTGGCTTTAAATAAAAAATCACCACAAGGACTGTCTCCAAAGATTTTCCAGAAGATATGAATTTAAACCTATTCATTCCTTCTGTCCAGTTTCATAGGTTGTAAAGTAAGTTCTCTCTGGTATGTTGACTGGCCATAGGTGTGCAGTGTCATCCGAGATGGCATTTGAGCTGGTGGATACAACACAGGACCCACGTCAGGGCAGCAGGAACTCATCCGCAAGGGCAGTCAGAAGCCAGGCAGTCTGCTTGTGAGTATCTCATATGGTGGGTATCTCGTATGGTGACAGATGTGTGTGGGTGACTGAATCTAAACCCCAGGACATACAACTTCACTGATTTCAAAGGGAAAACATTAATTTATGATGTCTGAAGGTGTAGCTGAAAATATGATCCAAAACTACAGCAGAGCACAATTAAAACTTGTCTGTTACCCAAATTTTAAAATTAATAATAGGTAAAGAACAATGAACAGCAGTATCATATGTTTTGCTAATGCTATCCAAGTAATCAGACTTTAAAACTTTAGCCTTGGTTCTAAATGAATATGACATGCTGTTTATCAGCACAGGGCACTTTCAGCTCTCTGAAGTCTTACAGATGAGGAGAGGAAAATAAATAATTAAGGATCATGTTATTAGCCTTAGGGAACCTCTATAAAAGAAACTTGCTACGTAATTCTAAAAATCCTGATTAAAACTAAATTATACTCTCACACTGTTGTTTGTTAAAGTGTCATCAGTCAAAGCTGTTATGTCCAAAGAAAATTCTTTTTTGTGTACATGTTTTTTTATAGTCATCTTAATATCTACTGAATTTACAACCAGAATTGTTGTTTGATCCAGGAAGGCCCAAGCAGTGTGGAACTGCACTGATATACATCTTGAAATTCAGTGCCTTTAATCTAGGAAAATATAAGTCTGGGAAAGAAATGTTGTAATCTTCCACTGACAGGACTTTTCATATTATTTTACTCCAATGACCAGAACTGAAATCACAATGCATAAAAGTCAAAGTGTTACTAAATTCTAGTTTAGGATCAAACGATTCCATGCACAACACCTCTCAGTATCATGTAGATTTTGTGGCTTAGTAGTCATATTCTCATCTCCCCATTATAAAAGGTACTTTCTTCTTGCCACTATGAGAAAGAACAACACAAACAAGGAATTGAAGATCCAGGGAAAACAATAAACCAACTGTACAAAGCACTGCAGCATCATGAAGCAAAAACGAGAGAGAGAGAAAAAAGTAGAAACATGTATGCATTGCTGTTTCATAAGTGTATGTTGCTGGTTGTAATGGAGGAAGGCAAACTTTCTTGACAGAATTGAAAACTATTTTGGAAAGGAAAATATCTCACAAGCACGAGATAAGGAATTCCAACAAGGCAGACCAGGAAGGTCTTCAACATGAGGTTTCTTCCTGTAAAGTGGGAATCCATTTTAATTGTTTATTAGAAATCACATCAGTTCCGTGATCCCTACCAAGGTACAGGAAATTGGTGTATAAAGACAGATAGATAGA
>JAWWLV010000121.1:81191783-81210495 GCA_035041135.1 Platyrinchus mystaceus | reverse complement strand
ATAGATAGATAGATAGATAGATAGATAGATAGATAGATAGATAGATAGATAGATAGATAGATAGATAGACAGACAGACAAATCAATAATCAAATGCACATTGTGTGTGTGTGTGTGTGTGTGCGTGTGCACGTGTTGGCAACACTGAAGAAATCATGAGGTCTCCTAAAGGAAAAATGGAATAAAAGCCCACATAAGATACTGGTAGCATGCCATCCCCTGTGAGTGTCCTGATAGTTTACCATTTTCCCCACTCAGTATTATAATTTGCTAAAGCAGAACATGAAACTCTACAAATTCTAACATATTCAGTCAAGAAGCAGAAGCAGCTGAGAACAGAGACCCTATCAATAAGTAAACTTTGAGCAGAAAAGCAGGCTTCTCCCTGTTTTCAACCTTTCAACATGCTTATCTGGAAATGGACTTTATCCCCAATTTGTTCTCTAGTCTCCCCCTTCCTCCCCACCCAGAAGCTGGAAAAGTCTTGCTGATTCCTGGGTACTGCTCTTTCTCGTTCAGTGCCTATGAAGCTGATATCCCATCCCAACGCAAGTCAGCTGCACAGCAAGGAAACGAAAAAGGACTAACTGACCTAACTGCATAGGGAGCATAATAAAGCATCTTTAGTTAGTTTAGTGTGGCTCCTGTGGCTCTCTGCTGTCTCTTCTCCCAGGCAAGGGTAAGTTTATTTGCCTTTACTATGTAAAGCCAATGTATACCTACACTGTTCTCCTGCGGACAGGGCAGGAGGGCATTAGCCAAGAGGATGATGGCCCTGTGCCAAGCAACATAAATAACTTCCCTCTCTGACTTCTGTAATTTCTAATAGAATAGGTCAAAATATAATACTTTTTCTTTAATTCCCCTAAGAAATTTTGCCTAGAAGCAAGGATACAGGACTAGCAGGTTGTGTCTCTGTGCGCTGAGCAGACAGAGCAACGCTGCAGGAGCAAAAAACTTGCTGAAAAGCTGCAGCTTAGCTCTAAATCTTCTGACCTTAACTTAGCAGAAGCACAATTAATGGCACACCTTTGAAAGAACTGGGTATTCTAAGCACAAGTGAATCCACTCTGGGACTTCAGAAACATGAAGAAACTTTGAGCTCAGGTTTGTTGTTCTTATCAAGGCAGTCAGACTTACCAATCATGATGCCATTATCAAAAAGTTACATAGGCCCACAGCAAATTTACAAGTACCTCATGCTAGAAAAATAAATCTCACTTGGATACAGTGAAGCTATATAGCATTTTCCTTGTCAGAAGAGCATGTGTTCACGAAACTTAAATGTTAATCACTTAAATACTAATAATTGAAATTATGCTTGGAACTTGGGATGGGTTAAGCATGCATCAAACAAAAAATCTTCCAGCAAACTACGAGAAATTGTCCTTTGCCAAACACAGGCACAGGCTTAAGATTAAAGACTCAAGGTTTCAAGCCCCACCTTTGCAATGGACCCTGTTCCTTGTCTTAAACAAATCCCACTCCACCTCCCAGTCAGCACAATTATGTAGCATAACTGTCCTTTAGTCGATGCAGTTTTAGATTACCCTCTCTAGCTGGCAATATTATTGCATTTATCTTTCCACTTATCAACCAAATATCTAAACTTCAAACAGCATATTCTTTCTAGTTGAGTAACAAAATAAACAGCATAATTCCATCAAGGCAATTAAGCAAACATTGCACAATATCACCACCTGAGGCTGTAAGTCTACCAGATACCTCCTATCATCCCAGCTAACTTAACTGAAACTTGATATAACTAGGAAACAGAACCAAAGTGATTTCTGAGCTGTAGCTAGGAATAAGCAAGAAGCACTAGATGGGCACAAAAAGTAGATGTTGGTTGTGGATGTTATGGGTCCATGTCAATGACAGATGGAGAAGGTTGGGAGAGGATACACACACAGATGGGGAGCACGTGTCATTGCTGCCAAGTTTTCCTATGATTCTGGCAAGGACTATCTTTGAGTTAGGTTTTCTGGTTTAAAAAATTGCCCAGCAAGCAATATCCATTTGTCTTTTGACCTTCCTATGCTCCACCCTTATGCAGGCAAAAATTCTGAGCCTCGAACAAAAAAAGGAATCAAATTATATGTTACTGTAACTTTTGAAGCAAAATGTTTAGGAAGATCATTGAGGAAAGTAACTCTCAGTTTTATATCAGTCAGAGCTAAGCTGTCATAAGGCAGTGAGAAACAGCTGAAGTACAAGAGTGGTGATATTGCAGAAAAGGCAGGATGAAAGATGAAGAACGTTTTCATATATGAAAGGACAGTAGAAAAGGGTGCTTATTTATCAGAAGAAGAGAAGGCAGATGCTCTCCTAATAAGAACTGAGGTCGTATGGAATAATCAGATGGTAATACTCAGTTCTAAGGACTTCTGTACACACCTGAGAGTCAAGTGTTAACTAAGGCTGAATTTCAACCTGGTGAGACAAAAATTAAAAAAAGCCTGACTATACTATCTAACATTTATAAAGGGAAAGATATTTAGAATTTGCACAAATTTACAGAAAACTAGATGATTACTTAATGAAATATAAATATCAAGCACCTCTATTTTTTTTTTTCATTTCTCATTCTTTACCTACCCCTACATTCTATTTTTCAGTTTTGCTGAGTTTCATTTTGAATGCGATAGAGTGAAGGGTTTGCCATTTATTTCTATTAAATGGCTTATAATCTCCTTGGAACAGACTTACTCTATTTCAGCCAGCCTAAATATTCCCCTCTCTTACATCTGTCCTTGCCAACAGGGCAGGTCAAAACAGAATGATTTTTCTTCTCTTCATTTTCCCATATTGAAATTTTGAAAATATTCAGGCAGTTCCAGTTCCTAATTTCCTCCTTTTATCTCCTTAGATTACTCATCTGTGACTCCTTGGAATCCATTTCCCTCAAATGCCACAACTAATTAGGTCTCCCTATACAGTTATTTAGCTCTAGTGATTTTTGTCATTTTTACTAAGCCATGCCCATTATAGCTGCATTGTCCTCCCCAGGTTTCCTGCAAATTTTCTTGCTAAAGGAATGCCTAAAAGGAGCATTCTAGGAACAATTGAGTGTGAGCTGGAATAGTATCACCTCACTTTTCTAGGTCCCATCCAGCTCCCCATGTACTTATCAAAAAGACACATGCAGTGTGTATCTCTCAGGGGCACATCGCCACATTCTTCTCCATATCATCTTCTTGGCCAGTGCCATTCAGCTCTGGAACAATGGAAATTTAGACCACAATAGTTTGCTTGGGATAACTTAACACAATTGTAGGTGAAGCCTCTACAGCAGGTTTCATGTCAAAGCAGCAATAGTTTTACATTTGCAGCTATGCTGCAACAACTCACAGTATGTTATTTCTTCTCCAGAAATTTAGACCTGCTTGGGTGCCAAGCTCTAGTCCCTGAGATGGATGGATGTGGCTATTCCTCCCCAGTAGGGGTCAGCTCCTTGCAGCAGGAATTATCCCCACACTCCAGGTATGACAACACAGTTGTCTCCCCAATATGTCCAAGTAATGAGCTTATCATCTTCGGTCATCCTTGTGAGCTCCCTCTGTGCCCTTCTGCCACCACTGATGGCTCCCCAGCCAGAGCTCAATGCATGCTACCCTTTCTGGAAGGCACTCACTGCCTTCTGCCAATCTGGGAATTTTTTATTCACATCTTTTAATCAATCTGAATAAATGTTGTCAGTGTAAGTTTGCTACTGCTCACAAACTCTAAGTCTTTTAACGTGTACCAAATGTTCCTGAAACATGGCTGGCTCACTCCACATTAGCATAAAAAATACACACCATAAACCCATCCAACTGCTTTTAACATCAAAAGGAAGTTTTCCACTGAATTTTATAAGAGCTGAATTGAGGCCTTGTGGCCCTGCTACACTGAAGTATTTACACACATGCCAGACTCTAAGTATGTGAAGAAGCCCCATGAATTCAATAGGCTTCTCAGATGCTTAAACACTTCAATCAAAGCCTTAGTTTTTTCTTTAGGTTGCTGTGACAGGGCCCCTGTCATACAAAATATAATCCGTGTGAGAATTCCCTTCACTCCTATGAAAGGAGGAATAGGCCTTTACATTAATATAGATGCGTACATATAATGTGCCTGTTTACATACATATGCACACACATTTACATACATATGTTAGCATCCCTTCTTCTTTTAATTTTCCTGAAAGTAAACTTTCATCTCATTCATGAAATTAACTGCAAAAATCCAATATTTGCATCCACATTCTTTACAGTGGAAAAATACTTTCCTTTTAAATGCCCTTGCCCCAGTGCCAAAGGGTGCTCTCCAACCCAGGACACTTTCACAAAACAGACAAATCAAAAGCCTGAACCTAAGAGGAAGAAATATCGGCCTTAGAGATATATTAAAAAAAAAAAAAAAAAAAAAAATACAGTTGGGCAACATACTGAAGTATTTACCTCAGAGACCATCAGAAGGAAGAATCATTTCCTTTCTTGCTTAAGGGCAATGTTTATTTAGATTAAAATGTAGAAGGTGCAGTAGAAATAAACATCCTCATTGTTATCTATAGAATCTTCAAATAGACCTTCACCTTCTAATGGCATTGAGGGGACATTTTAGATCTTCTCCCTCGATTCTTTTTCTCTCCTTAATCTCCTTTATTTATATATATATATAAAATATGCAGACTTCAGCCTATAAATTCCCTACTGAAATTGAGTTAATTCATGCATATATATGCTAAGCAGCTGCAATCACATGTGATGCAGAAAGGGGAAATGCAGCATTTCAACTGCAAAGTCTCCAAAAATTAAATGAGAACAATGAGACTTTACCTTGGGGTAAAGGCTAGTAGATTAACACCAGAAGAGACAGAAACAGTATGTTCCAAATTCTTCTGTCTCTGATGGAAAAGACTGAATTCTTGCATTTCTTTACTGAGGAAAAAAGTCCTCCAGATTCACTGTAAGTCACAGCAGTATAGAAACACATGGGTAGGTAAATACAATCTTCTGTTTAACTAGCAAGTTGTTTCTGCTCTGTTTTTATTTGATTCTCCACAATTCATAAATAAAATTAAATCAATAACATCTGTGAACATCACTGTCCTTCCTCTCCTCTCAAATATCCCATAAACTTCCATAACTTACTTTATTGCTCTCAAGCCTCATGTCAAGCTATCTTAAAACTTCTAGCCCAACAGGAAATAATGTCTGGATTACAAACACTTGGGGTTTTTTATCGTGGCAGGCAGGGAGAGGAGATAAAACTAAAAGAGAGGAGAGTATTAAAAGGCTTATGATAACTGTTGTGCTTTGAGGGGTTTCTTTGGAGTCTTTTTTCTCCTTCAAGTGCAAAACACCTGGGAAGGCAGCCAGCCAGCAGAAATGGGCTCTGGAAAATTCAAATTAGCAGAGAAGAGCACCAATTTGTCCTGCCATGTACTGTTAAAAACTCCCCAGGGGCTTACTTGAAAGTGGTCTATGGATAATGCCAGTGTTAAGAAAAGCAGCTGTGACTGGTGTCAGGACATGGGGGTTTCGTCAGTGGCAAAGCCACTTCTGTACCCTCAGTGACTGGAGAGGTAGTCACCACAACAGTCCAAGAGCTAGCCTAGTATTCCATCTGTGCTGTGCCATTTCTCACCTGGAACTAAAGAAACACAGGGATACTTCCAGAAGGCAGCTGGTGGAGGCAAAGGCTGGTAAGGAGAGACTGCTCTGGCTGGTGAGGTCTTATAGTATGGCTTAACAGGTACATTACAATACAGCACACAACTCACAGCTCTGCTGGGACTATGACTTCTCAGGGGACAATTATAATTTTTTTCTGCTTTCTCCCTTTAAAGTCTCTGAAATGAGAGGCCTGTGGTCAGTGTTCTGTATGCCCTGCTTCCAGCAAGAAAAGGTGTTTGATGGTGACAAGTTTTGGGGATAGAACGGAGTGAATAGGATACAGGAAGTTAAATTTGTTGCCATTTCACTCATACCAACTATTGGGAACAGTGCCTGTAGTGTAATATGGTCAGCCGTGTTTAGGTGCTGTCTAAGAGAGAGGTGGTCAGGGCAGAGTCAGAAAGGAAATTAACAGCTCACTGATGACATAGGATCTAGTTCTTGAGCTCATTCCTTGTTTCTTCCTGGACATACAAAACTATTTTTCCTCTCTCCACTGAAGGACAAAGCTATTTTAGCCAGTGTTGTTAGTTACCATGCCTTCATATACCAGGCTTTTAAAGACCAAACTTCATTTGTGGAGGAGATGTGGTAATGGACTAGATCTACTTTCTGGATGATGTAAAAATTTATAATGTTAATGTTTCCATTTCTTCCCAAAACTTATTAATCTCTCCATGAGAGATCACAGGGAGCTTTATATGAATACATTTGCTCACATAATCCCTTTTTCCTGTGTCACTACCTTCTCACTTTCCACAGGAGAATTGACAGCCACAATTCAGACCCATCCTACACAGTTGGATACATCCATCTCTGAATCTGAACATGGAACTAAACACACAAAAAATTCATATGCAGGTCAATTTGGTAGATAGTTGGAACTGTGCAAGTTTCCCAGACCTATGTCTGAACTTTATGTACTTGTGGTACATCAGACACTAGCATGCACGGGACATGAAGATCAGAGAGCTTTCTCTAAGGGATCGTTAGATTATGCTCTACACTGTTATTTCTGAGCAAGATGATATGAGTTGATGTATAAGCACAGGCAGTGTTTACCAGGGTAAAGGCAAGCCCAACACTGAGAGCAGTTTAGACTAGCTTGCACTTCTTTGTCCTCAGCTCACCTGAAGCACAGACATGTTCAGTTATATGATGTGAGACTGAAGGAGTAGCTGCCCGATCTTCAGTTCTCATCTCCCAGCTTAAAACCAGTATTTGTGAAGCCTGCACTAGGCAGGCTTTGTGCATATCAACATACCAAAGGTGGGTGTATTCTAGACATTTGTCTTGTCTTGAATGACTTCAGGATCCAGTGTTCTGTGTGTAATCCTTCCGCCAGATCCATTTTCATCAGCTTTTTCCAAACTCACAAGTTATCATTTGTCCCTCCAAAGCATTTGAGCTTTGCATATTAGCCCCCCTCACATACCTTAACAAAGGTTGAATACTTAATTACACTGATCTAATTTGGTTAAGGAAGCTCACAAGTGCTGTTATTTCTTACTATCTATGTAATTTCTGTTTATCTAATGATTTTCAGCAGATGCTTCAGAGAGACTCAGGGACTGCACAGTCCAGATCCATAACAGATGATTCTGAAAATCTAGTCTATTTTCAGCAAGTTTAAATCAGTTTATGCTGACTTCTAGTCATTATCAAATGAAGTTAATGAAGTTAAATTCTTTTCTGTGTCAAAATTATTCATTTCACTTGATAATAATCATGAGCAGATACTCTATTTAACTATCCATGTTCAGTGACAGTTAAGTTCTTGTTTTTCTAGCCATTTTTTTTTTTTACCAAACACCTAGACAGTCTTTCTGAAAAATGAAAAGAGATCACATATCTAAAATGTCCCATTTTTGTTTGCAAGTTTGTAAAATAGATAACTCTGAAGTCATGGACTTCTTTCTTCTAAACAAAATATTATCACAGAATGTCAAAATTATTTTTCATGACCCTCTTCTGTCTTGCTTGCATACTACCTCCCACACCCACCTCCTGGCAAGTCAGCAAGCTCTGTGCAGTCAGTCCCCACTTCTGTGACTCAATCTCAGAGCATTAAAGACTTAAGCTTGGCAGGTGTCCAGGATGAAGAAATATTAACAAATCTCCCACGAAGAGCACTCTAATCATAGCAAGCACTAAAGCCTTGAACATAATATTTCCTTCATGTATAAGATTCCCAATTTGCTTAATGGCTTCTCAAACTTTGTAGTATGATATTGCAAATGTTCTTTTAAAAACCCCAAGTCCTCCCCCAATACATAACCAGCGTGTACATTACATAAAGAAAAAATGTAATTTACTATTCATTTCTGGCTTCTGCTGAGAAGTCTTCTTCCAAGTATCATTTATTGGAAAATTAAAAGAAATACCATGTTCAAGTTATCTTTCAGAACTGCCTCATCTTCTAATTCCCATTGCAACAACAGAGGCACATATTTCCATGAAACGTTGTTTATCTCTTTTTGGGTGACCTCACTGAAGGTTATTTGGAAGAAGATGGAAATGCAGCCTGATTTATTAGTAGCTGGAGTCTAAATTTCACACAAAAGTTCAAATGGCAGACTTTAAAACTACAGCTAAAGTGTGTCAGTTCTGCTAGTTATTTCCACAAGTCCATGTTTAGTTGTCTGCCTCACCCCATGCACTCAGCCATCCTGTTTTCTTTTATGATATGAGTTGACACTGCTTCCAGATAGTCACATTCAGAGCAAGGGTATTTACAAAAATACGCAATTGCATGCGTTTTTGTTTATACTTAAGGGCTATGAACAATACCCAGCTAAATCCAGTTTTCCTGCATTATCTGTATTTAGGATGAGGTAAAATTGTAGCAAATACTCTGGGTAATGCTTATCTGAGGCCTGTAAATTCATCTCTATGAATAATTACAGTTTAGTTACCCAGAGAAAGGTGTATTACAGCAGTTTTTCTTCATATTCATTGGCATAGTTATGTCTGCCAACTACAGACCAAATGTATCTAAGTGTAGAACCGCATTAAACAGTAATTTCAGAGGATTTTTCAACAGATATAAATAATCCTTCTTTTCCCTAAAAGCTTCCCTGTCTACACTACTGGGACCTTACTTGTTCTTCGAACATTACTCTTTAGTAGAAATCTATTATACACCTCTTATGCCAGCTACTATTAATGGAGAGATAAAAACCTATGCTTCAGTTACTTATGTGCTATAAAATGTCCCAATTTTGATTTTTAAACTCTTATTTACATTAACAGAAGGTCTTTTCCACAATCCCCAGCCCAGGTAAACGCATCCACTTCACAGCAATTCCATGCTATGCCTGACATTCCACAATTGCTACTGCAATTCACTTTTGAGCTGGCTAAGCTTTACTGTTAAACTAAAGTCAGCATAGCTCTTTAACTTCACATTTCTTCAATTTCTTCATGCTAAATATCTGTTTTTTCTTGTACCATTTTTTACATCAGTGAAAAAAAATTGCCTTTAAATTTTTACCTTTTTTTTAAGCGTGGGAAAAGTCTTCATGAAGACATCTTCCTGAAATCTGGCACAGTCATTTAAAAAGGGTACAATGCACAATTTAGTAAATGTGGAAATAAAAATTTTGGTGAGCCTTGAGTCATCAGTCACAAAATTAATGAATGAGATGTCCAAGCCCCACAATTTCCAAGTTCAAAACTGATGAGCAAATCTTTCCCTTAAATGGTTCTGACTGGTTGCCAGTGGCCAATTTCCCACATTCTAGACAACAGACACAACTTCAAGATACAAATAACCCTCTTTGTAAAATGGGCATATATATTTCCAGTGTGGGAATAACATTTGACCATGATCACTAAGGAATAGATTTGTTCTTTTCATTTAAAAATGAAGAATGTTTTAATTTGAAAACCAAATTGTTGTTTTTCCAAACATATTCTCCAGCTTAAAATCTAAATATGTTTTGATAAACACATGCTTTTCGGAAGCAGAGCATGGAACTCGAGAAAATGAAAGAACAATTAAAGAGCAAAGTAAAATTAAGCCCCTTGGTTATACTAATAAAAAAATGATAGTGATCATCTCCCCCATCTAGCCTTAACAGCAGTCTTTCATAAATTTTCTATTAAAATCAAATGAAAGTTAGAGCATTGCCATTTTAATGAAATTCTTTGCAGCTGCATGACTCTCAGTCCAGTGTTATTACTAAGCAATTAGCAAATTTCTTTTAGAAGTTAATTCAATAGAGCTTGCCATTATATAGTTACTATGTCATTGTTATTTAATCACGAGACATTATAATCTTCCAGATTGAGACTGTTTCAAAAACTGTAAAAATTATTTTCTAAAGTTTAATAATACTCACTTGTCCATGAGCATTAATTTCAAAGAATAGTCAATACTTTCTACATTCTACATTCTACATCCAGACATTAAGTAGCCAGCTATTCATTTGCAAGACACCATAATCTTTTTATTAACATCTTTTGTTGGTTTATGTCCCCCTTTCAAAGTAACATAATTTATGAGAATCTAATATGATCTAGTCATAGCATTCAAAATAAAACATATTTCAAAATTGGTCAGACCATTCTTGAATTACGTCTTCTGGAAATAATTCAATATGCCTAGTTCAATAAAGGTTTGAAAAATTTAAAAAACCTCACTGGTTGATTTAAGTATGGCAGCTCTGTTCATAAATGTTGCAAGACTGACTTTTGTCTTAAGCAGTTCTTTCCAGTAATATCTGTGGGAATGGAGACTTAGGTTTCCTTTTGTACGCTGGCTATATACAAAGATTTTGAGATCTTTTTCTTTATCAAAGAAGTTAACAGAGCACATGTAGAAGTATTAGATTTTTCACTGTATTTTTTTTCTGTTAAACACCTTCACCGTCTCTCCAGTATATTATTAGATTGCCACTCAGCCAAATGTAGCCCTTCAGAAGCAAGCAAATCTCATCTCAGTTATGTGAAGTGGGTCTTGCTCTCATTTCATAGCATCTCACTTTTGGAAATCTGGTTCCTGGTGTGGAAAAGTCATAGACTAGTTTAGGATGGTAGGGACTTGTGAAGGTCATCTGGTCACACCTCCAAAACTATCAGGGTCCTGCTATGTTAGCTTTGTACTGCAGCCTTTAAATCACCAGTGTAGTTTGTGAACTTTCTGAGCTTGAAGTCCCATTGCCCAGGTCATTGATGAAGAGTGTTAAGTAGTATCAGCCTCAGCTATAACCCCTTAGGACATTCACTAGTACTTAAGAACCAACTGGATTTCAAATAACTAATCGCAACCCTTTGAGTCCAGCAGTCCAGCCAAGTTTCACCCACCTGTAGGCCACAGGTAGTCCATATTGCACCAGCTGAATTGCAAGGATACTATGAAGACTGTGATGACTTGTTTGTTAAAGACAATGGTAATGACATCCACTGCTTTCACCTCTCATCAAAAAACAGAGTTAGGTCAACCAGTCACATTTTTCCCTTGATGAATCTGTGCTGGCTGTTCCCTCTCACCATCTTGTCCTTCATGTGTCTGGATGTGACTTCTGGGAGTATTTGTTCCACAAGCTCCCAGAGACTTAAGTGAGGCCTGGAGTTCCCTGGGTTTTCCTTTCTGCCGTTTTTGTTTATTTTTAATAAAAGTGGGACATGAATTTTTTAAGATTAAAAAATTTCTCTGACATTTCAAAGAGGATAGTTAGCTCCCTCAGCACTCATCATGGACTTGTATATGTCTAGTTCCCTTATTTGGTCTTGAATGTGATCATTCTCTGTTGTAGATAGTAACTCTTTCCCATAAACTTCGCACAGGGAGCTTGGAGGCCTGAAAACAGACCTTGCCAGGAAAGAGCAAGAGAAAGACAACATCGAGCACATCAGCTTTTTTCAAGCCCTTTTTCATTAGATTGTCTTCCTATTCAATAGGGACATCACATTTTGTCAGTCTTTCATTTTTTCTGCCAACACATCAGAAGTACTCCTTGTTACCCATTACATCCCTCTCCATTCTCAGTGCCAGGTGAGAGTTAGCTTCTCCAATTCCATCCCCACACATATGGCTGGCATTTCCATATGCTTTCTTTGTTAGCCCATCCATGTTTCCAACCCCTGTACACTTCTTTTTTGCATTTGATCCCAGCCAAGAGTTTCCCAGTCATTCAGCTTGTTACACCTTCCCATTTTCTCAGAGATTGGGCTGGATCATTCTTGTGCTTTGAGGAGATTGTCCTTCACAAGCAACAAATTTTCCTTCCCTCTAAATGATGAGCTCCCAAAGTTCTGCTCTGGTCTCTGGTGCTTGCTTGCCTTGCTTCCTGAAGGATATCAACCACCACTATGTCATGATCTTCGTAGACAAGGTTGCCACTAGACTACCTCATTTCCAACTAGTTAATCCCTGCTCATAAGCAGCATGTCCAGTATAGTACTTCCCTTTTCTGTTTCATCCAATGCTTGCATCAAAAACCAAAAATTGTCACAAAATTGCCTGGTTTACTTGCCTTCCATGCTCCTGCCCTTCCACCAGATATTTGAGCACCTCATGAATCACCAGGATCTTTGTTTCTTGCATGAGATATCTTTTGATTCTCTGAAATAGGCTTTGTCCACTTCATGATCCTGACTAGGTAGTCTGTAGCAGTTTCCCATCAGAATGATCCTTCTTGTTGGCCTCTCTTCTGATCTTGACCCATAAGCTCAAATGGCCCCTTCCTTCTCTTGTTAAAGAGCTCCATACATTTGAGCTTCTCCTTGCACAGAGTGCAACTCCACACTCATCTTCCCTGCCCTTTCCTCCTATCCAATCAGTGCCCACCCACTGCAGCTTTTCAATCATGAAAGCTTTGCCATCCATTAGTACTGTCTTCTCAGAGATGTTGGATATACTTGACTGTGCAGAGACTTCCATATTCTCCTTTTTGTTTCCCAAGCTGGGTGAGTTTATGTGCTTTACGACAGGTCCCTGATGCCCTGCCATCTCAAGCATAGTATAAGAACTTTCCAGGTTGCCATTTCCCAGGTACATTTCCCCTCTATTGCCCTTTCCTTCATCTACCTGGGGCCAGTCTGCATCCTTTAATGAACCTCCTTCCAAGCTATCTTTGCTAGCTTTAGCAAGCCTGTTGGCAAAGGTGCTCTGTCCCCTCTTTGTGAAATAGATCTCATCTTTTCCCAGCAATCCTCATTTCTGCAAGAGGGTCTTACTGCCGCAGCCATACTTGTGACACCAGCCACATAGCCAGGCCTTGATGTGTGGGATACATCTGCTCTACCCAAACCTTTGCTCATTACTGACAGGACTAAGAACGTCAGCTTGAGTCCCAGACTCCTCATCCTAGCCCTCAGTACTTGCATATAAATGTGCAGGAAGACTGGGACCCAAAGAGAGGCAGAACATAACAGAAGGCCACCCAGAACACCCAGTATTAAATGATGACTTAGATCCTTCCCAACCCTGACACTTGAAAGCTTAACCCTACAGGCTTTTTTTGAAGCATGACAGGACAGCCATTTGTGTTTTGGTTGTTTTTTTTCTTTTACCAACAGCTCCATGGCTAGCACACTTACATAGAAAACCAGAACCCTGGGTCCTAGATTGTGTTCAGAAAAAGGAGTTCAAGTCTTTCTCCCTCACTACCTGGAAGTGCACGCATCTGTGCCTGTACATCTAGCAGCAGATGTACAGAATATTTGGATTTGAAGAATAGGTAGCGTGTTTAGTTCTTTCTACTGGAGCTGTTCCACCTTTATAAAGGAATTCAAGATTTAGTAGGTCAGGAATGTTACTTTCTAGCCAAACCATTGAGGGCACTCTCTGGGAAATAAGAAAACCTGAGTTCCAAGCCCTGCTCCAAGAGACTGTTTATTTTTTTTACATTAAGCAGTCATTTGATAAAACACATGAAGACTCCAAGGCAAAGTGCAGCACATGTGTCTCTCTGCTGGTACATATGCGGCAGTCAAACTGAAAACATCAGCCTTCAGGCAGAATGTCTCCAGAGAGAGAAACCAAATGCTTCCTTCAGCAGATTTTTCTATTTTTTAATCTAGTCTGAATAGTATGCTCCCATACATAGAGCCAGATTCCCCTGTCCAGCTAACCCATTCACTCACTGAGTTGCTCTGTTCAGCCTGGTCTTTCCAGCAGTGACATTTATTAGGGAATCAATAGATTTTCTGACAGGACATGCAGAGTGTACCTGTTCCTTCAAATCACAGTATGTCTAGACTTAAGTCCAAACAGATGCTTTGCTGCTAAAAGTAGAAGCAAAGCACTTTTGGAAAAATACAATTTAGGAAAAAAAAAAAAAAGGGAGAAGAATAAATGTCTTTTTAGAGTTGTGAATTGCATAGGATGCGGTAAATTGTCTAGTCAGTGTTTGTCTACATGTGGTCTGAACATTTTTTATGAAGATCCTGGGTTTAAATACATATTTTTTTTGTCTAAAGATTAAAATCCCAAGAGTTGTGATGCCAATAGCAAATTACAGGGCGTTTTCTTCATCTACAAGATCACTAGCTTTTGGCATTGGCTTTGGGTACTGATTTACCCATAAATATGAAATGGAACAGTCACTCTACCAGAAACATATATTGTGTTTTCAGTACAGCTGAGGACATAGTTCAAAGAGAAACACACATAAGCATACTTTCTCTGTTCCCACTGTAGTAAATGTATCTAACTTTAAAACTACAGGGTACTTTGTCCAAGGGTGTCTCAGAAATTAAACACTTTTCTGTAGTAACAGAAACTTCAGAACCATTCAGCAGTCTTTCATTTTGATTTTTAATTTTAATCCTAAAAATGCTCCTTTTCTGAAATTATAGACTGGATTTTATCACTTCACACTTTCCTCAGTAAAAGAAATAACCATTTACGGGCAACTTGCTTTTATTAATATATTGCTAGTCTCCTAAAATGGCTCCTACTAAATTGCATAAGTACTTCTCATGCCCCATTAACTTAGCTGGGGAAAGGTCATCTTTGTCTGCTTAAAGAAACACAGTCTTCTCAGAGAAGTGTAGCAAATCCAGAGTTTAAAATATTCCTGGCATAGGTGAGGTTGTTCAGACAGCTTTAGACAGATGCAGAAAATTCACAACATTCTTTGGGAATTCCTACTAAACAACTATCACTCTTAGGGCAGAATATGTCCTAAGACTATTTTTAGTATTTTATCTTGCTTTACTGTCTGGTAAACTTTTAGATTTTTATAGTTATGAAGTCAGCACAGAATAGCGATACCAAACTCAAAACAAGCCAAGTCAGTACAGAAGAAACTGCACAGACATTTCAGCAAGCAGGCTAATTCCCCCTGCTTTCAAATAACTATGACTTAAACCTGTTATACTGATACCTAGTGCTTTTAAAAATTGTACTCAGTGTGTGCTCTTATCCTGAAACATAGTATGATATGCCTGCAATAGAACTTAAATACTATGTAGGCCTTTGGTTTGTATTAACATCACAATTAGCCTTCATTAACAGTAGATCTTCTTGTGGCTTGAAGCCTGCTGCTTTGGAAGAGATTAACCTGACTGACTTGATTAGTCAAATCAACCTGCTGCCACCTCTGCTCTCTCAGTTCCACACAATGCTTTGTGTATGTAGTGTCTTCATTTTAGAAGTGAGATTTCTTTCTTTTTTTCTTGCATCAGTATAATTATTTTGCATAGGGAAAATGCTCCAGGCTTACTGAAAAATACCAGTAACCACCACAGGGCTATAAACTCCCACTAATCCAAGCATTAATGCAGTCCTAAATTGCTCAGCAAGGTATTTCTATACATGGTTCAGACACTCTCCAATACTGTGAATACTTTTAATAGATTTAAAAAAAAAAAAAAAAGAACAAAAGAGATGCATTTTTTTACTTTTTCTCAAAACTTATCAAGAAGTGAATTTTTTTCATTAAGACCTTTCCATCCATATTTTACTATGTTCTTTGGGACTCTTTTATGACTTGGCTAAGAGTAAATGTGTTCCCTGGTGGGAATGAATCCAGAGACTGAGCATTTCCACAACAGGCAATGGCTAAGGCAGCCATGACTTAGAACAGCCAGTGCCATCTTCTGCTGCACACATGCACTACTCCAGGCTTAGGAAAAGTGTGGACATAGGAAAACAAATTACACTCAGATGCAAAGAGTATCCGCGGCGAGCTGAGGTAAGGACTTTATTCAGAGAAAATTTCTCTGAAGTCGTGTAAAAAACACTCAGAGGTGGCAAGCACTGGGAATGCTGGGTCAGATGCAGGACATTTGGAGAGCACACTCTCACTTTGGAGGACCAGAGGAAAGTAAAGGCAGTACTAACATCCATGGGAGGCCAGTGCCAGAACACCTGGGAGGCAAACTAGAGGGCTTTCGCTCTGAGGAGTGCTGTGTTGAATCACCACTGAGTGAAATTGGGAGCTCACAGAAATAAAAGGTTGGAAATGGAGCTCTCTTACAGTCTCTGTGTGCCCTCCTACAGATCTTGCTTCCTCTCCTTGGATGGGTTCATTCTTGTGTCCCAAAACCTCTCCCCACATTAGAGCATAAACAATGAAAGTAAATGGATAATAAACCTAGGTGGGTGACCAGTTATAAAATGGAAAAAATCAGTCCAAAGAGACTGAGTAGATCATGAAAAAGTACTATCTACTTGCTACTGACACCCAAGTATTAGCAAAGCAAATACCATGATATATGAAAATAAATTACTTTGAAATAAATACAAGACTGCACAGTGTGTTCTTTACAGTTAATTTCCTGTATTTCTGAATATACTGAATAACACCAGACTATGTGACTAAGCATTATACCATCAAGACCAGTTGTGGGATATGGGAGGAAAAATACAGAACAAAGTACAACTAATAGAAAGTTTATCCTTGAGAAACAAACTAACATTTCTCGCAGTATTCAATTAACCTGTAGCAAATATGTACCACTCTCACCACTGTCAACTACAAGAAGGCTGTCATCACCTTCCAATGATAAGTATTTGTCTCTATTTACCCACCTACATAACCCTAAAAAATTGTTACTATTGACTACAGTGTCATGACAGATGGAGTCAGCAACTTTTGACTGAACAGTGCTCAGCTCTCAAATAGTGAGCACTGCACTCAGAATCTGATGGCATTTTTTTCAACCTCTTCAAGTATGCATCTTGTTATGACTATCATTCACTTTCTACTCTTACAAACAAAACATAACTAACAAGTGGAAATTAATAGATGGAGATATATAAAATTTGTAAACTGCAAAGGCACAGTTACAACAAGCAAGGACATTCCAATTATTACTAAATGTTTCCTTCCTTGTTAAAATGGAGGAAGACAAAAGGACAGGAGAGAGGAAACCCAGACACAATTAAACATACAAAGCAGATGAAACTCAGTTCTGTGTTGCTGCTGCTGCTCCATTGCTGCCATGACTCACTGCAGTGTCCTTGTTCTGCAAGGACCACATCTGAGAATGAGCTGTTATGTTCCATGTCCTTGTGCTAATAAACCCATGAACAGGAAGACAAAGACACAGAGAAAAACTTAGTTATCCTTGGATTCATTCTGATAAGTTGTTATTTTGTGCCAATTTTTTTCATTTGCTTTGTCATTACAGTAGGAATTTAATAACCTCAAAGTGAAAACAAAAATGTTACCTTAATATGCACATGAAACCCTCACAAATCCATACCTTATGGTTGTTGCAACGTGTCAGGTTTACCTCTGATGACTTTTTGAGTCTTGCTGGAATTAGACTAAATATGAAATTAGTTCATTCTTTACAGACATTTAATATAAGAACTGGCTAAGGACTGGACCAGAACAGATTCTTCTGAATCATTAATACTGCCAACACTTACTTAGACTTTGCTTGAAAAAGCAAATTACCCTCTTGCTGCTATTATATTCAGTTATATCAATGTATATTTAACTACTTTATGCTTTACTTATTAACAATGTAAATTTAACTGTTTTATTCCTTCCCACTCTACCAAGTATATAGGGCAAAATACTGTGTGCTTACTGTGTCTCTGCCGGCTTAAAGGAATGGCATTGTATTCATTGCCATGTATTTAGGAAGACAACTGAAGTCCACTTATTACACCATCTCCAGTTCTAGGTACCCTACCATACTGAAGCAGCAGGCAGTGATGGAAGGCTCTGAGAGATCCATCTACTTTTGAGATTCATGAAAGTTACAGAGCAACAGAGTCAGACCAAGTGCTCCAAGTCCTGGTGAGCTATTTGTAGATAGGGGTATAAAAGGCTGTCCCAGCACGCACAGTGATATAAGAAGCTCCGAGGACAGCTTTGCCCTGTGGTTAAAAAAACAGGATTGAGCTTTGCTGGGAAGGATTACAGGAACAAAAAGGCACACCTCGTTTCCTTTTTGCTGCAGGAACAGAGAGAATAAGAAACTATAATATGTGCCTGCACCTCCCTGAACAGATTGAGAAAACAGAGAGGATGAATATGGAAGGCATCATTTTAGAGTTATTTTTCCTAAAAATCTGCAAAGATTGACACCTTGCAAAATCATTTTCCATAAAACTTGTAGGATTACAAAAATGTCTCTGTTCGTTATTGCCCATTCCTCATCTTTTAAAACTGACTGTCATTATGCTGACAGCTGGACTAACAAAATCAGAGGCAGAGTGAAAGCAAAGTTTACTTTAGAGCTGGAAGGTTACATATCAAATCTGAACTTCCATGTGACAGTAAAGTACACTCTCAAACATACTACTTGGAGCACACTTGGAGCATTCCTCAGAAACATTAATCCAAACAAATGCTCAGAAATCCTCCAGAATGACAGTTCACCTGCCAAACAGTTAAAAAAAGTGATACCTACTATCCAAATAAAATCAGTGTTGCAAGTTAAATCAAATGTCTTTTTATCCTTCTCCAGCGGCTATGGAAAACAACCCATCACTGTTAAAATGCAAAATAATGGCTGCTTCCAAATGGAAAGTCCATGCCAGTCCCCCAAAGAAACCTGATTCATTCTTTTTTTTATTATTTTATATGACATTCCCTGTCATATAAAATTGTGTTTTAAATTTTTGCTGTCTGTCCATCTCTA
>JAWWLV010000121.1:81176754-81191683 GCA_035041135.1 Platyrinchus mystaceus | reverse complement strand
TTGTTGTCATTCTGTACTTTTGAATTAAATTTCTTTATGTATAGCTTAGCACAGTACATAGCTCACATTTAAACTTCATCTTGGTGATTTCCTATTACCGCCCCAACCGGAGGCATCCTTCCATAGGGGTATAGTGTTCCATACAGATGCTGTGTGCCATCACTGATGACAATATAACTGTAGCAATACTAACAATTTTTCTTTCCTTGGATTTCTAGCAAAGCCAGCACCTTCAGCTTTAGAAGCTTCTCCTAGCTCCCTTTTGAAATAGGAAAAAATAAGTACATACCAAAGAAGGATAGCAAAAAAAGATTGAATAATAAATAATAAGGCAAATTAAAAAGTCTTGCCTGGACCTTGTGGTAGCACACAACTTCCTACCCATCTTTGACTGTCATAGATGTATATAATTTCTGTGAAGTGGCTGGCAACAAGGAAAAAATCTCAACATATTCAAGAGGAAAAATACTACAATTAGCGTTTGGTTAATGAACAAGAGTTTTCAAAGTTAAATAACAATATTCATGTGCATGCAAGGTAACCTTATGGCAGGATAAAGAGTAAAGTGCAGTCCATGATATGAAGAACTTAGATCCCTTCTTGTTACTGATGTTTGCCATCAATGAGAACCTAAAAACATACTCCTTTTTGGTATTGAGAATTATTGAAAATATATATGAAATCTCTGTTAAATGAGAACTATTGAAATAGTTTTCCATGGTCAGAATTTCCTTTTCTTCTTACACTGGTGTAAGACCAAGAAGGAGGTGGAGAGTGAGGAACAAGCTTGAAAATGTGATCAGGACCAACACAAACTAACAGAGCTTCACTAGTTAAAAAAAGCTGTCCCAATGTACTCTATATAAAGAGTTGGCCAGAAAAGAGACAGAAGATCAAATAGTAACACTTTATCAAAAACATTTGGTTTGATTCTAATCTCTGAGTAACAGACCACAGGAGATGACAGTTGAAAGGAAAGGTAGCTATTAGAAGATTTTCCCCCCATTTTTCTAATATTTTTTAAAAATATTTTCTGCTTTTCCTACTGAAAGAGCACAAGGCAAAAACTGAATGGAGAAATAAACAAAGAAAAAACTTTGAAAGTTTCCACAAACAGTGATAAAGAGCAGAAATAATTTCAAAATATATTAGAACAATACACCTATTACTCCATCATTAGGAAACAAAGTTAGGATTATCTCTGTATTTCAGGGAAATCAAGCCCCCAGAGATCAAGGAGGTTGCTAAATGGGTGAGGGAGCATTTTACAAATTCATCCTCTAATTTGGAGCCAAGGTCAATGATTTAAACTTTATTGCTCATCTTGAACCCGAACACACAATGAGCATAGGTGGAACCATCCCAACTAGCAATTACCCAGAGCTAGGCAAACAAGAACTGCAGAAGTAACTATAGCTGTAAGTGAATTCAAATTTTCAAAACATGACATCAGCCCTGCGTGTTTGCTAGCCACTGTTCACTTCTGATGGTGATAACTTGTTAAGCCACAATACTCAGCCACATGCCTAGCATCAAGCTGTACCGGGAAATTGCAGCTGCCACAAGTTGTCCTACCACTAAGAAGTCTCAGCTGCAGCCAAGACATTAACACTAAGCTCTCCAATACTTTAGAACCCAAGCCTCTATGCCAGAGACAAAACTAAATAAAAGATGACCTGGCTATCACTGTATATATGAAGTTTAGTGCTTATTTACCAAGGAACACATCCAACTTCAGCCTTGAAAATAAGCCAGTGGAGGATGTTCTTTGCAGAGTTAAATGATCCTGTAGAAAAGTGAAAGAGAAAAGAAAAAACACGTGCTGACTGCATTTCAGGAGCTCTGATGAGATCATCCCTGCCATAGAGTGAATCCCATTTCTATGGTTCATTGTTTTTTTAGCCCAGATTTAATGCAGCCCACACAAACTGGGGGCATCTTAGTGCTTATTACAGTAAAATATCCACCTCACCATGGTAAATGATGAAACAGTTTGTAGAAAAGGTTACAATATACTGTACATAAAGGAATCCCACACCGGGTCAAGTTTCCTCTATAGATATTTAGTTTCAGGTTCGAATGGAAACTGAGGGCTATGTTCCAGAGTACTGAACTTAGATCTTTCCTATCCAAAGAGAAACATTGATGCCAAATACAATGAGATTTTATCTATTGAGGCAGAAAATAGGCACTTGCTGGAGGTTGAAAAAGCAGTGTTTTACAGTGAAATCCCTATATTATCAATTTCTAACAAAAAAAAAATGGAAAGAGGCTGAAGTGAAGCTGGGGAGATTGGAACTAGGAAGTTCCTACATGGGCTTGTTAGAAGTGTATCACAGAATGACTGATGTTGTGGGGAGGAACTCTGGAGATCATTTTCACTTTGACTAAACACACAGTCAACTTCCAAGATTGTATCTTTTATAAACAAAACGCCTTGAGAGGGAGAACAAATTGCAGTGCTGTTACTATCAAAGCATGCTGAAGCTATGGCAACAACAACTTGAAAGAAGCCCCACATCCTTCTTTAACCTCACCTTCCTGTATTTTCTCCATACCAAGAGGAAGACCAAGGCTGTGTTTGGCAGTTTTAAGAGTTAAAGAAGAAGCCTGAGGTGTAAGGTCAGATTTTCTTTTCCTTTCTAACCCTTCTGATAAGAGTTCTACATTTGGAATTATTTAGTGTTTTCATTAGTGGAAGCAATAATAAAAGATTACCTTTAAATTTGTACAATTGTAGTATGAACTTAGTCCTGATAAATTCTACTTATAATTTTTTCCCTTCAATTAACTATTACTGATAATATATTACCTGAAGCTCAAGATATGATATTCTTTGTGCCAAACACTTTGAAAATTATACAGGCTTTGAGGTAAATTTGCTCTTTCAAAGCTGAATCAAGATACCAAAAACTATGTGATTTCTTTGAAAAGGGCAACAAGAAGTTTGGTATATAGTAGGTAAGAATGCTAGATTACAGATGGAGTCCTGCCTGTGGAGACTTTTGAGGAATGCTGAAATGACTATCCCACTCTCACATAGCACATATATAAGTAGTTAATTCCTCTAAAATAATTCTCTGAAAGATACCAAGTTAGCTTTTGAGCCCTTCATTCTCCATATTCCTGCAGTTCTCCATGTGCCAAAGGCAATTCTAGGCTGACAGAGTGCTACATGGAATATTGCCATGACAAGGCTGTTGCTGCTGAATGGTGGGATTTTTCACAAAAAAATTATCAAAGGGCAGTAAAAAACACAGTCTAGGAGTATTACTGACATCGATCTTGAGAGACTCTCAAGCCACCTCTTGCCTCAGCATAAGCTCCAACTAAGTACGTTTAGACATTAACCCTGTTACAGAAAAATTGCTGTTTTCAGATATAAGACAGACAGTGTGTCAAAGCAGTTAATAGAACCAAGCATGCCAAAAGGCATTGTGTTGTTCTTCAGTTATAGGGATGCCTTTAGCTCTTTACCATATAAGCAAAATTACCCTGCACTGCCAGCTTTTAGCTTCCCCCTTGGAAACCTAGACACTTGTTTTATGAAACTCTCAATTCATCAAAGGATTAGAGGAAAGTATTTAATAGACCCTAATGAAATTATGTGAGAACTACACTATTTCTGTCACAGTAGCAAAAGACTAATTTCACTAGGGAACTAGGGAAAGTCAAAGATGCTTGTGAAAGGGAAGAAACTGCACAGTTCACCCACAGTTGCTAGCAAATGGAAATGCTGTGAGAACTCACCACAGTATATTTTAAATAGGCTTCTTTAAAACAATGTTAATATAATTTGCATATGAAGCCAACCTAACATTCTCAGAGTCAATAGGAAATTAGGCATGAGAGATGAGCTATAACATCTGTAAGAAAGGAAGAACCTTTGTGGTGCACTTAGCTTTTATGTGGGCAATTAGCCCACATAAAAGGGAGGAGATATTAGATTTCATTGTAGGTGTAACAGGGTATATTACTTTCTTAACTGTGAAACTTTTTTCTGTGCCAGAGTCCTTCCATCAACAACGAAAATGCTGCCACTTGTCCCAGGAGGTCAGTGAGACATGAACAAAATGAAAGTAGCTATGAACAAAAGTCAGGGCCCCAAGGTCACTGCCAGCCCTGCCTGTCCCTGCCCATCCCCAGGGATACCCACACCCTGCCCATACCCATGCCCCATTTCAGGCCCCCAGGACTGTTGATCCCTGTTCCATTAACAGCACAACAAGGCCAGTCCCCAGCTGCCCACAGCCCTGCCCAACCATGGGCTCCATCATGCCCTGCCTGGCCACATCCCCATCGAGATGCCCAAAGTTGGGGTTGCCACAGTGCCTCCCGGCTGCCCTGCTTCTGGCCGGGATGGCAGGACAGGCTCTGATTAGGACCAGGCAGTTGTTGGAAGCTGTCACCGGCTCTGGGTCATTGACCCAAGTAGGCTTGGTCTCTCTGAGAGAAATTACGTAGGAATGCAAAGTTAAAGAGATGTTATAATGCAATATGAGGGAGGGAAAGGGAGTTAAATTGGGAAAATAGGATAAACAATTTAACTGCATCCAGCAGCACAGCAATTTGTACAGTTATGAGAATCTTGCCCTAATAGGAAGCTTGGTATTACCACCCAGGAGGGCAGTGATGTGACTTTAACCTTCTCAGATAGAGGTCACAGAAGCTGCCAGAGCAGAACAAATAATAAATGTGGGAGAATTCAATTATACCCATGTAAACGGAAGGAATGTCATTGTGAGAAAAGATATAGAGGTACAAGTTTTAAATACCGTAAATGACCACTTGTTAAACTTATGACTCAGAAAACCCACAAGTGAAGAAGCAATTTGGCTTAGTGCAGACGAGATGTGGTTTGCAATGTTACTTTTGAAGAGTTGCTCTGTGATTATGACTACTATATATTCAAATTTGGCAATTGCAAGAATGAAGTAGATTTAATTTCAAGGGAAAAGAGAACAACAAAAGAATGAAGAAGCTTGTTAAAAACAAATTAAAAGGAAGACATAGAAGAATAAAATTCTTGCATGCAGACTTGAGATTATTTAAAGACAACTAAACTGGAGTCTCACTCTAAAAATACTTTCCAATGAAAGAGAAATAGAGAAGGACCCACCAAAGTCAGAATGACTGAATAACAGTAAAGGAAGACATTTAAAGTCAGAAAGATTTCCTTCAAAAAGCAGAAGTCTTATCTGAAGAAGGGAAACAAAAATGAGGACAAATTCAGATAAAACTAATATAAAACCAAACTATGAGACTGCTGAATTTCTGGTGTAGTGGTAATCTACTGACTAATACTTCCCCAGGAAAGGAAAGTCCCAAGTGAAAACCCCCCTTTTTAAAAGGGTATTGAGAGAAGGTGCAAGTAACCTACACCAGAAAGTCTGACTTCTGTGCATGTGAAGCTATGAGAAATTATAGATTTGCTTAACATTTGGTGTCCTGGTTATATTGGAGCAGTTTTTGCAGTAGAATGTCAAGGATCGCATGCATAGGTCTGACTGAGGTGTCAGTAGGTGTATTGACAATGACCATGTGATTCACAGAACTGCATAAGTTTCCAGAAAACTGTTGACAAGGAGCCTCCCCAAATTGTAAGAAACTGACCACTCATGATATAAGGAAGAAAATGTTTATTGTATATTTGTAAATAACTTCAAACTGAAACCACAGTGGGTATAAATAAAAGAATTGCCTCAGGAATTGAACCAGTTTCCAAACAAAAACGGTTCAATAGATTTACATATGAACTGTCAGATGGGATAAGTGATGAATTTACAGATGATATAAAATTAGTCAGGATAGTAAAAATTAAAGCTGTCTTTCCAAAAGAGTTACACAATATGGCATGAATTTTTATACTCTTTCTAAACATCCATTCCTGATAACTGAGATAGAAATCTGGAATAAACACACCTTTAGTTTTCTTGTCCTAATGACCGCACCGCTGTCCTAAAAAGACTGCCACAAAGATAAAAAATTACAGACAGATGAGCTGAAGTGTATAACAACATTTCAGACAGGGAATGATGAAAAGAGTTGATCCTTCTTTCTTTAATATAACATCTGCTCAACCAGGTTTTATGCAGAACTTCCTGTCATAATTTCAAAATATTACTTTCTTCAACTGCTATATTGAGCATTCAAGACATGTACAGAATGTTTCCCCCTTTAGCAGGTTGTCCCTTCATGGCAAAGAACCAGTAAAGAAATGTTTTTAAATTACAGATATTTAATACATCCAGTTTTCATTTTCCAGCCTTCAAATTACTAGCAACTCCCAACCTTTGTCACAAGGCTAGGATTTTTGGATACTCAGCCTTTCCAGACCCTTTATTCCAGAGGAACTCAAGAAAAACCTTCTGAAATAATATTTAAGTGATTTAAAAAAATCAGGTTGTATTTGCACAAAAAAACCCCTGATACATAATTACTGCTGAAAATACTGAAAAATCTCACATGAAAGTCAAAATAAGATGTGAGAATTTTGCTTGTGTAAAGATACTTGTTTCCTTTTGGCTCTCCAGTTTCATCTTCAGCAGCAGATGACAAATGCTCACCATTTCTCATTAAAAGCATAAGAGATTTGAGGCTTAAGTCAGTGTTCTATAAATACTCAAGACAATGACATTTTCATCTGCATGGTAAGCAAACCAAAAGGACAAGGCTGAATGTTCATTTTCATCTCTCAGATGTGCCTGTTCTTATCAGTGGTGTTTCCCGGGAGCTGTGCTTCTGTCTATAATGTCCATTGCTGTGTAACAACAGCTATGTGGTGGAAAATAGGTCCAGTTTCAGGCTTTGCAGGATAAACCTCACATCAACCTCATTGGATACTGGAATTCACATCCCGTAACAAAGTATTATAAAGAATACAAAGGAAATATGTTAAAAGTGCAACTCCATAGCTGTAGTTGGAAACGTTTGTATAAGTACTATACAAAATAATGCAAGAGAAGTGTTCTACTCTCCAGATAAGAGTGTCTTCACTCCATTATATTCTTCACAATCAAGTTGTTCCCTTGCTAAAGCTTTCCCCTGCTGCCCTCACAGAGGTCCCAAGAAACAAAAAAATTTTGCAAAGGGAAAAGTACAAGAGGTTGAAAATGTATGTGACCCTAATGTTCTTTCATAATTTGTACAGTCTGCAAAACCAGAAGTGAGAACAATGCCTCCCAGGTTATAAGCAGAGAAGAGGGAAACATTCAGGGGTATGGGTGGTTGTGACATTTCACTGTATGAAGAAATGGCCATGATTGGATCTTTTGAATAGACGAAATGCCCTGAATGCACTTTCAGGCCCATCTTTCACTTCCAATGAAATATAGTTGGGCTGTCATTCATACCAAATAAGTGTTGCTGCCCTAAATTCACCTCCACTCACATTTAAGAAAATATCTTTGTCCTGTGACCTGCATGCAAATACCCAATATTAAGACTCCAGGTGTCACTTTTAACTAATAGCCTGCAATTAGTGCTTGATGGCCCATCAATGCATTATGCAGTTCCTTCCTCTGAAAGAGTTCTCCCTTTCTTTAAATGGCCAGAATTGAAAGAATTATGTTCTAATCCCCTGATTTCATCCAGTTCATTTTGAAAGTTAATGTTTTCCATTTAAATCCCCTGTTGGGAACTCATTCACTTCCATCGCACCAGGACAGAGAGTTTGCCTTGATTAATTACTAGCACTTACCCTTCTACTTCAATAAATCTCAGTACGTTGTCTAATAACTGGAAAGCTTTAAATAAATGTTTTAAGTCATTCCAAATCTGAAGCTCTGAAGAATTCTACAAAACTGAAGAAAGGCAGAAGGCTACAGGGACTCTGTGTTTGAGTGTGTGATGTTCAGAGCCAATTCAGTGCCCAAGCTACTAAACCAAATTCATACTGGAAAGCCAGCTCATATAGGTAACACAATTCATCAAATAGAGACAACAGATTCAGGAATCAAATTATATTTTCAGTTCTGGAGATGCAACAGAGTTGCCAGATTTACAGTTTCTAAAATATAGGAGATGTATTCTAAATATCCATAGGTTAATATAGGAGAGGAAGCTCCTTAACATGGCAGAGTTAAAACTTTCATTCATGTGAAGTCTACAGTGTTGACTACATGGAGAACAGTTGTTCTAAGTCCAGTTCTAAAGTGGACCTTCATATATGGAACAAAAGTTTCAAAGAAAAGCAACAAACAAATAAACAAAACAAAACAAAGAACTACAAAATTATTTAGGTCAGAAAAGATGTCTGCAACCATCGAATCCATCTAATCCAATCTTTGGCCAACCACCACTTTGTCTACACCATAGCACTAAGTGCCATGTCCAATCTTTTCTTGAACCCTTCGGGGAAAGTGACTACACCACCTCCTTGGGCAACCCATTCCAAAGTTTAACCATCTTTTCTGTGAAGAAACTTCTTCTGATGTCCAGCTTGAACCTCCCGTGGCACAGCTTGAGGCTGTGTCCTCTCATCCTGCTACTAGTTGCCTGAAAGAAGGGGCTGATCCCCACCTTGCTACAACCTCCTTTTAGGTTTTTGGAGAGAGAAGTCACATCATCCCTAGGCCTCCTTTCCCCAGATTCCCTCAGCTGCTCCTCACAGGACTTGCTCTCAGACACTTCATAACCTTCATTGACCTTCTCTGGACACACTCCAACCCCTCAATGTCTTTCTTGTAGTGCAGGGCCCAGAACTGGACAGAGTACTCAAGATGTAGCTTCACCAGTGCTGATTACAAAGGGAAATAGATGAACAAACCAACAAAACCCCCAAATTATTCCCAACAGAAACCCACCTGGATTATTCTTTACATACAGAATAATCTGTTTAAGAAGTCTATAATAAATGAAAGGAAACAATTTAAAAACTGAGAGTCTTGGAAAAATGTAGATATTCTTTTCCCAAAGTTAATCTTCATTCTTGTTTGCTAATTCACTGCAATGAGTAGACAAAGACCCCTTGCCAAAAGTTAGTTGAAAGTGTCTTTCCAATTAGTAGTAGGCATAGAGATGGGAAGAGAGTCTTCTTCACAGTCCTCAGGCTAAAACTATATTTTTGCTCATGCCTGTTAGAGCAGCAAATATTTATTAAGGTAGGAAAGCACCTCACATTGTACAATCAAATAGGGAACCATATTTTGATAAGTTTGACCTTCAGCAATTTCTTCTGCAGATGAACTAGCTCACTGAATGAAGGTTTATCTCCATCAATCTCACTCATCTCTGTCTTAAACCTTTTTTTTTTTTCCCCCACAATAGGATCAGAACAGAACTACTCTATTGAAAAATCCGGAGCAGAGAATAAGTACTCATATGTTTAGAGCCCATCCACAAGCAGCTTTGTTCACAAGAACACCCAGAAGAGCCCCCCAGTTCTGGGAAGTACCCTTCCCAGTTCAGTCTGTCGTACAGCACATCAGAAGTCAGATAAGTGGCCATAATACTGCTTACTTTGACTCAGCTGGCAGGCAGAGGCAGTGACTGTATAAGTTTAACCAGCTGTAACACAAGTTAATTCAAATTCCTGTGGCTTCATTGAAACCAGGCAAAGTCAAGTGAAACTGTTCCATTTACCTGGAGTGCACACATCACCCATCACCATCAATAAACCCACAAGCATAAGCTTCCAATAAGTGGAAGTTTAACTCCTTAGAGCAGAACTGAACAGCCCAGGTGAAAGGCTGTGTTTTGAGAGGCTTCAGACAAACCTGAGTCCACTCTATCCATACTGCAAAACCCACCATCTTTCTCTCACTTTCCTCCCTGGATGTCCCCACATCCACCATTTTTCTACCTCTTGTCCCCCTCGACTTTCACCACTCTTCATCCCTTACAGTGTCTACTAATTCCACGTTTTGTTTGGGCAGCAGGCAGTGGCATGTATCATTGCCACCACCTCAGATGCTCTCAGCAGGGGGTCACATGCCCGAATTTGCAGCGAGACTATCCAAAGGTAGGTTTACCCTAACCAGCTCTGGAACTGTAAAATGTACATGTAATTACAATCAGACTTTGATAAAGAGTTTTGCATATGCCCATTATCATTATAGTGAGCTGACCCAAAAGCCCAGGCTCAGATACCTCCTGAAATGGAGCCTTCTTGGAAAGCAGAGATAAAATTTCCAGTCTAATTTTGTAAATGCATGTTTAAATTGTCTGTAGTTAGTGATGTACAAAGGCTAATAAAATAAAATTCCCTATTTAAAAAGTGAAAATGATCCATTTGTTTTTCTTAAGTATCCTTGTTAGTTGACTGCTGTGTAATATTTTAGTAAAACTAACCTTTTCAAAAATCTGTAATTATCTTGAAATACATTTTGTGGTTTATGATAAGGAATGGATTATATGAAAATTGGGATGATGACTTCATTTATTTTCCAGATCTGATTCACCTTTAAAACTCTTTAGTTTTGCTTTTTGGATGCTTAGTAAAATAAAGTATTTTCCTCTTTCTAATGACATGGTTTAATGATTTATTGAGAGTCCTTAAATTCCACTGAGGTCAAAACTATCACACAAGGTCAGATCACAGCAATACTTTAAGGGGAACTGGGAAATTTCTGCCAAGGTACCACTACCTTAGAAACAGGGTTAGAGGAAAAGTGGCTTCCAAAAATGTCATTCTTTTCACTTCCCTAGCAGAGCTGCATCTTTCTCAGATTGTATTTGTCTTTGGTCAGTTTTTAAGCCAAATCCTGACATTCTGGGTTTTTTTGAAATTTAAGTACAGCTCTGTAAAATTCAAAGTTGTCAGAGCATTTCTTTCAAGAAGTACAAAAGAGAGAGGCACTCAGGACTCAGTTTGTCCTGGTGAGCTATCCTGAACAACAAGGGAAAGTTTTCACCTTTCCTGGATGCCACAGTGAAGCTGACAGTGTCACACAGCAAAATCATACACTGATATGCTGCCACAGAAGTCAGGTAGATCACTGGCCCTGAATTACATTTGTTTCAGGAGCACAGGGCACCTTGTTCCTGCCTTGCAATAGCAGAGGGGTGATACCGCTGACTAACCAGCAACCCTCTATCTTGCATTGCCCACAGATAGCCCTGCTTTCAAAAAATGTAATTATCTGATTCCTCTCTGATGAGCTGATAGACAGGCCTGTTTTTGAGCAACACAGGAACAAAGTGGTAGTGCTGGACCACCAAACGTTGCTCCCACAGAGATCATGAAGGTACTGAGCCATGATTCTTCATATGGGAACAGTGCAAACAAAACCACTTGGCACTTTTTCAAATGACTGTTTGTTCTGTACCTCTGCTTTCTGCCACAGCAAACCCGTGGGATTCTGCTGTACTTTCCTCATCCCAGTGACAACTCCCACATACTGCTAGGCAACTATTCATAGTATCTTTGTTTTCCTGCTCCAAGGGCAAGTTTCACACAAGTGTCTTCATACAGAAGACAGTTTCCAACCAACTAGCTCAGCTTCATAAACAAAAATTTATTTTCATTACGTTGTTTTTAATTCTAACCTTCAGACTAGCAGCCAAATATGTGACAAGTGCTTATAGGCTGTGGGATTGGTTATAGACACTGTGCCACATTTCCTGTGTAGACACATAAATAGAGCATAAATTACCTGAACCTAAATGTCTGCAGTGTATAAGAACCTCACTTTGAAAAGACATAATACTTTTAATAGGCACAATCCCATAAAGGTACAGAAGGTGAAATTAATAGATCTGAGATCAGTAAGAGTGCCTTGCTGTATACTCACTGCTCAGGTGGAAAACTGTTCCTGAACCAGTTGCTCCTCCTAATTCTGCAGTTCTGTGTCTTGCCAGTACTCAGGCAACTTATGGTGCCAATTGTCTCCTGTATAATTTGCCTGTTCTGCCTCATAGTTTAACATTTGGGAAGGGGGGGGAAAAAAACATAAAAAAACTCCAATTCACTTCTATTAAAATCTCATGATGTACATACCTTGGCATAAATAATATAGAAAATTTACAAACTAATTTGTCTCATTACAAATAATTTTGAGAGAAGTAATTCTTACATCAATAAAGCTGCATATTTCTCCAGGCAAACAACACTAGGATCACTGTTCAAGTATACAAATACCTCATTTTTATTTAGCCCTTTTAGACAGTATTGCGCTATCTATGTATTAATCTGATGATAGTTACATCTATATTGGTAAATTAAACTTGTTAACCATGACTGTGTTTCACAAATTGTTGAGAAATAAAAATTGAAATGAGACAGATCTATGCCAGGGGTCTTTCTAACAATTAAACTGAAGAAAAGGTCAAGCTCCAGAACCCTGAAATTCCTTAATCTCTTAATGAAAATGCAGTCAGTGTATCTGTATATGTCAGAAATTTATTGAGTACCCATTCACATGCATTTCACCATTCCAGAAATTTGTCCATTTCAGAGTGCAGTGTTGAATTCTTACAACCTAAGGGAGCTTGGTGCTACCTTTGGAAGTCTTTCCAGTTCTAACTCTAGACGTTCAGCTTCTAACGCTTGAACAAGTAAGGTCTGGTTAGTATCTCTAAAATCACATCATTTCTGTAGTGAGTTGAAGGGCAGTTCCTAGCTACAGAGAACTTGGGAACAATACAGGTACTCACCTAGCAGCAGGCACTCTGCCCCTTCCTAGAGGCACAGCCTGCCCACACCTCAGAGGCGACCTGTAGGAAATCACCCTGGGTCAGGGGCTACTCCAAGGCCAAGAAACAAAGTGTGTAGCAAGGAAGCAAAGAAGGGACAAGCCCTGGGCTGAGGCTTGCAGGGGAAGTGGGTGCTGCCCCAGGATCCTGATGGGTGCACTACCTGTCCCTTTCTGCAGTCCCATATCCAGTTAGGATTTTCCAGACACAAACCACAGTCCTGTGAAGACACCAGAGCACTCCTATGATGGTTAGCAAGACATTATTGTTAATGATATAAAAATGAGTTGGATGAGAAAGCTGTGAGAGGCCAGGATGCAGTGAGACAATGGTGAGGTCTATCTTTCCTCCACATCTACACATTCATTAGCTGTCTTGTCATGGTCAAATCACTAAGTCAAAGCAATCACATTCACGTTTGAGTTTTCTCTACTTAGCTATGACAAGTAACATCACAAAAGCAGTCTCACACATACCTCCTGGCATGAGAGAGAGAACTATGCAAGCCTCATGACAACCGCAGCAAATCAGCCCAGGTTGCAGAATGGGCTGCAATGGCTCTGACAGGCGAAGGGACTTGTCTTGCCTCACAACAACATATGATGAAAACACCATAACTCTTGGAGCTTGGAGGTTAGCCACAGTTTGGGCAGAGTTGTAACAAGTAACATTACAGGAACAGACACGCTTTAGCTTCCTTCATGGGAGGTTCATGTCTGTGTGCAGAGACACCCTCTGCACACAGCTCTTTCCCCAGATATAAGTTGAACTAGATCATCTGGGTCTAATTCACCACTTCTCACCTTTCTGCACTGTGTCAGAGATGAAGGCACTCATCCAGGGGTGACAGATTTGCTTCCCTCTTTTAGGCCTGTCTGGGAACAGATGTCAGCTTCAGACCAAGAAAACATCACTGTGTTCAAAGGTGAGGTACTGTCAAACTGGCAGTATTCCTACTTTCTGCCCACCTGGCCATACCTCCAGCTCTTTGTCAAAGTTAAGAGGTGGAGGATACTGTATTAGAGAGAGATATACATATTTATTTATTTTATATATTAGGTAGCTACCAGTTCAATGTAATGACCAGGATTAGCAGTAGATTTAGAAGGAGCAAACTTTATGAACCTTGTACAAACATCCTTTATTTTGAGCGTCAATCAAATAGTGAAAACAGCAGCATGAAGAGGAGACATATCTGGGCACTAAGGGTACACAGTATAGCAAACCAGCCTGGGGAACTGCTAGGCCAAATTCACAACCACCTGCCGCAGACAGTTTATGAAAATACAGATGTCTGAAACAGTATTTTTGTCCCATTAATTTCCCCACTCCTGCAGTTGTCATTTTAGACATCTCCTTAAGCATCATTCACACCTTGTACCAAGATTTTCATTACAAAAACCTTATGTTTGCCTCCATTTTGATCACCTCTTGGCACCCAACCTTCAGGAACCCTGGATACCACTTTTGTTATGCACATCCCTCCATCAGCTGCTTCCCCCCAGTACTTCTGGATAAGTCAAGACCCTTCCCTGTTTTTCTTGTTGAAAAAGTAGTTCTAATCATTATCTCATTTGGAGAAAAGAGGAAGTAGGGTCAGAGTATAACAGGGTCTGTTTAGTGACTGAAATCTGTCTTATGCTTATGATTATTAGCACCTGATTATATATTACCAAATACCTTTCACCTGTGTCAATGTAGGACCGCTTGCTGCTGTCATAGCCATAGCCAGCAGAGTGGACCTGTCAAATATCAGGAGTTTCCCACAATCACCTCTATTTTGTTGGGGTTTTTTTAATACCTCCCCTTATTTTCTTCTCAGTGAAATATGTAGGCTGTGAGTCCTCCCACCAGTTATGGTTTTACGCTTGTTATCAGGACTGGCAGTACTCAAAAAACAGGAAGTGGGGTTTAGTGACTGTGTGTCAAACTGTGGAACATGACAGCAAGAAGCAATGGTGTGCTTAGCTAAAGTTATGAAAACAGGCTTTTTTTACCTTTCTCTACTTGTATACAGTTCCTCTTATATATACTAGTTTCAAGCACAACAAGTTCTTGGAAAGATGCAATCAGAAAGGCCTACTTTCACACTTTTTATACATACCCGGAGAACTGTAAAGGAAGGAAGAGCTGCTGTTTACAAATTTTTCTTGTTCTTTGCAACTCTAATGATTGAAGTGGGGTTACATTATAAATCAATGCATTTATTTTTTTCTGTCATCTGTCACACTATAATCTTACTGTCCAAATTTATTCTCTTTGTTTGTGGGGGGGGGGGGAAGGGAAGGGGAGGGGA
>JAWWLV010000121.1:81137680-81176654 GCA_035041135.1 Platyrinchus mystaceus | reverse complement strand
GGGAAGGGAAGGGAAGGGAAGGGAAGGGAAGGGAAGGGAAGGGAAGGGAAGGGAAGGGAAGGGAAGGGAAGGGAAAAATTTTCTAATTTTTTTTTAAGGGGGATCATTTTAGAGAAAAAAAAGTTCTGAATTTTGTAAACCTAATTAACTGTCAGAAGTTGAAACTAAAACAAGTGCAAATATCAAGAAAAATTAATTTTAATTTGAGGCAGAAATGCAACGATATTGTTTAAAATGTGTGTAATATCCTTCATTCAAAAGATTACAAATAAAAGCTGTGTCAAGTGACAGTTAGGCTAATCTTTCACAAGACCACTGCAGTATGCACCAACATAAAACTGGGACTATCCCCAAAACGTAACCACTCAATTTCCTAAGTAACTGCCTTCTCTTTTAAAGATTTCAATTTGTTGGACAAGAAGGAAGTGGTAAGCCAAAGAATGATTGAAATCTATGATCCATCACCACCGAGGGAGGTGTTGCATAGTCATTGTCAAAACAGAGAGTATAAAACAGAAAATGAGATAAGCCAGATAGTGTGAGTACAAGATGGCTGTTTATTTGTCTGTGAATCATGAGAAAGTGGTGACTTCATGGGACATGAAACCCTGTAAAATGGTAATACTTAGGTCTGCAGCTTTCACATGCCCAAAGGACTGTGCAGGATATGCTATTGAAATTTCATGTTCTTGGGAAACAATGTGATTGCATCTCAACTGCCCACATGGGGCAGTTATTTCTGGCAACCATGGATTGCAGGCATTTAGAGGGTAAAATATGCATATGAAATGACACTTATGTCACACTCAGTGGGAATCACAGAATCACAGAAGCTGCCGAGTTGGAAAGGACCCACAAGGATCATCAAGTCCAACCCTTAGCCCTGCACAGGACCATCCCCATGAATCACATGTGCCTGAGAGTACCATCCAAATGCATCTTGAACTCTGTCAGGCTTGGTGCTGTGACCACTTGCCTGGGGAGCCTGTGACCATCCTCATCCTGTAACAGGCTAATGATATTTCTATACTGCCTATTTCCATGAATGCATTTGTCCCCCAAATTTCTATCCAGCTTCAAATCCAGTTGAGCTTTGGCCAGGCGAATTTTCTCCCTACAGTGGCAAGAAGCATCTCTGAATTCTTCCCATGTCACTTGACCTTGCTTCCATTGGGCATACACCTTCCTTGCCTTATTTCTAAGAGGAGTTCCCTGTTCAGCCAAGCCTGCCTTCTGCTTTACCTGCTTGACTTATGACATTTGGGAATTGCCTATTGCTGTGCCCTTAGGAGGGGATGAAAAGTGATCAGCACTGATGGACCCCAGCACCTGCACAAACATTTTCCCAGGGGACCCTTACTTACTAATTCCCTGAGCAGCCTGAAGTCTGCTCTTCTCATGTCCAGTGTTGAGGATTTGCTGGCACTTTTCCTTCTGTCAACTGATATTTTAAGAGTTGATCACTTCATGATTGCTATGGCCACGATGGCCTCCAATCTCCAAGTTCAGTTGTGAGGCTCACCCTGTTGACAAACAGCAGACCAAGGAGGGCATCTCTCTGAGTCGGCTTCCTTAGGACCCGTTCCATAAAGTTGTCATCCAGGTTTTTTAGAATCTTGTGGCCCAGGTTGTACCAGCTGTGTGATGCTCCCAGTCAACTTCTGGCAAATTGAAGTCCCCCATAGGGACAAGGGCAGTTGATTTGGAAGTGTCTTCCCTCAAAGAATAATTTGTCAGAAGTCTGGTGCCTTCTTTTATCACAGTACTTACTACAACCTCTCAACCAAGGGTTTATCTCAGAGCACATCAGCAAATACTTACTTCTGTATGCCTACAGTATACAACTTCCACACAAACATACCATCAAATATCAACAATACCAGTCTCACAATGTTTTCCCAGGAAAAAAACAGAAATAAATGCTCAGACTATTTTCTTGATTGTTTTTAATAGCAAAAAAATGTATAAGAAGGAGTCTTGACAGGTTAAATATATTTAGGTCATAAAGCCATTTCTTTTGTCCCATAATTCTAGAAATGACTGCATTTTAGCATCTAGAGATGACTGTGACTATGAACAAACTGCCAGTTAATGTATACTGTGTTATTCCTGATCAGTGACAGAAACTTATAGCAAGCATTTCCAGGGCGTTTATGGGCACTGCTAGCACTCCTGCAGCAGAAGTGGTGGAAATTTGGAAAATGCTGTATATGACATGGAAGAGGTATTCACTTTTCCCTCTGTTTTATGGCTGTCTTGAACTAGTGTAAACCTTCTTCAGCCAAACAAATAAGGTTGGAGACAACAATTTTTAATTTCTGGTGTCTCCAGGATGGTAAAACTGCCTCTGAATTGAAAATCCAGTTTCTTCACAAAGCAGCCCAACCTTTTCTGTTTCACTAAAAAGAACTGTCTTTTCTTCGAGCTTCTGCTTTGCTCATTACAATCCATCCCCATGAAGCAAGATTAAGTTAAATAATACTGATGAGCACACTGAAAAGTTTTGAAAAAAAAACCCAAACCAACCACCACCTGCTATCAGGGAAGGTATTAATTTCATTTTCTTGCTGACAGACAACACACCTCCCTGCCATTTCTCCCCAAACAAGCACTGAAAATTCATCTCATATTATCAATACATATCCTTCTGAAATAATTATTAACTGTGTTTTCCTCTTTATCCAAGTCTGCCCTGCAGACATTGGTTGGCCTTGTCAATTCTCAGTTTCAGGTCCTTTGCAGTAGGGGATAAAAAAGAAGATAAAAAAGAAGATAAAAAAGAAGTTACTGCCTCCAGCCACCACTGTCTTTCCCCCAGTAAGTGGAGATGTCTACCTCATAAATCAGCTCCTGAGCTACAGAAGTATTCAGCTAACATACCAAGATGAACCTAAATAGCCAGATCCAAAACTGTAGCAGCAAAAGATTTACTCATTTCTAGTGACAACTTTAACACTCAAACCAGCTGCTCAGTGCACAGTACTGTAATGCACTTCAGCAGCTTTTAATAGCAACAAGCTTCTCTCAATACATACTCTGCTTACTGTTTTCATGCCCACCCAATGATTTAATATTCTGCAAAACTATTCATTAAAAAGAAGACTAAAAAATCTAATTAATGCTAATTATAATAATCATTAGCATAACTTTTTCACATCCAGAATCTTTTGATTTTCCTTAATGAGAAGTTTCTCCTGAAGTGTTCTTCATCTGATGTAACATACTGTAGCAAGTTCTATTCTTTGCAGCAGGTTTACAATTTTGAAAGCAAAAAAGCCAAGGAGGAGTAACTTTATATTTCATCCCAAACTTTCAAACTGGGAGAAGAATTTGAACATAAAAGCCTATATATCTGACTCCCTGTCTAACTTAAAGACTATGGGGAAAAATCAAACCTCATCAGAATTTATTTGTACTCCCCAGTGGAACTGGAATAGTTAAAACCCAGCAGACACACTTATAGGCCTGGACACCAGTTTCCAGTTTCCAGTCTCCAGATTCCCAAGACTACTAAAAAATCAAGAGAGGTTTTGTGATGACATCAGCCAGCCCTTTGAGGATTCTGGGATGAATCCCATCAGGATGAAACCCTACAATCCCCATAGATTTGTAGTGTTTTTCAACAGGTTTTGCCTCTTCAAGTTAACAATTTTTCTAACTTGAGCCCTGATAACTGATAAACAACAGAGGAATCCAGTGAAGAGGTCTTTGTCATCTTGCTGTCAGAATTTGCCCTGCATGAAAAAAAGTAGTTTATCTCACAGATTTCACTGGACAACCTAAAACTTGCAAGGATGTTGCAAGAGATTAGGATCTTACGTCCATGGACACCACACCTAGGGGTACGGCTACATTTCTCAGGAAGAGAGAGCCAGTATAGGAAACACACACTGGACGCCTGATCAGTCTCCTCACGAAGTCACTCCTCACCTCTATTTTGGACCACTTCAACAAGCACTCTGCTAAGCATTGCCCAAACACAACAGGAGGTGCTCTCAGTTCATAATGGTCAAGGCTACATTTGTTTTGGCTCTGTCCCAAAACACAGCCTCGTAACAGCATCACAGTAGATGTTGCATCTTTGAACATACCACTTCCTAAAGCATACAACATACACCTTCTAATTTGTATGCTAAAAATATCCTTCTGGTGGGTTGTAACACAGACTCTGTGTTATTTCAGGCAGTCTGAACAGCAAAGAAACATAAATACGTCTTAAGACCAGAGGGGGCCCAAGACAGATTAAAGCCAACTTATACTTAGTGTCCGTTTGAGATGGTGCATTGAACGTATGGTCCAGGGGTTTGATATGTGCCTATGATTTCTTCAGCAATATAGGAATTGCATAATGCCCACTCTCTCTTCCTGGATGCCACAAAGGCCGAGTCTGAGGTTGCCCTCTGTAAAATGTAGTCTTTCAGGTTACAGCTTCTTAACGTGGAGACGCGCACGTACGCAAAAGTGAAGCTATCATTTTACAGCACAGGAGATCCTCTGCACTAGCACATGGCATATGCAATCAGGCTGTGTTTATTCCCTCTGGGTCTGAGGCCATCTGGCACTAGTGAAGTCTATTATCATCCAAAAAAGGGTGCCCGCATTCAAACTACATGTTGGGCATGGTGCCTGGCCCGTGCTAATTCTCAAAACATGCCCAGGAACTGTTTGGAAGAGGCCTGGGCTGACTGCCCAGGGACAAACCATTCCAGGGACTGCTCAAACAATTTAGCAGTGTAGACAATGAAGTTAGTGCTTGGGCCTGTCTTCTGGCGCTGTGTAATTTCCAGTTTAAGCAAAGCCTGTAACTGCAAGGATAAAGGCTGTTTCTTTCATGGAGCACACTTCTGTCTGAGTGGGATAAAGTACTTCACATCTACTGCATTCTAAGAGCATCTCCAGAGATCAAGAGACTTCTGCAATTCAAACTAAACACAATTTGCTATATCCTGGAAACACTCCAGACTGAATACTTGAAAGTATAATAACAAACTGATAAAGGAAAGAGCCATTTCTAATATCCATCACTGTAAATTCAACACATGCAGATCTTCGTAGTGGGCAGAGCTCTAGAGGAGTTCAGGCAAGCTGAGGTATAAAGGGGTGTGTAGAGGAATAGGCATGTATGAGCCAAGCCAAGGAAAGCATTCAGCTGAGTAATCTAGAGCCAAACAGCTTTCAAGATGCTGGGGCATCATATCCATAGTGGTGAGCATGGTTTTCACTCCTTCAGTTTTCTCAGATTAATGAGGAGACCACTTACAAAGAAACAAAACAACAACAACAACAAAAAAAACCCACACAAAAACCCCCAACAAAATAAAAGACTCAAAATAAACAGAGAAGCTTTAAAGGTTCCTCATGCAAACTATGTACCCTGTAGCCATTTTAAACAACGTAAGAAGTGTAAACAAAAAAATCATATTCTCCCATTTATCCTAGATTAAACACTAAAAAACTGGAATAGAAGTTTCTATAAATATAAATTATTTTTCTGATTCCAGCAGTCATGGAGATACTACAACACAAGATGCTTTCAAAACACCATTTCTTCTGATTCTTTTATTTTTTCTTTTTAAATTGTTCCTAGGAATTTGAAGAGTATGCTGCTTCTATAATAACCATTGGCATTTTCTGAAATAATTAAAAGAATAGTTGGCTTTAATACTTATCAACATACACATGAGCACACCCATGGGACAGTGACATTTTACTCGGCAATAGTCAGTGTAAAGAAACTCAAGAATGGAAAGGATTTCCCTGGACCACTGGCTTCAGCCATCTGCAGCTGCAGCTGACCATGACATATGGTTCCAGACATTTACCAAGATCCGTCTTCATAACTAGGTTGTTTGCCTCAAAGTCAGAGATGTTCCTGAATTTTAGCATTCTGACAATCAGACACCCACTTCTGAAGTTACTCACAGAAAGTGCACACCATTACTCCTCAAGCTATCATTGTCATTGCTGAAATCTCTCTGCTCCCTCCTCTGCTAAATTCAGAGACAAGGCCTATCCCACTCTCAGCCCTGGGACTAACCAAACCCCTTGACACTTTTAATGATAAAGCTCTTTGCACTATTAATGGCAAACCTTCAATAACTAGCACATATCTTTTGACATGAAGTTATCTCACCAACATACTAGATTAACTTGGCATAGTCTTCCTTTGGTAAGTAGGTTGTATTTTTTTTTTTATTTCACTGCAATAGCTTTCACTCTTTATTCTAATACTCTGCAAAGCACTCAAGTCAGATTAATGGACACGAAGTTGCGATTTTCCCTTTTGTAGATACAGGTATTACAGTAAAGGTGAATATAAAGATAGTTACATGAGCTCACAAAAACAATGTTAATGCAAATCATAGAAGTTCTTTAACTTATGTATTTTCTTGTTTTTTATTTTCAGGTTTACTTGCAAGGGTTTTTTGGGGGGTTTGTGGGTTTTTTGGTTAATTGGTTGGTTGGGGGGTTTAAATTATTATTTGTATGAAGAAAGAGTCAGCAAAGAAGCTAATGTAATATGGGACGAAAACATAGAAAATTTAATTTTTTGCCTTCGGCTTTGCACTGTTAGGATAAAGACCTTTCAGTTAAAAGAACCAATTGTGTCACTGACTTTTTCTAAAGAAAAACATAAAAAATCTAGATTTTTTTTTCTTCAGAATCAGCAAATCCCACTGAATGAAAATCCACAGGGGTCTCAGAGTATTACTGCAGTACAGGTAATAGTCAACTGCTTTATTGAGTTGACTCTCTGAGATTCAATTCACTTGCAAGTCTCAATGAGTATATGTTCTTCTGCCTCTAAAGCTGAAGTGGTCTTAGCAGATCGTAAAAGAAAAGGCACTCTTTTTTTCCATTACTGGAAACCCCTTAAGTAGACACTTGGAAGTTAGACTGTAACCATAACTTTAGCAGACATTTGTCTACCTAGATTTGAGAGAAATTTTCAAAGTAGCGCGGCAAGTACGTTGATTTGTGCATGCTCACCGCTACGTCACATGTCACGTGTATGAGCGTCACGTGAGACGTATCACGGGTCGGTCGTCTGAGCTTCTGACTGTGGGTGCTGCTTCTGAGCAAAACCGCAGGCAGAAATACTGCCACAATGATGCCAGCGCTTAACCTCACTGCAGTTCTTTTATATTTAAGTTTTGCTGCCTTTCCAGAGCTGTGCATCTGTTACGACAGCTACTGTGTTTGGGCTAAGTTTCTGTATTCCTTCCAATTTTGCATAAATCACAAGCTGTGGCTGCCTGGCATCCAAATATATATTATATTATGAAAGTATATTATTATATTTTATCTTATTTATAAAAGTAGACAAACATAAACACCAACCTGCACATATCCCTAGGTATTTGCACTGATTTCCAGTGTAACTACATTATCTACCTGCACCATTTTGTCATGCTTTCCTGCTTATTGTTAATTGCATTTGGTTCTCTGTGCCCTACCTATACCTATTCATTCAATAGTCTTGTGAACAGTAAACTCTTCAGAGTAAAAACTATTTGCTTCTCTCACATTTGTCTTAATTTGTTTTTGTAGAATGCTATGCATGCCTAAGTTTGAAATACTAAGTATAAGGGCCAATGCCATTAACTCCTCAAACCCCAAAGTCATATGCCAGGTTGATTTTAAGACTGTATATTCTGCATAAGGTATATTTCCCAGAGTCTGGGGAACAGGATGGCTCCAGGGACTGCATTCATGCCTCTCTCTTAATTTAAACATAGTGAGGTAACAAATGTCTGGATGAGCATGACATGTTGTATGCATAACATGTGGTATGCCAAACAGAAGCAATATTTTGAACCTTCATCATCTTCAAATGACAAAATTTGCTGTGGACACAGGTGGCAAAGTTCACATTACACACAACACAAAACTCCCACTGGTTCCTGGTGCTGCTGTATAGACTTGATGAGAGTCTGAAGAGAAAAACTGCTGTTGGGAAACTATCTTGGGAGCTGATTTTGTCATCAGCAGAATCACATAGTTTCTGCTGAATGTCTACAGTAATTCAGTAATTCACCACACAGAAACACTTTATATCACTGATACCATACCATCTCCTAGTAATTTAAAAATAAAAATATGTCACAACAGCCGAATATATACTGTAACATGTTACACATATTATTAAACCATGAAGATATCCTGTATGGTTAAACTACTGTCCAGTATCTTATATGTTAATTTATTTTATTAAATCAAACTTTATTTCTAATTCCTTTTCTCAGAGCAGTTATACATATCCAAAATAAAAAAAAAAAAAAAAAAAAAAAAGAGAAAAAAATTACAAAGCATTACTACAGGATTAATCAGCCCAACAGACAGAGACCAGAGATTACTTATGAACTGTACACAAGGAACATTCTTCTTCCCATTTTGGAGGTGTACTCTGTAACAATGTTGAGTCCCCATCTTGAAGTACTTACATTTATTCAGGCCTCCCTTTCCTCACAGCACTTCATGTGCCTGTGGTTTGGAAGCTTCAGCCCTCACCCTGTAAGCTAATGTGAAACTCGGTGCTCATTTGGGAATAGCTCTCTGAAGCAGCTGTTGAAGACTCTGGTATGATGGGACCTCCCTGACAAACCCAGTCCTGTCAAAACACTGGCATGCCTTGATCCCATCAGTGACAGTTTGAGACGCTCTCCCTTGTATTGCATCACTGGACCCTTCCACCACTGCAGTTTTCTTCTGTTCTTGATCTACTTTGCACAAATGTTCATTCACTCATCACTGACAAAACTACAAATCACAGCTTCTCTGCTTTCTTTGCCCCTCTCTCCTGAATGCCTTTTCATGTGCACACCAACCTTTTCTCTTTTTTATTTTTATGCTTTTTCACTTATAAATAGATGTGTTTTTCTATGTCACCTTTGGTTTGCAAAGCCTTCTCCGCCCTATGGCTCAGGAGAGGCCATTTTAATCTTTTTGGGTTTGCAGTTCTCCCAAGAATGTAATTTCCTTGAGAAAAGGAAAAAGAAAAATGAAAAAAAAACACAAACCTCCCTCTTCAAAATGGATATCAAAATCCATTCATCTACTTCTAATTTTAGTTTCCCTTAGTGAATACTACCCTGTAATTAAAACATTGGCAGATGAGAATATTATAGAGCTTTGCAGTTCAAGTGAACATTATTGTTAAACATAATAATTTTGTGTCTGACAGTCTAGTAAACTGACTGAAAACATGTAGGACCATCCAGATTAAGGCTGGCAAAGACCAGTTTACACTGCTTCATTCAGGCAGACTTTGTTTCCACAGGTAGCATTTGCAACAGGACTAAAACCAGTGAACATGTCAGAGCCAATGCTGACCTCTACCAGCAGAAGATTCAACTTCCTTTTCAAAGAGATGTGTTCAGAAACCCCTCATTCACATATGTGTTGAATGTCAAGCAGCAGGACCATTATGGAACCAAGACACTAGAATCATTTCTTCCCATCACCTAAGTATCCACAAACCTCCAGGTTTTCCTGACCTGGGAAGAAGGATTCAAATTATTATGTGCCATGCTCAACAAAAAAAAAAAAATGCCAGCGTCCACAGGCACAGCCATATATGGATTTTTACTTAGAGTTCTATTGGCAGGAGACTCCCTGTGATCACTCATTCCTATCCTCACTGCCTTCCATTTCATTAGCCATTCCCTCCATCCCCAACCTCATTTCTATCCCAACCCAAAATACAGCTGCTCCTGCAAAACTGAGGTCGTTGTGTTGAGGTAGGAACAAGTGCCTGGGAAAGGGCAACAGCTCTTAATCATGATTTATGACAGATCAGATTGTTTCAAAGAGGAACTATGATATAGAAACAATCTGAACCTTTTACAGTTGATATACACCTGTGACAGGATTTTGCCTTTATCACAAAACAGCGATTTTGCCTTTATTACTTCAACAAAATGCAAGGGTGCAAATTATAGTCAGCTTTCTACCCATCTGTTTTAGAGATTTTAACCTGACAACTGAAGTCCTACAGCAGATATTTCTGCTGAGTAGAATAAAATGAGCAAGCTCAGAAATATGAGTAAACTTCAAAAAGCAAAGCCCAAAAGGCATTTAAAGTTTCATCAGTCTGTAGAAAATCAGCAAAGATGTGTCAAGGAACACTCACAGCACGGCACATGCTGGCTCCTTACTTCTTTCTCTCATCTACCTTACAATGCAGAAGTTTGAGCTGGGCGTATAGTCTTCCATATTTAAGTTTTCTCTTGCAATCAACACCAGTCAGAATTCTTCACAAGGCAAATCAGGCCTTAGGGAAGATAGGAGAAATCGATCATGTGTCCTCATGAGGAAGATGTATCTTCTTCATATGAGGAGAGACTCCAGGAGCTGGGCCAGGAGCTGGGCCTGTTTAGTCAAGAGAAGAGAAGACTGAGAGGGATATCGTTAATTAATATAAATATCTCAAAAGCAAGTGCCAAGAGGATGGTGCCAGACTCTTTTCAGTGGTGTCCAGTGACAGGATGAGGAGCAATGGGCATAAATTGAAACACAGAAAGTTTCACCTCAACATGAGGAAGAATTTCTTTATGTTGAGGGTGGCAGAGCACTGAAACAGGCTGCCCAGGGAGGTTGTGGAGTCTCTGGAGACAAAACCCACCTGGAAATGTTCCTGTGTAACCTGCTTTAGTTTACCCTGCCTTGGCAGGGCCTTTGGAGTAGATTATCTCCACAAGTCCCTTCCAACCCTAAAAATTCTGTGATTCATGTCACACTGCCCGGAGATAGGAATGCAGGGCTGTGCTTTCTTCTAAAAGGAGGAGAGGAGGAGCAAAATAAGACACTGGCGCTTTTTTTGCCTTTTTTTTTTTTTTTTTTTTAGCAGATAAGCAATTATTTGCTTTGATTTATACGCAGGGGAAATGTATTTTTATATAAAGAAATAAAAAAGACTTATTTGTCCCTGTGTTCTTCAACATCTTCCTAAATGACTTGAACACAGGACTGGAGGGGATACTGAGCACATTTGCAGATGATGCAAAACTGGGAGAAGCTGTTGACTCCCTTGAAAGCAGGGAGGCCCTGAAGAGAGACCTCAACAAACTAGAGGACTGGGCAATCACCAAGTTCAACAAGTTCAACAAGGGGAAGAGGTAGATTCTGCACCTGGGATGGGGTAATCCCAGATGTACAGACAGACTGGGGAATGAGAGGATGGAAAGGGGTTCTGATTGAATATGAGTCAGCAGTGCCCTGGCAGCCAGGAGGGCCAAACATGTCCTGGGGACATCAGGCTAAGCATTGCCAGCTGGTCAAGGGAGGGGATTGTTCTGCTCTGCTCTGCACTGATGGGGCCTCACCTTGATTATTGTGTGCACTTTTGGGCACCACAATATAAGAAAGATATTAAGATCTTAGAGAGCATCCAAAGGAGGGCAATAAAGATGGGGAAGGGCCTGAAGGGGAAGTCATATGAGGAGCAGCTGAGGTGACTTGGTCTGTTCAGCCTGGAGAAGAGGAGACTGAGGGGAGACCTCATTGCAGTCTAAAACTTCCTTATGAGAGGAAGAGGGGAGCAAACACTGATCTCTTCATCATGGTGATCAGCGATAGGACCTGAGGGAATGGTCTGAAGTTGTGTCAGAGGAGGTTTAGGTTGGATATCAGAGGAAGGTTCTTCACCCTGAGGGTGGCTGGGTGCTGGAACAGGCTCCACGGGGAAGTGGTCACAGCACCAAGTCCCAGAGTTTAAGAAGCATTCGGATGATACTCTCAGGCACATGGTGTGACTCTTGGCGGATGGTCCTGTGCTGGGCCAGGAGTTGGATTCGATCCTTGTGGATCCCTTCCAAATCAACATCTTCTATGATTCTGTGAAATAAAAAACAGGATTGGTTCTTTAAACTTTTTCCAAACCAGTTTCAAAAAACTCTACCTCTGCACTCCTAGAACCCTAGCTTGCATTAACATTTTACTGATGAAACACACTGGAGTAACATATGAACAGAAGTACTTAAATTGTGCTGTTTCAGTTTTAATGTGGTCTCTCTGTTACCACTTCTTTAATAGCTTTTCCTTTAAGAATTTGTCACATAGCTCCTGTAGGAGTTTGCTGGTAAATTTGCTTGGCCTCCCAGTTCCTGTACAGATGGTATGTTGTCCTGCCCATTTTGGTATTAGATATCCAAATGAGATGGTGTGTTAGTTGATAATGGATTAGCATTCAACCTTCAATTATAGTTCTTTCACGTAAAAGGTTGCAGGACCAGCCTGCTTACAGGCTCCTGAATATTAAAAATTGGAGGTTTTGCCTGTGGTAAATGACTCAGGGCTATAACTGAGAGACATCCAGTATTTCTTTTGTCTGTAGTCATCCACAGAGCAGAGCCTTAGTGGAAGTACCTAGTAGGAAAACAGGCTCTTTGCCATAAGTTTATCTTTCGCCTCTCTCATCTGCATGCACTGCAGCATGCCGGGAGGCAAACAGCTTTCTCTCTCATTCCTCCAGCCTGCCCTGGGAGCCTTCAGTGCCTTTTATAAACTCACTTCTCATGCCTGGGAATAAAGGGTTAGTCCCCCCAGATTCCAGCAGCAATAACGCACTGGCCAAGTTATGAAATCCAGTATCTCTTTAGCATGTTCCCTCCTCCTGAGAAGGAGTTCACTGCCTTGATACTAAGAGATTTTTATGTGCAAAGTACATGCCAGAGGAGAACATTACACACCCAGCCAATGTGCACAGAAAGCAGGATGAATCCATTAACTGATGTGGTGCTACTTGACATGAACTTGCTTCTGCTATCCACCATAGGAATATTTCCAGTGAAGGTATTCAGGGTCATCTTGTACAGAAAAGAGTCATATCACACGTGCATGCATGATTGTTCCTTGAACTACAGCTAACTTTACAGAAAGCGGAGTTAGTCTTGGCCAGGCTAAAACAAAATATTCCAGAGACTAAAATTATTGTGCAGAGGAGCTACAGAAGCTGTCCAAGTGGTTAATTAACAGTAAAAGGAATGGTGGACAAAATGTTAGTGGTGGAGTCGAGCTGAGGCATCCAGTTAGATACAAGTATTTCATTGTTCTCCATCATTTCAAAATCAGGCATTTATAGCACCAGGCTGGTGTATGTGAGTCTCCTTTTTTCACCCTGAAGGATCTTCTCCAGATCATCTAGATGGTCCTTTCCTTAGTAAAAGGTTAAATCAACATAAAGTTCATATATATATGTGGATATTCTTGTCAGTCATATTACTATAATTTGTTATAGAAAAATAAAAGTGAAGCTGCACAAATAAAAGCGTACAAATCACATTCAAATAAATGGGAGCTTCTGTTTAGTTCGATCCAAATACAGTAGCTTATATGGCAATAATATATAGTAAAAAAAAGGTAGAACAGTTTGCATGTAAATCTCAGTTTTCAGGTTATGTACATTAGTTCATATCTTGTTGTCTTGGATTAATATCATTACAGTCCACAATCCTTTCCTCAAGACCTGAATTCCAATCATTAATGTAATTCAGACATCCTGAATTGCTGCTAGATAGAAGTAAAACAGTACTAAATTTAATTCTTGGCACATAAATGTTTTCACAGTGACAGCTCTTCATGTAAAATGTCATTCAGATTTAGCAACTAAGTGGAAGACAGCAATCCCTGTGCAGGGATATCTATCCCATCAGCCAGTCATTGAATCCCATAAATTTTGTGTGCACTAAATTAAATTCCTTGATTATTAATATGCGAAACCTGTTTGATATTTGCAATACTCTAGCTTTATTTTTCTAAGAAATGTGTTGTTCTTATTATTCTGATTCTCTATTTAATCAGCCTTTCTCAATGCTCAGATATGTTCAAAGTTATTCAACGGAGCTACAGATCCTTGTACAGTAACTTTGAATTTGTACTTTTGTTAGCTACATTTTGGGAATGCCTTAGAAGTAGCCAGAGGTCCATAGCTTGCAAAGCATCTGTTACTTTTAGCTTGTTTTCAGAAGCCTTTCCCCTTTTCTCCTTTTTCCCTTTTCCCCTATACGGAAGGGGGGTTTAGAGGCAGCCTACCTACATAAAATAACATCCTAACCATCTTTAACCTAAACTAAATTCCACACATGAGTCCTCAAATGAAGAGACTGATAATTCCAGTGGCCACTAAATAGATCAGTCTATGAACAGAAGTGAATTCCATCTAATGGGTGCTCGTTGTTTTCACCTCACAAAGTTCTTTCCTTCTCCTTTTCCTTTTTATATAGAGTGCAAATCTTTCTTAGAACCTCATGCATAAAGCAGAGACCCACCCCACAAACAAGCGAGAGGGGATTTCAGATTAGAGCAACACACATGACTAAAGGACTACAGAGACTGACTAACTGTACAAAGAAAAGTTTTATAAAATTAATACAACACACTTCTCTGACTAAAAATGGATTAAATTATGAAAGAGGCATGATCATAATTTTCCCTGTAAATATTTGAAGGGTATAATCACAAAGAAAATAGGTGAATTTCAGTAGCTTGCTTTCTTGATTAAGAAACAATATTTTTGGTAATTACAGCCAGTGAAGAAGGATTCCCACTCCTGGACCAACAAACTTTTACCCATTGTCCAAGCAACTGTGCGTGCACTATGAATTAATGCCGGTCTACAGCCCAGTCTAGCACTGGAACACTTCTTGGGCAGCTGCCTGTGAAGACTGGAGAGGTACCAATCTCTTTTCTAGGTATGTGCATCAGGTTTTAGGTGGAGCCAACTGGGATAAGAAATATTGCCAAGGAAGACAGAGTAGTCAGGCTGTGTTTTTCTGGGTGCATTCAGTAACTCAATCCATGAATTGAAGTGCAGTTTTACTCCAACCAACCTGACTTTGTCAAAGGAAAAAAGCCCCTTTCAGATTTTAATATTAATATAAATTATATTTCAACACAATGACATCTCAGCACAGAAAGTTATTCAGTGAACATAGGGTTATATGCCTGCAGTCTGTCTTCCCTGTATTTCCTCCACATTAGTCTCCTGGCATTGACTCCACTCTCTCCACACAAGCAAGTACTATACAATTATATTACTCACTAAATAACATGACAGCCAGTTTTCCTCACACATGATATAAATGGTGAATCTCCAGAGTGACAATATACAAGATGAGGGTTCTGACTTTCAGTCAGAAAATCAATTCCACACATAATAGGACAGCATGAGAGAGAAAAGAGATTTTTGTGGAGTGCCTTGGTCTAACACTGAGTAATTACCTCAGGAAAACCAAAATCAGAGTAAAGCAGCAGCATTATTTATATGGGTGAGTCAATTCCAGCACACCTGCCCCCCACATCTGAAGTGCAGAAAGCAAATGAGAAAGGCTATTCAAGAGAGGTGGGATGGTGCTCAAAGACAAAATGTGAACTACTGAACAAAACTCAGTCCATATGGTCACTTGAACTATGCAAAACTATGAAAAAAGTATTTCAGCTCATTTTTTAATGGTTATTTCTTTAGCTGCTTAAAACTAGAACCATTTCCTAGAGAGGTAAACAGTAACATTGATGCTCGAAGCAATTAAGACAACACTGGACAACATTTTCTGTCGGAGGCAGCCCTGCCTTAGCACTGGGAACAGACATAAGTGTTCTTTCTGTAACTAATTTCTAATTAATCAGGAAGATTTCTAATTTATCAGGAAGATATTTCCTTTGGGTTTGCTAAATTCTTTTTAAGCTCATGTTCTTTTGTTCCTCTATCTGATGTAAATCCAGACATCATGACGTGTCTCTTTACACACAGTTTTGTGCTTTAGAGTATTATTTTCACAATACCAGTTTTTAAAGCCTTTTAAAGCATTACAGACTTGGTCGAATACACAAGAAGACACCTCGTATGCAGTCATAGAAATAGAAATAAAAACAGAAATAGAAATAGGAAAGGGAATAGTGGAACTTGACATCTCAGGTGCAATTCCACTCCATACAAACTGCACCATCTCAATTTCATCAATAGTCAATTTTATTAAGAGTCTCATTTTAATGCACAAGTTCCTTATTCTTCTTGCAGCAACAAGTGCAGAAAAATGTGTTAGTACCTGTTTCTCATCCCTTCTCTCTGGCAACAAACCATTAGACAGCCCACTAAACTGGAAGTATACCTTAGTTGTGGTTGACTGAATACCTGTTTTCTTCTCCTTCAGATTCCTCTCCGAAGTGTGTTTTTTTCTCAGTAACAGTTTATTCATGAGTTTTGCACACCCTGTACAATTCTACTGTTTCTTGATTTTAGCTTGTCTGTATCGTATTGCACATCCCTCATGGCATTGTTTGTAAAAGAGAGGAAAAAAAGAGCCCGGTCAGTCCTGACCTGAAAAGTTCATGATTTAGTTCAGAGTATTTCTGAGATGACAAGTGCTGCACACCCAAAGCAGATGAGGCCACACTTGACATAGAGAGGGAGGCAGAGGCAGTGCTGCTCAGATACAGAGCAGACCTCTGGAACAAGGTGGCCCATGAATAGACATGAGTAAGCAGGGACCAAAGCATTCCAGAGGTGGCCACAGGCCTCTCAGCACAGCAGGTAGAGTCATTCTGGATGAGTCCCTGTCCTGCTCAGAGCAGCAGTCACAGCACAAATCATTAAAATGGATCAACTGGGGGCCTAAGGTCTGGATCCACTCTGCAGGATTGATTCCTTCTGACATTCCCTTCTTCAAGGTCTCATTAACTCTTAGAAGCTCTTCTCCCTTACAGGAGATCAGTCTTTGTTCTGAGGAAACAGCTCGGGGTGTATGTTTCAATAAATGAATTGAAGAAGGAGCCCAAACTTCTAGGCCACAGGCTCTTGTGTATCTGACCTGAATAGACGGACAGCTTCAGGTTTCACCCAGCAAGCCACTCAACTGTGTAATCATCTCCTTTGGGCACAGTCCAATTCAACAGAAAAATCGATTCCAACAGGATTCACGACTAAGTGTTTAATTCTTTATAAGCAAAGATTTCTCAGTACTTTATTTCCCCTAGGGAGAGGGAGAAGGGATTTCTTAACTATCAACCACAGTTCAGGGTGAAGATGAGCACTGAAACTCTTCCCCAGAAATGGAAAGTTTGTTTGAGTTTTTTGTTCTGTTTTTTCTCAGCTCGATTTCTCCATCTGTAGGTGAGAAAGAAGGTGAGAAGGCAGAAGACAAATGTGGTGATGGAAGCTGGAAAAGAAGTAAAAAGGATTTTGTTAGCACTTGCATCCAGTCTGAACTAGGGAAAATACCATGACATTTTGCAAACTGAAACTTTGTAGATGTGTACAATGCATGTACTTACACAAGCAGAAGAAACCTCTTCCTTGATTTTTCTTTCCTTTTTGCCTATTAGCATCAGAAACACAAATTTTGCCCCTTGCAAGAGGCTTGGACTTCTGTTCTTGTCCACATTCTGGAGCATGATTCAGATGAAGTTCTTTTTTTGTCACTAGCCCCATTACCTAATGTTTTGCAGCCTTGCCCAATAAAGATTTATTCATCTCATATGTTCCTGGTTGTGACCTTATGTTCGGCCGCAGTTGGACTGTGTTACGCTCCAAGGCTCTTGCCTCAGCATTCCAAACCTGGGAACTGCTGTGCCTGGGAAGACTAGCCTGCAGAGCCTCGCTGGACAGTAAATCTGCCCTTGAAGACACAATCTTTTTAAATCAAGCATTCCGCCTCATCTGTTTTGTTATTGCGCTTATACTGCCCTGAGGAAAATCACAAATAAGAGTCCAATATATTTCAAATATGTTATTTAACTGGAGTACATTTTGCTTAGATTCCTTTTGAATTGTTTAACTTTTCTTTTAATATCCCTATGCACTGAATATCCCCGACCCAGACTTGTTTCACACCGAAGTTTTCTGCAGCTGAATCTTATCCTTCCACAAACTATGTGCAGATGTGCAGTTCAGAAAATGTGACTCAAAAGTTTTCTTTTAAAGTATTGCCCTCCTTCCCTCTCCCTTGCTGGCCAGAAGTTCATGAGGATCATCCCCACATTTCTCTTAATCTCTTCAATATTTAGTTCCCTGAACCAGCTTTGTTCCCCTCCTGGTGAAATCTTTTACTGAGAACTAGCAGCAGCACTTCTTTCTCTGCTCAGGGAAACTCTGTGAATAACACAGCTCAGTGCTGACATGTCTCAGAAAAGGTAGTGTTTCAGTGTCATGAGCTCTTCAGAGCTTTTAATATTTATTTGACAATGGTCAAAAGATCTTTGATATTAATTACAGCTAATTTCTCCTATTCACCATGCTGAAAGTAAGGTTCAGACTGCCAGCTTAATGGCCCTTTGCTACTTATGATGTTCTTTATGGCTAATTTTTCACCATCCATCAGGTCTTGTTTATGCATACTCAACAAAATGAACAGGGTTCTAACCAGGGAAGGTGAGATAGTTAACAAAAAATAATGAAGGATATTTTTGAGACACTCTGATGAGCTCAGTACTTAACCCTTTCAACTTGCATTTATTTACCCAGAGGAGTATTAATGTGATCTTCCAATTTGTTTTAATCATTTTGCTTGGTGTATTGTTTTTCCACAAGTTTAACTATCTGTAAAAAAACTAAGTCATCAGGAACATAAGAAAAATAAGCTGTCAGTATAACAGCTGTGATTTTGATAGGAGGAGGGGGGTCTAATAAGTTATTTTATCTGCACTGAATTCACTGTGGACTTTATATGGATGAGATGCTGCTGGTATCTGAAAAGTACTTCTCACTGATCTGAGAAGAAACACATGTGAGACTAGTATCACTGTGTGTTTCCTTAAGAAACAGAAGTTCACCATAATATCAAGGCTTTCCTGCAGCTTTTCTCTGTAAGAGAGAATTCAGCTGTGTTTAACCTCAGACTTAAATATTAATAGCTCAGAAAAACAGTTTTTAATGGGATTGCATTTCACAGTTTCAGAAAAACATGAGTTCCCTTCCCTTTTTGTGGATTTCTCTAAACAGGGAAATCCAATTCCCTTTGGATTCTTCCCCTCTGAGTGAGGGTGAGACTGAGTCATCCTCTGTTTGTTTGTCTTTGATGACAAATATTACTCTCAACTTACAAACTATGTCAGCAAGAGAAAAGGGCATCTGGAGCTTGGTTCAGTTATACTTCTCTCCTCCCAAAATACTACATAGAAAATATGCACATGCTTAATCTTAAACACCTGAATAACTCCACAGGCTTTAGCTGGGATATTTGTATCATTAAAATTTGCTGAATGAAGACCATCATACTTATTGAAGCTCTGTCCCATTTGCGACAGTAGTTTGGTATTGGTAGAGCTGTGGCATTCCTGGCAATGAAACAGATTTAACAACTTTTTAGTTTAGACATACTTTTCTGGGAGCACCATGACATTCAAGATTTAGCACAATGACTTATGCCGAAGGTGTCACCTACACACAGGTAGGACAGACCACACTTCATGGTTCCCCTGCTGAGAGCACTGCTAGACTGTCAGTCTTGCCTTTGAAAGCTGCTAATTCCATTTGTGCACTTGTGAGTGCCAGATGCAAGGTGTATGATGGAAACCATTTGAAAGCATAGCCCACTCTGCAGCTAGCAACAGGTCTAGTCTGGAATTTTATGTTTTCTTTCCTCAGTGATTCAATTATGGTTTTGTCTGAAGCAGCGACAAAAGCAGGATTCTGGAATTTTAGCTATCCAATTTAAAATAAAAAATAAATAATAATTCTTTTTTATTAAAATAAATAATAAATAAATAATTCTGTAGCAGACTACAAAATGCTGCACATAAAAAATACGAATATTAACGTTTTGCAGTTTCAGAGTCTTTTCTCCTTGCTGTCTTTTGCCCTGCTGAGCAATGAAATAGGTGTTCGGTCAAGCCAGGCTCTTTTCACAGCAGAAGAATGAAACTGTTTCCTTGGTTAGACAGCTCACCCTTGAGGTATGCTCAAAGCATATCCTTTTTTGCACATCTATATTGCAGCTTCCAATTAGGGAGGCAAGCTAGGGAGAGAATAAGATGTTCTTTGTCTCCAGACAGAAAATTCCTTTTTTACAAAAAAGGTAGGATTTGGCAATGCAAAGTGCTTTTATTCATAAGAGAGAATTCACATACACGTGCATGACTTTCCTTGAGTCCGTTGGAACAAAAGATCTCAGAAGTTGGACTGTTCAGAGAGCTGGAAATGTTTGTCTGATCCTCTGCAGTAACACTTTTATGGAGAAAAGCTTTTTTGTCCCAGGAATATTCTCATCTGCAAACACAATACAGCCACTTCGCCATCTGATAGTGGTTTTCCACTAAATTCAGTCTGGGCAAAATACCTAAGCAAATCCTGCTGTTATTTCTACTTGCTGCTGAGTGTTGATCTTTTGTAGTAATTCCTAATGTAGTACAAGATGAGAAAAAAGAATATAATTTTTTTTAAATAGGGAACAACACAAATACACCACACAAGATTAGTTCCAAATTGGTGCTCATCATCAAAGATTGAAATGGCTGGACAGTCCTAAGGCAACATCAAACAATGAACAAGTCAGATTAGATATCCAGGAAAGCTCTGTCTCAGCTAGGATTCTAAACAATGACCTAGAGCAAATCTTAAGGAAAATCACCAATAACACTCCTCATAATTCATGACTTTTTTTCTGACAATACAAAATTGATTTTTTTCAGGCTTGACAATATACTAGTCTGTGTTCATGCCTGCAATAGATTGCAATGCTTTAATAGTATCCCTGTTGTTTACTTGGAAGCAGAGAGGCTAAACAGCACCTAGCTCAATCCAGCACAAAATCTGAAGTAGATTTGGGTGAAGTTTGAGCTTTTCATGCTACCTTTGCAGTTTCTGAGTTTTCTTTAACTTTTGGCTTTGTAACCTCAAAGTAACTTCAGTGGAAATATCTGAGCATTGTCAGGTTTCAGGTCAAAAGTATGTCAAAAGTAGAGTTTTACATGATTCCCACCCAACAATAAATCCCTCACTGCATTTGATATTCAGCCTAAGCTCCCTTGAAAATTTTTAGGTTTTGTGGTGAATATTTTTCACAGCTCTAGGTTGAAAAAAGCTGGAACATTATAGTCCTCTCAGCAGGTTTCATCCAAATCCCAGTTAATTTGATAGACATCCTCATGACTATGAGGAGAGAGGATCAAGGCAAAAATTTTGTTGCCGTGCAGTCAGATTCTAAAACATTCTGCACAGGACAGTGCCAGGCAGAACAATAAAACAAGGCAGGAGTGGTCTTTTTTTTTTTAAAACTTACTAGTTTCAAGTAGCAGATGTTGAGGGCAAAGTTCTTGGGGAATACCTTATGAAACACTTACCTTCTTTTAGACTCACTATTAAAATAAACATCATTTTAGAGTCACAGCAACAAACATTTTCTGCAGAATGTTAAAAACAGGCAATTTTTCATCCTCAGAGGCAGTCTCAAAGTCTCAACACCCCAGTTCAGCTGCTACCTACCTTCAAGAAGGTTCAAAGCCCCTTTTTTCCTCTGTTTATCAGAAGCCCCATGGATAGTTACGTTTTTGTAGGTGGGTGGAAAAGAACTCCCTTTGTCTTAGCTACGTAGAGCACCAACATAGGAAAATTCTGCACCAGATATGAGGGGATAGATTACAGAATTATAGGATAATGTTGGAAGGGACCACAGTGGCTCATCTGGTCCAGCCTTCCTTCTCAAGCAGGGTCATCCTATAGAACATTGCACAGGATTGTATTCAGAAAGTTCTTAAACATCTCCAGCGAGGAAGACTCCACAGCCTCTCTGGGCAATCTGTTCCAGTGCACTGTCACCTGCACCATAAAGAAGTTCTTCCCCATATTCAAGTGGAACTTTCTATGCATCAGATTCTGATTGTTGCCTCTTGTCCTACTGCTGGGCACCACTGAGAAGAGCCTGGTTCCATCCTCTTGGGACTCTCCCTTCAGATACTTATAGATATTGGTGAGGTCCCCTCTCAGTTGTCTCTTCTCAAGGCTGAACAGGCCCAGTGCCTTCAGCCTTTCCTCACCGGAGAGATGCTCCTGTTCTTTAATCATCTTTGTTACCCTTTGCTGGATCTGGTCCCAGAGCTGCTGGATGCACAGTCCTCCAGTATCAAACAGGCACAGCTCAGCCAGCAGAAGACCCAACTTGACAAGATTTTTGTCAGTGGTGTGGTATGACCGCACACAACCTGTGCCTGTGCGAGGGGACTCTGGTGGGGCCATTACATGAATGAAACTGCAAAGACAGTAGCTTTGGATGGTAGCTAGGCCCCAAACCTCAGGAAAGAGATAATGTTGCATCCATGCCAAACTGTTATTCACAAGGCAAATTGCCTGTTTCAGACTCAGGCTGCAGTTTTCAGTGTTGGTCTCAGCCTTGAAAAGGTCCCTGGACGTAAACAACCTCACACATAGGAATGTGACTCTTCAGTTTTGTGTTTCATTGTCATGAAGAAGGGCCAAAAAATTATTTTACAACAATTTTCCCTTCCTTTTTCTTCATATCCATTATCCAAAGGCCATGAAAACAAAACTACATAAATATTAGAAGTAATTTTCCTTCATTTGAAAATTTAAATTGCTGACTTTTATCTGTAGTGAGGAGCTTTTTGCAACATCACTTCTAATTTGTCATGCAGAGTAGATTAAAATACCTAAAGAAATTAGATTGAAAACACTGCAAACCAGAAAATAATATTTGCAACACTTTTTTTAAATTATCTCAAACGTAACACTCATATGACAAGTTCCTTGACATTCTACCTGTATATTTCATCACTGGAGGCAAAGATTCTCCTTCAGCAAAGAGGACATTCAAGGTTTCCCATCACTCAAAGCGTCCTACAGGAAAAATATTTGAGCTGATGGTAAAGTGATGGTAAATTCTGGTCATGCATGTGATCTGTCAGGCTGCATTCAGAGGACAATTTCCTCATCTCTATAGGCTTAAGAAACAATACAGCCTGTTACACCAGTCAGAAAACGAGGCCCTGTTGGTCAGTTATGCAAAACCACAAACACAGCACCAAATAGAAAGGATTATAAGCTCTATTCAAACAGGGCTCTCTTGGTAGGTTGTGTTACGCAACTTTTCCAAAAGCATATTAGATATTGGCAGACACCGAGAAATATTATCCAAGTCCTGTTTTCTCTCTCCCCCCCCCCTTTTTTTCTTCATTTTTTAATATAGTCAGTCAATTTGGGGTCCTGGAGAGAGAAAAAATGTTCCATGAAAAAATCACTTTGAAGCTTAATTTTTCACTGCCAAAGTACTTGGGAGACTTGTTTTTTCCAGTATTTCTCTAACTCTTGTTATCACTACTGCTGACTCATCTCCTGATGCCAAGGGAAAAGCAGCTTTATGGGAACATGAAGAGGTCATGACTGAATTATTTTGGCTGTTATAAATGGCTCTACAACTCATCTTCTGCACTACTATTAAACAGATTTTCATAATTTCTGGATCAAAGATAGTGTTCCAGAGCAGAAGGATTCTCAGAGAGGTGGAGAAGCATGTTGCCTTACCTCTCAAGCAGAAGCAGCATCTCTCAGACAGCTGTGGTGGACATCGCTCTACTGCATTCTGTTGAAGTGATCCTCCACAGCAATCCCATTCAGCTTTCCCCAGTGGGAAAAAATACTTCTAACTTCCCCTCTAAGTTCTTAGAGGTGCAGTAAATCAGGACTGAAATATAAGAAACTTCTGGAGAACATAAAAGTTCTTCTCTTTTTTCCTCTTTTTCCTCTGCCTCCAAAGCTTGATAGGGATTTGTTTGCACAGAAACAAAAAAAAATTGAATTATTTCTCCCTCCTTCATAAAATCCCACACACTCTCTGCATATATTTGAAAGCAAATTAAGTAATTGCAATAAATCAATATTTCAAAGAATTTTACCTGCACTTGCAGCCTACAAATCCTTGACAGAGAAGTTATGAAATATTTTTTTCAAATACATCAGTAGAAAATATTTGTAAATCTTTTAACAAAAAATGCTTGGATATTATGCTGTTTGCCACTAGTTCACTGTACACATTTAAAATGACACTGTGTGTAACAGCATCCCATTAATCAATCAGATGGTTTGTGTCTATTCCTTTTTCAGAGGCAGAGCATTATGTGATGAGAATATGAACAGACTACGCAGCTGAACATAGTATTGACCTGGAGTGAATCTTGAAGCCTTTCTGCTTTTCTCAAGATTTTTCAAGAGTATTAATCAAATGAGTGTGTGTTTGTGTGCGTGTGTGTGTGTGTTTGTGAGAAGATGTCAGAGATAGGTCAGGAAGAGACATAAAACTGAAAAATCCCTTCTGTCAAGAACTAGTCCTGAATCTTTTCTTTGTCATGCCTGCACTGTACAAGCCATGAGGCATATGTGAGCTAGTAGGCTGTTTAGCTAATCCTCCTCTGGTGAAATTAAAGAGCATTTTACAGCTCACACACTAAAATGAGTCTTAAATTATTTTTAGGCAATGGGACATAGTAATGGAGGTGAAGTTTTCTCTTGTCCCAAAAATAGATTTCCCTTGCAGTTCTCTGTTAGACAAAACATCTGATGAGCAAACTGAGCAATGCATGGATGGAACTGCAGCATTAAAGGGATGCAGTGCCAGACTGAAGACAAAGGCCATTGCTGCTGCATGTTGAGCATGAGACCATCCTGGAGGAAGTGTGCCCTTTTCCCATCACCTACTGCATTCACACCTTGAAGCAAGGCAGACAGAAGAAGGCTGCTCAAGATTGGCATCCTCTTCGGTTTTAGGCATGGGATGGTTGCTACATGATTACCATTACCACAAAGAGAATTGTTTTGGACAGGGGAGAAGTCAAAATCTGGCTGCTTAGAAAGTCAAAAACTAGGATGCCAACACGTTTTAAACTTGTCCAGTATTAGGCTGCAGCTGACAGAATGTCTTAAGAAGCGCAGTATCAAAGGTAAGCACCTACATCTCACCTATCTCAGGTGTCCTCTTCCTTGAATCAAGTTCTCAGTGCACTTTGTTCCATCTGTCAGTTACTTGGAACTGTCACTGAAATTTGGAATATTTTTCATTAAGATCTGCTGTGGGAAGTCTGGAATAAGAATAGTGGAAAAAAAAAGACAGAAAAAAGGAAGAATAAATCTTCTCAGTACATGTTCAACTGAGGGCTGATGGCTCAGATTATTGTTGGCATGACCTGCTTCTGAGTACTTTTAGTCCTGGCATTCATGAGACTAGTGATAAAATATGGCTAAAGTCTGTCAATCCCTATTTCAACAGTGAACTTCACAGTTGAATAAACATACTTCTAAGCACTGCAGTTTGATTTTCTTTTTAAGCACGTAGCTTCTTTATCCCTTCACATAGAAATGGCTTTTATAGGAAATTTAAAATAAATAGAAGACAAAGTTCAGTATAGACATGTGATGTTCATCAAAGAGAACTTCTAAATCAGCAGGAGTTTTGCTTCACAGAGCTGGAAACCATCACCATGCCATCATCATCTGCTCACTTCGATCCCACCAGCTACCATGGCTGAAAGCCATTGGCCCCCTTGTTTGCCAGTTTGATCAACAGCACTTTCAGGAATTTAGTCTCCAGAGGTTGATAAAATAACCTATCATGACAGGTATTTGCCTGTTTATGTTCCCAGGAATAGGTCTTGAGTCAGTTACTCCTTCAGTTGCTATTAAAATGCCAGATCATCGTAGCAATCACAGTAGAAGTTTGCTTGTTATGACAAGAAAGATTCCTCTTGGCTGTGCATCATGCAGAAGCACAGGGCACACTTATTTCTTCCCACCAGATGAGAACACACATGGCCACTTAAAACTTCCAGTTATGAGCTGTCTCTTCCTTAAAAAAATTAATTTTGCAGTCTAATTTGATCATGTGGAGGTGTAAGGAAAAGATTTCTTTCCAAAAATCTGATGCTTTTGGCAACAGTATAATATTCTTCTACTGTTTTTATAATATACAGCCAGCTATACCTGATTATTGTGAAAACTAGGCTTGAAAGAAGCTTTGACAGCAATGTATTACCCTCATAAATCCTTTTGAGTATTTCAAAGCCAATGGGCATTATGGTAATAACTTACAATATGTCTTAATGAAGATTTTAACCCAGGATGGCAATACCAAACACCAGGATAAATAGCACTGCACATAATACTGAACAAAGCTATTGCCTCTCTATCTTTTAAGTTTCCATAGCTAGGGGATACAAGAAATGTGTGACCTGCTTTACTCTGCACTGGTGTGGCCTCACCTTGAATATTGTGTGCAGTTTAAGGTGACAGAATATAAAAAAGATATTAAGCTATTGAAGAGCATCCAAAGGAGAGCCATGAGGATAATGAAGGGCCTTGAGGGGCAGCCATATGAGGAGCAGCTGAGGTCACTTGGTCTGTTTAGTCTGGAGAAGAAGAGACTGAGGGGAGATCTCATTGCAATCTACAGCTTCCTTGTGAGGGGAAGTGGAGTGGTAGGTACTGATCTCTTCATTTTCATGACCAGTAACAGGACTGGAGGAAATTACATGAAACTGAGACAGGGGAGGTTTAGGTTGGATATCAAGAAAACATTTTTTCACCCAGAGGTGATTGGGTACTGGAACAGGCTCCACAGGGAAGTGTTCACAGCACCAAGTCTGTCTCAGTTCAAGAAGCATTTGGACAATGCTCTCAGGGACAGGGTGTGATTTGTGGGGTGTCCTGTGCAAGGCCAGGAGTTGTACTCGATGATCCTTGTGGGTCCCTTCCAACTCAGCAATTCTATGGTTCTCTGATTCTGTGACCAGGCATATGGGATTTCCTTGCCTAGGTCCCTTGCTAATAAACTGGATCAAAAAAGGCAAAACCCCATCAGTCTGAACCTAGCCTTTTGTTCAAGCAATGTTCACTCATGAAGAGGCAGCAGTTATGTCACTAACATAATCCTTTGGAACAAAATTCAAACCATTTGTTCAGCATCTGAACCAAATTAACTCTGTGTTTGAGCTGTGACAGGGTGTAATAAATAATTTCTCTGCAGCTGCTCATTTGTACTGGCAATAAACTTCACTACTTGTGCATGCTTTTACTTGTCAGTAGGGCACTGAAATATAGATCACAGAAAAGTAATTGCCATTTATAGTCCAACAGAGCAACAAATAGACTCTACACTAAAATAATTTCTGTTCATACAGATAGCAATTCATTCTTTCTTCATATCGCAAGGTGGAAGACTCAAACATGAACATTTATGGAGATGTGAACTTGGCAACCTGGAGCCACAGCTCATTTTGAATATTCAGCAAGTTTGCAAATCTTTTCTATGTCTACTCTCTAAGAGAGGGTAGTGGGGTTTCAGCATAGCAAATTAACCCAGATTAGGTCTTGATTTCAAATTTTGCCACTGTGTTTGTGATGTTGAGCATAACACTTATGTTTTCAATGTTTTTACTGTCTTGTTCAAAGCTAAACATTCAGATTTTTCATTCTTCTAAACATTCAGATAACTTCACAGAATTTTTATGAAGATTAATTTATTATTTCTATCACGTTCAGCTACTGCAGGCAAAAAACATCAGCAGGATTTTTAAAAAAATGAATATTTGTTGTCTTTCAGCTGAAAGTAAGCATCCACGCTTATAAAGGAACAGAATCTTCATCAAGAACTTCTGCTGTGTTAGAACTTCCCCCATAATAAATTAATCCACCTCCATTAAGGATATTAATGGTCTACCCCCGAAGGAGCAGCATCCTGCAGTGCAGGTTTTGCACATACATATCTCTGTGAAAACTCCTGATACCAATAGATACAGTGAGCCAAGATAAGTAAATGTTGAAAAAACTAGATTATTCCTTTGAGATGACGAATAATGCCATACTTTATTGAATAATATCTGCATTTGGATAGTCTTATTTCCTTTTTCAGGGCCAGACATGTTATTTCTCCAGGTACTGTGAGGTTTTGTTTCAATTTTCTGGAGAAATATTGTTGAACCTTACTTTCTATCTCATTTTTACCCCATTTATTATTCCTAAAACAACGGATGATGAAAACTTGGATTTATCAAGGATGGTAGTTCAGTTTCTCGCTATCAGACATCATTTAAAGGTCATTATGATCTTTGCATTTGCTCATGCATTTAGTTTGGCTGATGCAGTTCTAGTGGTTTAAGGACTCACTTATAAATGTCTTTCTTACATTTTCTCTGGAAGTAATACCAGAAATAAAACAATGGATAAAATAAAATTGCTGAAATAAATGACCTGCAGGAAGGAAGGCTTCATATGAGACTAAGCTATCCAGCTAGTATTTAAGACAAGTGAAATGCTGATTCTGTGAGATCCTCATAATCAGGTAATCAAATGGCGCAATTAGGTGTTTCTCTACTGATTTAAACAAACCTTTACCCATTTTCACAAGTGGGAAATTTGACTCTGAGATTGCAAATGCACCTGGTTAGTGAAACCTCACGTGACATAGGTTTTTCAGAAGTTGTAGCATGTGTTGGTCTATTGTTCAAGAAAAAATAAGATGAGTGCTCTCTTAGATTCAGATATATTCATGTGGATGAAAACATTTTCAGTTGGAAGCTCTTTTTTTTTCAAAAAGAGTGTAAAACTGATAAAAGCAGTCCTGTAGATTAAAAGGACGTTCATGAAAGCTGTGATAATGGTACCAGAATAATTAGGTGACCTTGCTAGACGAACTGTATACAGCTCTGTTTGAAATGACTGCGATGATAACCACATACACTTGACAAGTTTGTGTAACTTCGGGTAATTATCTCTTGGTAGGGTAGGTGAAAGAAGAGAAGGATTGTTATTCCAACCACAATTGCAAAAATGTTAGGAGCAGTTACGCAAACATGATACAGGATAAATAGGAAAATTAAAACACCATTTTTCTGAGCCTTCTTAAAAGTATGTTCATTGTGGGTTATAGGAAGAATGAGCAGTGCCTGGAGCATAGCAGTGCTGAAGGTTGTTTCCATAGTGCACAGATAGTTTATAAATAAGATTTATAAGATAAACTGATACAACAGCTTTTTCAGAAAGGGAACATCACCAAGATCCCCTACTGAGCCATGATCTTTAAATACAAGATTTCCTCCCAAATAATATATGCTACACTGAAAGCTTACCTGCCATCCTTTACATGACAATGGGGAAACAAAAGGCTCCCTGTATGCTTTGTTCTCAGACGTCAAACTGAAGTCATTAGAAAGCAGTAGGCAGAACTTCAGATAAAAAGTATCCACCATTAATGAGCATATATGAGTCTGGATTAAATTCTATTAGTGTATGCCCAGAATACCTCCAGAAACAGATTTCATTAGCTTACTGATGACAGGGCTTTTGAAAGGTTTAGAGCAGAAATGAACCAGTTCATCTGAAAAGCTCAGGTCAACATGGATGCAATTTCCCAGGGCTCTTCTCTCCACAATTCCTTAACAGGAATCAAAGTTTAGATTAAGTTCAAGTCCCAATATGCAAAGCAATCAAACAATTGGCATAAGTTACCTGATTGAAAAATTACCTATGTACCCCAAACCAGGATCACTATTGTCACCTTTGCCATGATGTTGCATTTACAGCTCAGAAGAAGACTGTTGCCAGGGCCAGAGTCTCGACTTCCACCTCGGACAGCCTCTTAACTGATGTTTCACATCCAAATATAACATCTATTGGATTTATATTTACTGCACACTGATGCTAAAAAAGAAGGACATGAAAGAAGATCTGAAAATACACAAAAGGCAGTTTTATCATAAAACGTGGGAAATTATTTAAAATAAAAAGGAGCTACAAGTTCTGGAAGATATTCAGATGCTGAAGGTTATGTAAAACCATGAAGATTTTGTGTTAGAGTGACCTTCAAATTCCTTGCTTAGAGATCCCTCCTCCCACTCCCCTTTTTCTTATTTTATGAAAAGGTTCAGTTGCAAAGTATAAACAAATCTTCCAAGCAGATATGTTTTAGTGCACTGATTAACGTTCATATTTATTGTGAACCAAAGCCATCTTATCTGGGAAAGGAACTTCCACTGCAGTAACCTGAGGATGTTTTTGCAGATATTTTCATTTGATAAGTTTGTTTTCTAAACTAACATCGACTATTGCATTAATAATTTGAATTTCAGGTTGTAATATGATCCTTGAGTTGGCTTTAAATTCCTGTTGTATTCTTAGCAACAGCTTCAGCCTGTCAGAAAATCATGCAGAAAAGCCTATAGTTCACATACACTTTTCCTTTACATCTCACATTTATATAAGTTCTAATAACATGTCTTCATATCTTGTTCAAACCTAGGTAAAATTTGGGTTTGAAAGGATCAAGTGCTTTTACAAGTTTTTAGATTTGTTGCTGCTACAACTCCTGTAGACGTCTGTATTCCAAACTCCTTGGTGTGAAGGCATGTGAATCAAGGAGAGTCCCTTGTTTGGGACCAGTCTTTGGCATTAATATCTATGTGGGAAAACTTTACAGAATTTAGTGCAGATAGACCTATACTTCAGCCTTTATAAATACAGGCACAAAAGCTACAACTTCTGCTACAGAACAAAACTGCTAAAAAATGGTGTTTTCATTCAGTAAGTATTTCTCCCTTTGGAGAGCATGAAATGTGGAATGCTTCCAAAAATCTGCTGTAAGCGCACGGGCATGCGAGGGCCATGTCTGAAAACACTGGTTTTAATTTTTGTTTGCAGCCATAGCCCTTTCAAATCTATTCTTCCATCTGCTGAAAACACAGTATACAAACCAAATTCTGGCACTTGCTGTGCTGAAGGACAGCATATATGCCCTGCCTCAACCCTGGTCCTCACTGCACGTCCCAGAACAGCCTGGCAAACTGCAGATAATTCTTACAGGGGGCTGGAGAAGAGCAGGGAGCAGCTCCCTCTACTGAGAAAGGCAAAGTGACAGACAAACTGCAGCCATGTTGACCTCCACTTCTTGATGCTTACGACAAAACTTTTACTTCAGGAGTGCTAGGAAAGATAAAAATTGCTTTTGATTTCTCAAAGGGAGGGTTGCTCTCAAAGCCCTAAACAGAATCTAAATAGACATGATACGAACCGTTACTAAATTAATGTCCCCTGCTGGGGTGAGAAGTTTGTTTAGTACATATTCTGTACAGATAAATATTTCTGTAAAACGGACCTTGAAAGAAAATAATCATGATCTAAAAACCAGGAAGGCAGGAAGATGCATTGGGTATGCATGGTGAGGCGCTGGCAGTGGGGATTGCAGAGGGTTCCGGCTGGCTCCAGTGAACCCAATGCAGGGCATAGCTGAGCCCAGCAGTTGATACTTTTTCATTTTCTCCAGGTTTGCTCAGCTTATTGTTGGAGGCGGAAGAATCCTGACTCATCACTACCGTTCAACACCACCTGGAACATCAAAGACCTAAGAAGTTGTCAAAACAGGTAAAAGTCGTTCTCAATAACACTTAGAAAAAAAAAGCAGTATACAATCCTCAGCCTATTGATATGGTGTACGTCTGTCTGCTGGGCAAACAATGATTGGCAGCACATGCTCAGTATGTCACAAGATCAGATGAAACTGAAACAGAAGTGGAAACACTGATTATGGATCCAAGTGCTGACTATTTTTGTGCACTGTGCAACCAGTAATTTACCCTACGCACATCACTTAAGAGAGGCAAACAGCTTTTGCCAGACAACCAATAATACGATTTCTGTCTAATTGAGCAAATATCACTTGCAATTCATTCTTAATTATAAATCTTAACTGAGGCTCCCAAACCTGTTTTCATACAAATTCATGTGAAAAGAATTCTCCAATGAGCATCAAATCATACAGTCCTGATTTGCACCTGTCAGTTTACACTTCATTTAATTTAGGGATAATATTGCCTGCAAGTTTGTTTCCACATACAAAATGAAAGCAGGAAATGCATAAGTGATAATTCATCTTTGATGCTCCGTGCAATTTTTTCAATGCTAACGATGCTCGACTTGCTTTAGCATATAAAGAGCAACCAAGTTCTCTAAAGAAGAAGCAATGTCTTTTACTGGACTCACTGTAGCAACTGCATAATAGATAAGTCTTCAAGCACAAGAACATTTCTCTGTGTCCTACAAGTTCATGTTTTCCCCAAAACTATCACTAGTAACAAAGAGAGGTAAGATGATAGCTCTCCCTAAAACCTTGCCCTCATTTTTCCTCCAAGATTTTACTTAATGTTCAATATCCTAGTGGACATACAGTAGCAAATCCACAGCTGCTACAGAGCTAAGCACCTTTCCCTTCATCTAAGGCCTGCCAGTTTTCACCTGCTGAGAATGCATCCCAATGCCCTCATCCTAAATTCTCTTGTAGCAAACTTCTAACAGAGTGCAAATATTTTGTTATGTATCATGGGATTCTCTGTTCCTCTGAACAAACAAGGCAGTAAAGCCTGTGAGCACACAAACATAAGGAACTGGCCCTGAAATTGGAGAACTGCTGCAGACAGTTGCAGGGTGGACAATGCTCAGGCTTGGGAGGGAGCAGAGCAGCTCTCTAGATATTGAAAGCTATTTAAATACATCTGGAGGTGTTCTCCAGGGTTTTATAATAAAACGAAAATTAGGAAACTGTTAATAAGACACGTTAAGGAAATGGGCTGTTTAGTTATAAATTACCTCATGCTGCAAAGGCACACACCTAGGAGTAATTTCCATTCAGGTGAAACAGGAGAGTGCTTCTATCCCAAACACACAATATTCGTTAACTGCAGTCAAACATAAGCCACAATCAAAGAAAATAACACAGAATTGGAAAATCTGCAAAATATTTCAAAGAACAAGAATTCAGCATCTAAAAGGAATTTACTTATTTGCACCAGATGTTACAGATGAAATGTAGTCTTGCAAAAGAAGATGGATGCTCTACAACTGTTCAAACATCAGTGCTTTTTGAGGTGTGACCAGAGTGTGGAGATCACAAAAAAAAATCCCAATCACTTACTGCACTTTCCTGTGCTTCTGCAACATTAACTTGAGAAACTTGAAATCATAGAATGGTTTGGGTTGGAAGACACCTTTAGAGATCATCTAGTGTGACATCTCTGCCATGGCAGGAACATCATTCACTAGGTCAGGTTTCTCAAAATCATGTCCAACATGACCTTGAACACTTCCAGGAATGGGGCATGCACAGCTTCTCTGGGCAACCTGTGCTAGTGCCTCACTGTAGAAAAATCTTCCTTGGATCAAATCTAAATCCTTCAGCTTAAAACCATTGTCCCTTGTGCTGTCACTACAGGCTCTTATAAAAAGTCTCTGTCTTGCTTATAAACTCCCTCTAGAACTGAAAGGATACTACAAGGCCTTCCCAGGCCCTCCTCTTGTCCAGGCTTAACAGCCCAAACTCTCTCAGGTGCTCCAACATTCTGACTATCTTTGTGGCCCTTGCTTGGATTTGGTCTGTCCTGTCCTGGGCAGCAAACCTGGATGCACTGCTTCATGTGGCACCTACCAAGAGTGGAGTAGGGATTGGAAAATCACCCCTCTCATCCGGCTGGTCATGATTCTCTTTATTCAGTCCAGGAAAGGTTCGCCATTCTGGGCTGCAAGTGCACATTGTTGGGTCATGTTCAATTTTTCTTCCCATATCCCTAATCTAATTCTGCTGGGTGCCATGGAGGTTTTTCAACTAACTTGCTTTGGCATGAATTGAACAACAGGAAATTCACTGGACCTCATGCACAGCCATCGCTCTTTGAATTGATTAGTTGAGACTATTACACCCATCCACAGAGCCCAAAAATTACACTGGGTAATAAGAAAAGAATCCTAAAAGGCTATTTATTGTAAAATTTAGGTTAGTTACTTGTTAAGTTCACTAAACTGTTGCCCTAGAATAGTCTAAACACAATAGCCTGCAGAGATTTAAGGGACTTATCTGTATAGAGAGAGGGCAAAGTCACACCAATAAATCAGAAGAAGATAATAAGGTCTTTGTGAAGCCCTTTGTTGTTGACTTAAGTTACAGTCTTCTGAATGCCAGGAAGAGGGAATATGAATCTTCACTGAAAAAAAAGCAAACTCAAAACAAGGAAAAACAAAAACAAAATTAAAAACAAACAAACAAACACCACCACCCCCACCACCCCACTCCCACCCCCCCCCCACCCCGGGAAACTACAAGGTCTTTATTTGCCATTAAAATAAGCACAAGATGGTGAAAGTGAACGGAGTCTTATATTGACTGTAATTTGTTATATGGTCACTAAGCTAACATCAGAGCCTCAGCAGTCTACTGACTGCTCATAAAAACATTCTATTTAGCAAAGGTTTTTCTGATACTGTACAACAGATTTGCTGCATTTTCCCTATCTTTCCCTTTATTGCAAAGGATATTTATATAGAAATAGAACACTTGCTTCTGAGGAGTTCATCTGTTCCTTCTGGCATTTCCACCCCTGTTATTGCAAACAGATGATCAAGACCTGACATGGAATAGCAGCTGAGAGAGCTGACAAACCCTGCTGAAGCAAAAGGCCTTGCTGGTGATTCAGAACAGAATATTCTCTCAGTGCAACTTGCAGATCAAGGCTTCTGGACATTGACCTACATTTGCCATAGAGTTTATAAGTAATATGTCACTTCAACTTGTGTATTTGCATTTGTGTATATACACATATTCTCTAGTTCATATGTGTCCTGCATATTGTTTCTTGTTACTAGTATCACTAACAAAATAAAAAGAGCAAGGAGCTCTGAGTTATTGATTGATGTTGTCATCAATCCTGCCACGGTACAGGGGAAAAGGCAACTTAGATTAAATTCAAATTAGTTGCCATGGATTCTCCCGCATCCATTGCATCAAGCACCCATCCCACCACTCTTCCACTGGGACACCTTCAACAGCCACGTCTGTATTCTTTTGATTTTAGCTTCTACTGCTAAACACAAGTCTGGCAATAAAACGGATTACATCTGATTCCAAATACATACCAGTAACAATCTCCACAGGATTTTTTAACCATCTCCTTCCTACTGGATGCCTGTTCTAGAAAGGGAGTTGTAGATGCTTAAATTATTATTACACCACTATAATTTGTCATTGTACAGAAATACTTATCTAGTTGTAGAAGCTGGTGAAGTTACTATCAAAGTAATTGAACATTCCACTAAACAAATTCAGATATGTATTTTAAAATAAAGAGCCCGACTTTGATTGTCACAGGGAAACTGAATTAAGGCAATACAGTGAGGATACCCTTCAGCCAATGTAAAAGCATGCTCAAAAATTCTGCTCATACACTAATTTCAATTGCAAAATTTATTTATAACATAGGCTCTTGGGAGAATTTTTGCTATAAAAAAATCCTCAATCCTGTTTCTCAGATAGCACAGAACATCCCAGAGCAGTTAGATTAACGGTAACAGCTGGGTTACTGATGAAAAAGTGTCTAATTTTACAAACTTGCCAAAATCAAAAGCTCCCACTGATGTCTCATTTTCTAAAGACTAAGACTGTAATGATTCATCGTGGATCTCTGCCTTTTCAAGTTCAAACCCCCCTGCAATAACTGCCTTAGGAGGAGATCCTGGTTGCTTAAAGCTTGAAGGAAAGGATGGAGCTGTGAAGTTAATAAAAATATAAAGGCAACCACTGGAAACCCAAATACACTGAATGCCCAAAGGGTAGGTATCAACTCGATCAAAGTTTTGAAAAATAATTGTTTTTTGTTTGGGGTTTTAGTTTTTTAGTTTTGGTTTGTTTTTGGTTTTGGTTTGTTGGGTTTTTTTTTGTTAAGGAAAGAAAAAACCTGTCTAGAGAGCATCCTTCCTGTGACAAACTCTGCAGTCCCCTTTGTTATTCCACTTCATCCAAAGGAGTTGAAACCCACTAAATACACTGCATGCTGAGGGCCAGCACAGCCCAGTGAAAAGAGCTGTGCAAGCAACAGTATCTCTTCATCTCTTCCTATGCAACTTCAGCTCATAAATAACTCACAGGGTCCTTTTTCCCCAGTGGAAAAAGGGAAGAAGGGAGATGTAAAGATGTAAAGGTCCAGAAACTCTCATCCCTTCTTACCTATCAAAATCCTCTGTGGCAGCCAACAGACTCCAGGTGGAGCTCACTTGGGCACAAAGAGTAAAAACTGACTACTCCAGCAGGACACCACAGCCCTTAGAGGAGGCCAGCACATTCTAGGTGAGCGAAAAAGGGTAGTGCACAGGTTAGTCAGGCTTCCCAAATAGCCCTGTAGCATTTCTTTTTATCTTCCTTCTTCAGTAAAAATCTGTTCTGTTATGGTGGTTTATTTCACGCAGCGCTGGTGAAAGGGAGAATTCTGCTTCTGGGAAGCCTAGGCTGTCTGATTTTATAGCAAAGGCTTTGGAGTGAAGTGAGTGAGCCATGGTAGTTTATGTTTTTTAATTAACTGGCTGGAAAAACAGAGCTCTGCTACTGACCCTGCTGCTCAGTGCCTCATACAGGGTTACAGCTTGTCTTTATTGTTGCATTTTAATAGTTTTCACCAACTGCCTCTGCTATATCTCAGTAAATCTGATGGAAGTTCACACAGCTAAAACACGAAACATTTCAACAACGGAGTTCTTAGTTTCTCATTCCTTCCTGCTGCTATATTTGTGGGAAAATAATGGAAATCTAGCATGAGATCTAAAGTTACATGGATGTGGTGTGGAGGCCTAACTGCTGAGATTCAAACAGGGATGTGACCCTAATAGAGACCATCAGAAGCTTATTCTGAGAAATGAGGGATATTGTGGTATAGCTCTGACACATCTGATGACAAATTTCAGAACCACCAAAGATTCTGACTCAGTTCTCATCACAACTGCCGTGCTTGGATGGCATCCAGCAAAACAGATTAGCACTTGCAAACTAGTTGCTAGAAATGTAGGTGGGCATCAGATTACAGTTGCCACCTCAGAAGAAATTTAATCTTTGGAAAAAAAACAGTGATTTTATAACTATCTCCAAATTACATCTGCATAGTGCCCCAAGTCTAAACAGTACTGCTCTGTCATGAATTCATCAATACAGTCTAGAATTTAGCAATAGCAGCAGCAGATGACGGGTGTACCAAACAACCAGTCTCTGAGTTACACTGTGTCTGTCCATCATCTTAAGACATGATCTGTTTTCAGAAGGTCTGACAGTTCAGATTTCCAAAAAAAACATAAGAAGAGGTGTGGGTGACTTAATAACTGTGACCTTTCCTTCTGAGTAATGGTCCGATTCAGTGGTTCTTTCAAAAAGAAGAATCTTTCCAATGATGTCAACAGAAACTGACCATCACATCCTAAGTCAGAGATGGTGAAACTTCTTGGTCTCTGTGGCTAAACTGGTTTTAAGAAACAGTCCAGTTTCCTTTTTGGTAAGTCTTGACCAATAAACTGTCGCTGATGTTGACAGTTTGCCATGGCTGTTGAGAAGGGGACCAGCCCACACTGAAGGTCCTGGCAAATTTTGTAAACCAGCATATTGATATTTAGTGATGCAGTTACGGTCAAGGACATGAAGGAAAATGCTGCAAAACAGTTCAGGAAAGGAGGTCATGGAAAGAAACTACAACTCTAAAAAAGAAGAGAAGAAAGTAAAGGAAAGTGGTTGCAAATAATGATGACTTGATGAAGTCTCTTTAAAAAAAGACACAAGTAAGAGTCTGACCTGTCCCTCACTAAAGCCAATAAGATGCTTTTACATAAACCTGATAATCAAAGGCTACAACAGAAATTGCATTTTCTGGATCAGATTTTATACCGTGGTTTGCACCCCTCTCCCATGCCCTAGCTGCTTCTCTTTTCTCCCGCAAAAGAGTGTCCCTGTCCAAACTGATTATCAGGAATAATCCTGGGCCATGCTGTGCCTGAAGTGTATCAAAGCCCTACCAAGGCACATGCTGGTTGCCAGTAACCAAAACCATGCCTGGCAATTAAATTATCAAAAGACAGTGTTCTAAACTGTGCCTCAGCCCTCCTCTGACCTGATCATACATAAATAAGTAGAAAAAATAGGGGGAAAAAAGCATTGTGGAACCAGCTATAGTACTCCTTGCCACCATTAAGTGTTAAACAGTGCTGCTGTCTGCTCTTCAGGAGGCTTCAAGTTTCATCTTGGCTTTGGCTGAGGCTCCAGCTCACTCATTCAGAAGCTGTGTTAACATGGAATGAGATTATTAAAACAAAACAGTGTGTTCACACCTTAAAAATGTCAATAAATAAATAAAATACTAATCAATTATCACATACCCGGTAAAGAAAAACCATGTCAAGAACGTGTACTTGGCCAAAAGACTCTTTGGAGACATAGATTAAGCCTGGGCTCCTGCTTCTAAGAAGCTGTGCAGCCAGGAACAGTGTGGTTACATCCACAGGTCTAAGCTTGCTGGCCAGTCTTTAACCAGCTGTTTGAGATATTTGAGGGAAAACACAGATAGCATACCACTGGAAATTGTATACATTATCTTACAACAGTAAGTTCTGTTTCGAATTTTTAGCCTTTAGTGTTTCTGTGGGAATAAAAAGGAAAGACAAGCATTGTGGAGACAAAACAGACTGGAGTTTCTATTTCCATAACACTTTATAAATGCTGTCATTCCATATGGTGACTTTTTGCAAACAGTTTTGAAAGCAAAGGAAAGCTTTCAAAGCAAATGCAGTGGCTATGCTCCAAGCAGAGGAAGCAAAGAGATTTCAAGGTATATTTGAGATTTAGAACTCGACACTAAAATTTGGCACAACTTAGAACTGGTTTTCACTGGAACAAACATTTTGGAGGTTCTCTAGCTGTTGGTTTGATTTTTCCTTCATATGATACTAGAGCTCCCTCCTGACACAATAATTTTACTTTTCTGTTCCTTGGAATGAACTCTGAAAAACACATGTTTGTTATAGAAAATTACAGACCTGAAACTTAACAGTTTTGGGACAAGAATTAAAGACTAGTGTCAAGATATAGAAAACTTTCAGGGCAGAAGGAGTCTCTGCTACTGTACATGACTTGCCATGATTCGCTGCTTCCACTGTTTGGATGCTTGCATTTGTTCAGCTGTGTTTGATCTCTTATCACAG
>JAWWLV010000121.1:81126389-81137580 GCA_035041135.1 Platyrinchus mystaceus | reverse complement strand
CATGACTTGCCATGATTCGCTGCTTCCACTGTTTGGATGCTTGCATTTGTTCAGCTGTGTTTGATCTCTTATCACAGCTGACTATAAGCCTGCTGCAGCTGCTCCTTCCTGACCTTTTTATTGAAGTTTATTTTTTTCCCCAAAATCATTTTAGGATGCACAGGGCTGGGCAGCACTTCCTTGGGTATGACAAATGCCATCAGCAAGGCCCATTAGGAGGAAAACAGCCTCATACAGCTGAGCAACAGCAGTGGGGAGGAAAAGAGAAAGATTTACTGTTTCGGGTTGCAGCTTTCTCCTCTATAAATTAAAGGGAAAACAAAACCTGTCTGGAGAAACATAGAAAGTAGCTATTAGAAAACAAGGGACAAGGATGACACTGACACAGGGCCTATGGGAATGTAGTATTTCCCAAAAAATTGTTAATTAACAACAGGCTGGTAGGAGGGAAGGGAGAGAAATTTGGACTTCAATAATACTGGAAAGATGCCCCTCTTTTCTTTCCTCTCTTGCTGGCTGTCTCTTCCCTTTCTGCCTGCCAAGAATGCTCTTCTCTCCCTGGTGACTACAAGGCAGCTCGCAACTGATGCCTTCAGAAAAGTGGGGGGTTTTTTCCTGAAGCTCAGACCATCTCTGCTCTCTTAATTATAGCTGGAATCCCCCTAAATTACACAATACAACCAATGGAAATATCATGATTTCTCTCTTAGGGTAGGGGAGTAGTAATCTACCTTGTAAACCCAGCACATCACTAATCTGAGTCTTACCAATGACTAAAACAAAAAATCAACTAAAACCAAAAATAAAAAAATCTTCAGAGAGTACCACAATATCTCCCATTCTGAGCTCTGCAGAGGAATTTAAGCAAATCAGTATAGGCCTGCCAGTCCCTGAGCTTCTTGGTTTGAAGGGCTCCTAAGGTGACTCAGTGGCCTGTCACAAGTAATTCATACAACTTACCACCAAGGATTTTGTCATGACCACCAGAGAACACACTCATGTGCACACACCTGCATTTTGTAACACAATCTCATTTAATCAGGGAACAAATGCTAAATGTTAAACAATGTCAAAAATCTCCTTTCAAAAGGAGAAATTGCTATGAGCAGTTGCAACCTCTTCTACCAGAATAACCACGTGTTGAAAAGCTCCTTGTCCAGGCGGCACAGGACAGATCACTCAAAAAAAACCCTGTAGATCCCAGTCACATCTCCATCAGGAAGTCCAAGAGCAGACTCACTACGGACCCATGGGAGCAGGATGGGGCTGTAATGGGCTCAGCCCAGACCTCACTGCCACAGGCCAGTCCATAGCCATGGGGCCATCCATGGCCAGGCAAGGAAGTCCCATCAGTGGGTCAGGGTCAGATGGGGACATGGACATACCTGTGGGGCAGCTCATGTGAGGATGAGAGGCTGACAGTCCCAGCAGAAAGGCAGCTCTCTGTGGAACCAGGGAAAGCTACTGACACATCCTCATCTCTCATCACTCCCCAGCCCTTTAAAGGTGCCCACACAAGGCTTCACAGCTTTTGGGGATGAATTCTGAATGTTCTCTGCATTTTTTGTTGTTTTTCATGCTAGATATTCTTCATACATTTTGAAAAACTAACACACTCTCTAGTCCAGGTCACCAAGCAGCAAAAATAGAGGTTGCTCAGCTCTGAACTCACATTAGTGATATGCCCCTTCATCTACACTCATAGCTGGAGAGACAGACGCTGTCATATACATGTGTTCAAGCTGCTTCTGCAGAAAACTTAAATGTAAACATCACAGTTTGTACTTTTTCTTGACTTCTTTTTTCCAGCCATAGCCAGATACCACACTAGGAGAAGCAAATTACTTAATTTTATAAAAGTTTTATGGGTTGCAGGGAAGCAAGTTAATCCAGACAGCAACATAGACATATTTGACTTCTATTGATCTAATCATCAGCATCATGTTCTTGCCATTTAAGTATTCCTCTAAATAACAGGTGGCTAACAAACTTGTGCCTCTTTAGGGACATCAAAACATTGAAGACTTGTAGATTTGAAGTCACTGTCATTTTTCTTTTTTCATATATTTTACACAATTTGTTCAAGATTGCTCAAAATATTCACTGAGAGAAGTGGGTCAAGTTTTTGGGGGAAGAGGGTCTAGGGGTGGGTTACATATATTCAAGGGTTCATTTCTGACCATTCTGACTGTAATTCAGCAAGACAGCTAAGAGCATTGCAACACAGCAGTATGAGGGCACACGTATGCTTAGAATTAGATGCAGACATGAAAAGCTTCCAAAACTGGAACACGTAGCACTATAACTCCACTAAACAATGAAATTCAAGAAGTGAAAATGCATTTTATAGTTCAGTTTTTTCCTGTCAGCATCCCAGGAGCAAAAGGAAAGAATAAAGAGTGTGGGAAAGATGAAGTGCTAAAAGCCTCTTCAGAAAGGGGTTTTTGTCCTTAAAGAAAAAAATGTACATCTTAAAAAAAGAAACCAAACCAAACCAAACAAACCAGAAATCCCTATCACTCCAACGTTTCACAATACACATTTCTTGATCATTTACATACGAATATAAAGATTAATACAACTGTGAGACTGTGAGAAAAAGGCTTTTTTTGGTTATACAAAAAAACTTGCACTTTATTATATATCTTGGAAACATATCCTTGGCAATATCCCATTCCAAGCATTTTAAGCTCTCTCATTGATTGGACAGAAGTACAGTGTATGGAACAATGACAGATATGGTTTATCAAAATTCATATATTTTCACAAGCTGGACACACGCCTTCAAGATGTAGAAGGACCACATTTCAGAGTGAAGAAAACAGCTGAAAAATGCTGTTCTGCAATTCACTCTTTATAACATTTGTAGTTATACAGGAGCCCTAGTTTAATAGAAATACTAAAAAATAAATCCACCTTAAAAACAGCAAGGCTTTTTTTTAATCATCTATTTGACGATACCCAACCTGTTACACTAAGTTAAATGCCCAGACTCTTAAATCATAGGGAGGGTGTTTTTTTTAAATAATTTCTACAGGAAATTCAAACCAAAAACTTTGTACCTCTAAGAACATTACAAGTTTCCTGGCATTCTCTTGGCTGGTACCAACGGGCAAGCTTAGTAATCCCATTATTTTAACAGAACTGGATAGAAAGTAGCTTATTTTCCCAAGGTAATAAATCCTCTCCACACAGCAGATAAGAAATAGGAGTTTCATTTGACATACAGACCCATATGTTCTCATCCAAGTGGTGGAAATCTCAAGCCATCAGTCTGCTCTAATCCAAGAGCCCATAAAGTTCCAAGAAATGTCTCTGGAGCTCACCTCAGAAACAGAATCTCAAAGCAGAACAGAGAGGATAATTAGGAATTTCCTTTACCAACACATACATCTCTTTATTCTGTAGCTAACAAAGCCTCCTTTCCTATTGGCAGTATGCACAGAGTGAGATAATATGAAATTAACAGATAAACTTGGAGTTTTGTCATTTGATTAAACAACTCTTGACAGACTTCCTTTTCTGCAGACAAACAAACAAGGCCTAGTGGCAATGACCGTGGAGGAGCTCTGTTGAACCCCTTGTCCCCATTTTTTTAAGGTGCTGAATGCACGTGATAGTAAAACCACAAAAAAATCTCATGAGCAAGCTGGAAACAAATTGAAACTTTCGCCTTATGAAGATGAACATCATCCTAGCTTTTTAAACTTGCTCACACTTAATCACTTCCTCCTATATTTCTTCCTCATATTTCCTAGAGTAATTTAGATTTTATGGAGTACATTAGCAATATCAAGTTCGTAGAGATTCTGCTCTTTCTTACAGAAATATGTCAAACAGGTTTGCAAACAAAAATTCCCCTGAACATTTGTGTGTCTCTTTTCTGTAACTCCACCATCATGCTCAAACAATTAATTCACCATGGCCTGAATTGTGCATGGACAGATGAGTAGGATTGCAAGAGCTCACAAGTATAAAATGTGAAAAACAAAACTTCTGATAGACAAACACTGGACAATTTTCCCCCTGAAAGAGTTAAGTGGAAAGAAAGGTCAACAGTAAAGACTGTCCATCAGGCTTTCTCATTAACTCAGAGCTCTTCTTGTCACAGGTGGTTTGGTTCATCTGAGCTGAATGCACGAATCTTACTGTCTTCAAAATTTGTATGGTAATTGTTTTTGTAATATCAGAGCTACTTGCTACTGGTAATCTACATTCCCTAACAAGATCCCTGAGAGCTAGGAAGTGCTGCTATCCTCATTCTGCAAAAAATAAGCATAAACAGCAGTAAGGTAAGCTGAGGGTAAATGGAGTTTGGTTTTACTTCCAGAGGAGCCCCAGCAATGCAGTTCTCATCTTGGCTAAAAGTTAAATAGTCAGGTTTGAAGCATACCTCAGATTCTTATAGGAAGCCAGAAAGTAGAGCAGGGAATTAAATTCAATGGCATCTGGTCTCAGAGTAGCTCCACAACCGTCAGGCCAACCTGTCTTGTTTCCTTAAGTTTGAAAACTGGTTTCATTATACTACAAAATCTGCTACGAAAGCCCTTCATTTATTTGCAGCATCCACACAGTGTATGGAATATATTTGACGAAATAAACTTTCTCAATAAATTTAAACTAGGATAACTTTTTCATGAAGATAAGATGGTCTTCAGAGTCCAACCCAATAAAATTCAGCCTTAAAAGTGAATTGTGGGATCATTCATATTACTGTCAGTAATAGCTCTTTTTGGCTTTAGATGAAATTATTTCAACTGAACAGTCATTTGAACATCTGCACTGACATTCCATAAGCCTGTAAACAAGAATATTTTATGCAGATCAGTGGCAAACAGTGCAGCACAGTGGGTGCCATGAGAAGCAATCCCAGCTCAGCACACACCTATAGTTACACACATGGATAGAGCTGTTGAAATAAGTGGGTTCATTTGAATGTTTATGTTTTCAACTTTCAAGTGGGTGTGGGCCAGAGCAAGAAAAAACAGTGAAATCTTGATGTGTTGCAATCACCAAAGGTCCCACTGAAGTCAGTGCTGTAAAGATGCCATCTGTGTTAGCAAGAATTACACCTGGCAATTTCTGCAGACTTGGAATGCTGTCCTATGCACTGCTGGTCTGGTCCATGCCAGTAGGACTGAGTACATACTTTTGTTTCATTACTCACCTACTTTTTCTTTCTTCCCCCCCACCCCCAAAAGACTGCATCTGAGACACACAATTCATGTTACTGCATATCCAGGGATTTTCTCAAGTCCTGAAGAAATTCATGCATGCTATATTAAAAAACTCATTAGGTACATGATATTACCTTATGCATGACATGAGTTTATAGAACTCATTTGAATAGTTACAGGGACTATTCAACTAGATGCTCACAGTTCACTTGTTGTGCCAGTGCACTGGCAGAGAGGAAATCTCCTAGAATGTATGCAATGGTGCCATCTATCTCCCTGCCCTCCCTTCCTATGATGCCTGTGATAACTGACAAATACCTTCAGTGCTACATCCACTTTAACAGGTAGGGAGAGAAGGACTTTTCTAAAAAGTTTCGGATAACATGACAGGAACTTCTAGTAAGCACACCAGGTTCATCAAGTCCAACAGAGACCCTTCAGCATGTAGCTCCTTAGTGACCTTTTTTTTGGTTTTTTTTTCTTTCTTATTCCCTGTATAACAATTTTTTTAGTGTCACAGATTCAATTTCAGAGTCTAGTGAGGCTCCAACATTTGCATCTGTGCTGGGCAAGGCACTCTTGCATCTTAAGAGTCAACAGTCTCTAAAAACAAGTAATGGTGCACTTGCTAATAAACCACAATTCTGCCAGCCAACTAGACATTAGTGTGCAAAAAGCATGCAGATGGCTTGTCTGCAGCCTCATGAACAGACACAACAGCAAGGGTCTGTGTCCGGGTAGCCCATATTTTGCATTCAGGAACATCCCTACAGATATTTGGCTTAAAGTGCGTTCCAGGCACTGGTTGAGTAGCCAAGGAAAACACAGCTTCAGAGAGCTATTGTTCCTTGTTCACTGATTTATTTCAAAACATGCATACACGAGTACAAAACTCAACAGAGAGCTCCAACCATGTATCTGTTCATCTGTGGTCAAGCAAAAAAAGACAAGATCCCTACAGTGCAGAAGGCATAGACAAGTATCACATTAAATTTTTCCACTGGAGTAACCGTCATCATCCACCACAAGCAAAAAATCCACTCAAAATTATGATGCCAAAAGCATCAAACAGAAATGATTTTCCAAATAGCCCAACACGGCATGAAGAATAATCTCATAAATTTACACATTTTCTATCAAGGAAGAAACTGTTATTCCCTTGTCAGTCTCACTGACTGACTTTAAAAAATATAGTAGTCCAGGAATGAAAATCGTCATCTGCCATTAATGCTTCACAGCAACTAACCTACCTAAAAGCCAAAGCGTTGGCTTTGGGTGCTTGTAACTTTCTGCCAATTCCTGCTTTTGAATAAAAGAATATTCTCCATGGTGTACAGATTATTTATAGTGTCAAGGCCCAGATAAGTACACAGAATCATAGAATGGTTTGGGTTGGAAGAGACCTTAAAGATCATCTATCATCTGCCATGGGCAGAGACACCTTCCATTAGATGAGGATTCATCAAAGCACCATCCAACCCGGCCTTGGACACTTCCAAGCATGGAGCATCTCACAGTTATTCCTGCCACATGGCTTTGTTAAACATTTCAACAATAATTTCATCTCTAATTTGTTCCTTCCATAGAGGAATGGGAATCCTCAGAGAAGTACAAACAACCTAAACCTTACATAGCACTATGAAATGTATGCAATAATAAATGCAAGATGAGTAGTACAAACAGTGATACCAGTGCTAAACATGTGAAAACAGTGCACCTATAACTCATGTGAAAATGTTATCCCACTACAGGCTGAGCTGTCCTCTCTGCATCCATTTCTTTTTCTATGGGAGCCAGAGAGCTCTGAGAGCACCATCAGAGCCTCTCACAGACTGCATTGCTCAACCCTCTCCTTTCTGGATTTACTCCCTCTTTAACCTTCTGATTCCTTTTTTTGACACAGAGTAGTAGTTCACTTCAGATCCCTTCTCAGTGCTTCAGTCACCAAAGTGTTGTGGGGTACCAATATAAATCAATGGAGATAAGCTGATAGTTTTTAAGAAGTACAGCCAACATCTGCACTCCAAATAATTCAACAATTCACATGCAAACAACAGCCACATTTCCTAGCTGTATGTTTTCGTAAGTTAATGAAAAGAGATAGGTTTCCCATGAGAGGTGCTGAAGCTCCACACAACATTATTTACCCTTCTTTCAAAAGCATAATTTTCATCAACGGAAATTACTCAGATGCAATAAAACATGTTTTTCTAGCAAAATCAAGTCCAAGTCCTGCTTCCTGGACCAACATGAACTTTCCAATAGAGGACAATAAAGCTACCTCTTAGACTGGAAAACATTATTTGGGCCTTTCTTTGAACCATCCAACACCGGTAAATAAATATAGAGAGACAAACATTTCACTTCATTATGCTTTGGTTTATGGGTAACTGTGGTGGTATGTGCACAGAAGGATTCCTTAATGATCTCAGGTTGATCCTGACCAGAACATGCTGAAAAGCTTTCTCTGGTTCACTAACCCAAATCAAGCAATGATGTTCCAAATATCTTTCAACAAAAACATCTTTGTCAGTGCTTTCAAAGAATTAGCTACAGATCAAACTTGCTTAGATATAGCTTAAAAAAAATAAAATCAAGAAGCCTTTTTTCTTCCCTGTATGTTTTTAAAGTTGGAAATAGAGGGCTTTTCATGGCTTATAAAGGCAAAAGAGTATTTTTATTACTAATCCATTTGCCTCTATTCTGTGGAGCTGTTTTTCTTTAACTGCGTCATCCTGGGTCTGCACTAGACATTTTTACCAGTTTTGTACTGCAGGGTGAGTGGGATGATATATTTCATTCTTGAGTGACAATGGCTTTTCAGTTATATCATTAGGGGGAAAGTACTTCAGTAGTTCCTTAGTGTATACATGCAATGCCATGAATTTCTGCTAGCAAAATTGTTCTTTTGTAATCATAAAGTATGTTTACATTAGATGAGTTCAGCATTCTGGTTGGAGACAAATATTTTCTAATGAGACTATGAGGCCATTAGAACTTTTCTTATGAATGAATGGTTGCACTGTTTTTAAACAGAAATTTATTTCTGTTCAAATGGGTTCTTTGTAGAGCATTTTCCCATATTATGATTGTACATATTCAATCCCAATAAGCAATACTAAGTATGTTTAGTTCTTCTCATGTATCTTAAAAAAAAAAAAAGGAAAAAGTTTTGTGTGACTCTTTTTCAAAAGTTTAAAATCTTAAGAAAATGCAAAATCATAGGCAGTCCCTAGCAGTAACGAGGACCAACATGGACCAGAGATGACTGTTTCTTTCCCCTGCACAAATATTAACTTTTGTGTTTAAAAGTCAAAAAACATTAGCCAGATATGGTTGTTGGTTATTTAATGGACAATTAGTACTGTTCTTCAGGAAAAAAAAAAAAAAAAACTAAAACAAAAAAACCCCCAACAACATAGTAAACAAACTCATCTCAATAGGAATTGTGTCACTTGAACATCACTGCCTGATATCCCAGACTCATGGGCACCAATGACCACTGCTACCAGCAGACCTAGGAAGGCAGAGGAAACAGAGTTTCTGCACCACAAAAAAAGCTGATGATTAAACCAAAATGCTGTATGATTTTTCACAGGTCAAATGAAGTCTTTTATGCAGACATCAACTCTGACCTGGATTTTTACCCTCTGAATTGTTTGGCTTGTGTTTTAAAAAAATGCACCCAGATGCAGATAGATACAATAGCAAGGACAGGAGATTATACCTAAATCAATACCCACAAGCATTTCTGATACTATAAACTTTTGAAAATTCCAGAGAAAATCTAATTCTCCAAAAGTTATAGCCTCTACTTCACTCACTGAAGAGTTTCAATAAGTCTGTTGAGCCAGCAATCATGGTGACAAACCAAGTCTTATCCTCTGCAGGCACTTGCAGTGACTCCTGATGTGTTTGGATTTTTTACCATCCAGCATTTTTGGCGCAATAGGTAAAGTTTTTCAGGTGTCAACATGGAGATTCTGGGTGCTGTGTGGAGGATTTTGTAATTAATGTGGACTGAGATAGGGGTGATACAGAATCCTCTAGCCATGCACAGGTATTGTACAGTAGAACCCCGGCCCTGACAGAATCCCAGCTACACTTGAGAGGCTCAAAGCCTATCATGACTCTGACTGCTTCCATAAAGAGTTCAGCTGCTCTTCCTTTGCCATGGAACCTTGTGGAGTTTAGAAATTAAATAAAATAAATAAAAAGAAAAATAATAATTGTTTACCTTACAGTAACTCTGTAACACTAAGATAAGATGTTAACCTAGATTCTATCTTTGGGGGCTTATTCAGTTCAGGTAAGATTGGGCTGCTTTGACATTTCCCAAATGAGTGTGCTGCCCTGTAAGTATACCCTGTCTACCCCTACTTCTTCAGGAGTCAAGGAGTCCAGAAGTATAAGGATTTAATGCCAGGAGAAAGTTACCAATCCATACAAACAAAGCTTCTTATAAAGCTTGCTTGCTGTAGGTTGAGTAGCTCTTCTGTATTCCCTCAGCAGTTACCCACCTGGATCCCCTACCAGTTATTGTAACACATAACTCCAAGCATTTGGAAAGTTCCCTAAACATGGCCTTCTGAATCAGGCACCCAATTCAGAAGAGCAGGCCACCTGTAGAGCATTCAGAATATGGAAAAAACCCCACACCGATGTGTTGGATCCCAAGATATGATATCTGCAGAAAGGGATTTGAGTGGACTTTACAGAAAACCTTGGGCTACGAGAGTTGGGGAAAAAACCCTCAGTTTGAGAAGCAAACAAGATGTCATCAGATGTTGATTGCCCTGCTCCAGCCCAGAGAGCCCACACCTTGATTTCATCAAACTTCTGTAAAAATCCTATTGTACCTTATCTCTCCCTTTGTGTTCCCTGAATCCCTGCATCCTGTAGAACCAAATACCTGTTCCCCTCTGTAAAATCTCCTAAGATAAAGTGGGTTTTTCCCCATGAGATAATTGCTAAGACCCCAAATTTGTTAACCTGGGTTTTCCCCTTATGTCATCCCCAAAAACTGCCTATTTATAATAAATTGTAATAATTCCAACCCCCTGTTGAATATGTAAACCCCAAATTCTTTAAAAATGAACCCGTAAGTCCAATAAATGGTTCCAGTTTCTTGCCTCCCTGGGATCATCTTAGCTTCATTGACCTCCGCACGGATGCTCCAGAAATTTCAGAAATTCAGATGTTTTTCTCACCAGTCAACTGGTGCTCTACAAAGGATACTGCCATTTTCAATATGTTTGTTCTGCCAGACAAATTCAATTTGCCAAGATGTTCTGAAAACCTAGAAAACACCAATTTCAGAGTCATCCAACCTCCAAAATGGAGCTACTTCTCATCTTTGAAGTGAAGTCTTCCTGTGCCATCGCCTCTCACTGCTGGTAGGTCTTCAGGTGGACAGGCTTTTTAGGTCTTGGGTGCTGACAGGAAGACCAGGTGGTTGAAGAAAGCCTATCCCATTATTTGAAAATATTTTAAAGAATTCCCCATTTATTAAAGAGATTATTTAAAATAGAAATACGTCTAGGTAAAAATGTTAAAAGATGTTATATGTAGAATATTGAAATAATCTTGAAAACATCGTCTTCAAAAGAATGTTCACATAAACGAGAAGGAATGTACTAATCAGTGAACACTGATACAACATAGAGTTGTAGACTCTATGAAATGCTGCATACCACAGTTGCATTGAATGGCAGCATGATCTAATTTAAGAGCAAAATCAGCATGAGTCTTCCAGGTTTGGGGTCTCAGGTGAAAGTCTGAATATCTTCTATGACAAAGAGCTTGTAACAACTCCAGTAATTGTGTTTAGGTAATTTTCTAATAATGAGCCGTGGTGTTTTAAATGTTCTCTATTTTGCTGCTGTGGGGACCCCTGGTGGCCTAGCGGTTAAGATGCTGGTCTCTCAGCACCAAGGTCGCAGGTTCGAATCCCAGGTCCCCCGGGCAGATGGAGCTCGTCAGCCCCTAAGGCCATCCATCTAAGAGAAGGTCAC
>JAWWLV010000121.1:81115325-81126289 GCA_035041135.1 Platyrinchus mystaceus | reverse complement strand
AAAATCCATTGCGCAGGCTTGAAAGGTAAAAACACCTTTCCCAGATCTTCGTTCGCGAAGACTGGCCACTTATTTTGCTGCAAAGGCTTACTAAACATGTTAGAAGAATACAGAGGTATTCAGATCAAAATGAGGACACATTTTAAACCACAACACTGAATAAATAGGATCTACTTAGTAAAAAAAAATAAATTCTCAATTGGAGAAAGAGTCCAATAAATCAAACCATTTACTCCTTGAAAGTGAATTTTGCTGTTTCATTGGTGCTAACTCTTTCAATGCCCAGTTAGCCATTACTTCATCAAAATTACAAGTAGAAGAATTACTGGTGTGCTCAAAATGTCTTCAGACTTCCCAGTATTTTCTCATTAATGTTAACATGCTATTAGAACATTCTGCACTTGAGTTAGTGACTCATGATATTAGACATAGCCCTAAGGCAATCAAAAAAGTCACAAGTATCTCACAGTACACTTTAGTAGCAATGCCCTGTAAAACACCCTTTGCATCTGAAATTCATCACTTGCTCAGCAATCTCACAAAGGTTTATAGATGCCTGCAGCAATGCAGGCACTACACCAGCCCTTCTTCCAGAAGTTACTTCTCAGTGCTATTATTGGCACTCACAAGTGGTAGAGCTGACTGGCAGGGGGCAAAGCATTGACTGTCATCTTGTCATGTTGCATCAGTCACCACTCATACAAGCTAGTGAATAATGTAGCATAAATGAGAACTTCGGCAGATAATGGCAAAACATCAAAACGACAGTAAGGTCATTACTGAAAGATACTCATTTCACAGTGTGTTTTACTTAATAATACTGACAGGGAATGAGACCTTTTAAATGCAATAAAAATAACTGCTTCTTGGTGGCAACATAATATGAGACATTAGAGAAATCCAGGCTTATGAGAAATGAATCAAACAATCAAGTTTAAGACATCTTTGATGGAAGAAAAAAACCAAAAAAATACCTTTGATGGAGGAAGAAGAATTTAAAGAAATCTCCAGTTCCATGTGACACTACCAAGCACTGAACACTGTAATCGGCATAGGAAGATTAGATGTTCTCTATACATGCCTGCTAATTGCACACCTTTCCCCAGGCTCCACTAGCTTTTATATGGAAACCTTATTTTTCCTTCAATGCTCATTCCACTAGCATTATCAACAGTAGTGTTGATCTGTAATTAATCACTGCACATCACAACCTGACTGCAAAGCACCCACTCCATGTACACACAGAGACTTCCCCACACAGTACCAAATCTGATAAGGAAATAAAAGACATACTTAAATTGTGTGACAGACCTAGGAAGAAAGTTCAAAGTAATCTAGGAGCCATGTGTTGTGCATGAAAAGTAAAAGAACAGATCAATATCTCGAATTACAAAATGCGGATTATCCTTAAATGTTTCACTTTGAACAGGCAATTAACTGAGTTAATGGTTGCAAATACATGTCCTGAAGTGTTCTTACCTTTCATGTTTTAGCAAGGCTAATATCCATAAGGAAGAAATGTTCTCAAAGCATGCTCATCATTAATCCAGTCTTCCTCATAAAATGCAAAGCTCTTCTTCTGGCTTATCTCTTTAAGCAGTAGATTTCCTACAGCGATTTCATTTGATAGCCTGCTACTGCACAAGCTTCAGCAAGATTAATCTGACTCCAAAGCAGGCAATGCTGTTTTGGTACTCATTTGCACAGAGTTTTGTACTGAGGAAATAAAGTTGTGCTGCGTAGCTTGCTTGAACATTAGTCTTTCATCAGCCAATTGATAAAGCACTGAAAATAAACCTTGGTTAAGAAATAAAAAAATACAGTTCATGAACACAACTGCCATAGGTGGGCGTGACTGTATTTTGATTTTTTCACAAATGTACATTTTACTAAAAGTCTACACAAGTGACTGATTAGGACACTGCCTTGTTGATAAGATAGCTAGACTAGAAACCAGCTAATAGATCCTTACATGGTAGAGGTAACAGATGAGCTCTGAGCTACACATCTCATCTCAGCAGCGCAAGGGAGCCAACCATGCCTTCAGACCTACCCCTTATCTGTGGGATATTTTCTTATTCCGTGCTTTTCGGAATCAGAGTTTTGTTTTGTTTAAGTCAACATGCCATGCAACATTCCAGAAATTTGGCTGTATCTTCAGACCCAAACTTGGTCATTCCTGCTCAGAGCTAGTGATGAGGGCACTTACAACATGCCTGAAATGTACCAAAGGCAAGTCCATTCTTTCCTGGAAACTTCCCTGCCCACTCCACAATTCCGAGTAACACAGTCACTAGCAGATTCAGAGAGGTTGCTGCCCACCTTGAGTCCACAACTCGGGACTAACTGGCACAAAGAGAATCAGAAGACATTGTCACTCCATTTGGCAGTAAAAGCTAGGAAGGAACATTCCTCCCCCAGACATTCAAACTGATCCATATGCTCTTTGTGGTAAGCTAAGTGGTTGCAAACTCCCAGCTCTACACCAGTTGGAGAGTAGCTGAGCAGGGAAAGTCGTAACATGCTATGGTTTCCAGCTGCTCCCCTACAGCCTGACATTTCTGGAGTAGGTGTACATTTTGTGAAATAATACCCTTAGGCTCTCAGCAGAGAGTAAGAGTTTTTTCCAGAGCAACCACCATCAGTGCCTGTACACCACAAAATTACTGTAATCCTCACTGTTTTAAATGACTGCCTCAGACTTAGTAAAAACACTTTGGTTATAATAAACATGAAGGCCTTAAGCATACCTGCTGGGAGACTGGAGACGCAAGATATGACATGCAGCAAGCAGGAAAGCAGAAAGGAGGGACCTTTGAAAATTACAGGATATTTTGTCTCTAAAACACACTTCTGAAAACAAAACAAGGAAGAAATATTTCATGTAATGATGAGATGACAAGAAATTGTAAGATAAAAGGCATCATTTAGGAAGGTGACAGGGAAAAATTTAGCAGGAAGAAAAATGGGGAAATACAGTAATAACACACTGCAAACAACTGGGAGAAGTTTTAATTTCAGAGGAAATATTCATGGTCAGGCTAGGTTCAAAATGTGTTCAGACCATGTTTACCCACAATGGTCAAAACTGTGCTAGCTTTCTTTCCAACAGTTTCTAATGCCAGTACACAGAGTCTTACCCCTGTACAAGACTTGAACAGCTACCCACATCTTAACCACTAGGTCTGAGACCTTTCCTTCATTGATTTAGAGGCTATGGCTTTGGATTAAGGCTACACCTTTTATCAATGGGCGGATGTTAACTGAGGTGGTGGTTTATGATGTGTGTGTGCGTGTGTGTGTGTGTGTGTGTGTGTGTGTGTGTGTGTGTGTGTGTGTGTGTGTGAAATGGGGAGGAATGAGGGAAAGCACAGCAACAAGATCTTGCCCTGGGCTGCCTTGTCTGAGCCAGTTTCTATTACTGTTTCCAGACCAAGAACACACTGTTTGTTCGTGGTCTGTGGAAACCTAACTTGGTAAAGGCTTTTTGGCTCTCCTCCTCATTTCCACTTGCTAAATTGCCATAAAAAGCAGCTATGTTATGCAGGGATTTTCACCTTTGGCATTTCTGAGATGTCTAGCCTTCTTGTTTTTCACATTCCTGCCTTGTGTCAGCAAGTGGTGTGGCTTCAAGAAACATGCTGTGCAGTCATGATTAGCAGAGAAAAAGTCCTATGGAACTGCGAACTTGGAGGCCAAGAAGCAAGTGTGATCCACTTGCTGGTTTGAAAAAGTCCAAGAAAAAGGGTCTCCTTAAAAAAATCCTAACTTCTTGGTCCTACTGGTGTGCGTAGTGGTGCAGAAGGTCTGGCACAGAGAGACTCAGACCCTTCACAGACTCCTGCTCTGACCTCAGCCCCAGGTTCTTCTTTACCTCCAAATTCACAAGTAAGATTCATCAGTAGAGGCTGCTGATTCAAAGGTCCACTAAATCTCCCCACAAGAACAGGAGGCACAAAAGTTATGATGGTACACCAGGGGAAATCACATCTTGTAATCACTCTTCACAAATACCTTCATCATCTAAACCAGGAAATAAATAAATATTTCCAGAGTTGTCAATGGGTATAACTCATACAAATAAAGCTGGGGGTGTCGGGGGTGTGGGGGAGGGAGTGCAGTGGAGGAGGGAAACAACAGATCTACAGAGTGCAGACACTGGACATACTCCTAGTGGGAAGTTGCAAGTTCAAGTGTACTGGAGGTAAATGGGGTGAAGGGGCAAGAGGTCTGAAGGAAGAAAGAAAGTTTTCCTCAAGGTAGAGAGGATGTTTTTACAGTAGATTTTGCTCCTTATTCAAAACAGATTTGTTTTGTGCATGTTGTTTAACTTGCCTTATTCATAGACCAACATTCCACTGCCCTGTAAGACTTCTAGATGTCCTCTCTTTACTGCAAAGTGAGTGTCCCTCCATCCACTTCGAGATCAACCACAAGTAGACTGCATAATTCTGGGCTAATACTAGTGGTATATATACTGAGAGCTGAGCCTGTGGCACTAAATTTATGTGCTACATACTATCTCTCTTGAAATGGTGTCTAGCCCAAGCAATCTTAAACTGAAACATTGCATTTCTCCAGTGCCCTACGCAGCCTTGCTCTCGCTTTTCTCAAGAAATGTCAATTTATTTCCTTCACTTAGACTTAATATTTGAACCTCCTTAATGACATCCAAAAGAGGTAGAAAAAAAATTAAAACAAAATCAGCCAGGTCACAGTTACTTTGACTGAACTAACTATAACTTCTAATGAGTACAAAAAACTTCAGGAAACCATCACCACAGGAAATGCACTTAAATTAAAAATATTGTAATACAGTTAGACTGAGTCTTGATCACTGTGTTTCAACCAAAAGTTTATCTTTTACTGTTTGTTTTCAAGCAAAGGTCGCTAGAAGGCCAACTGTTATGCATAATCTCTAAATGATCTTGTGATTTCTTATTAAAACAGTCTCATGCCCTTTGTTTTACTTAGGGGATACTAATTCGAACTTAAACCCACAGTTACTATACCTAGTTTAGAGGTTCAACACTGCAGAACTCTTTTCATAGAATGCCTTAATTTCTGCTTCCATAGATGATTCGACACAAAAGAAGGTGCTCAGAAGGTGTCCAATAATTAATTTGCAGCAACTGAGGGGCTTGGGGACACTATATGAAGAAGACCAGGACTAAAGAGACTATGAAGTTACTATAAACTATGTAAAATGAAGCAATCAGGTACTTGCATCAGTCTGCTTTTCTTTTTCAGACACACATGCACATCCATACTGTTATTGCACTTCTCCACTAAAAGCCAGGCACTTATGTGCTATACTTATCTTTCTGATTGCCAAGATAAAAGCACCAGGCTCTTGCTTCAGTTACTGGATTTTCCAAATCACAGTCACTCTTTTTTAAGAACATAATGGGGTTTTAACCATGGACATTTTACACAAAGTCACACAGGCATAGTAGTGTTACACTATTTTCATTGAGACAACACCAAGTTCTACTTGCTCTGAATGACACTTTAAGTGCACAGATGCATACTAAAAGCCACTTGCTGAAATAAACTGAAATAATTAAAATTCTGATTATGCTTAAAGAAAAGTAATTTCCAAGCATTAGAAATTGATAGTCAGTTAAATCTTGTTATTCAGCCATGGCACATGAGATATATCCTTTGATGTCTATTAGTTCTGTAATTTTTTTCTCTCCAAGCATTCATTTGGGGAGATTTGGTAGCTCTCTGGGGCTGTTATTAATTACTCTAAAATAATTTGTCCTGAAAAAATTGCCAGAGCTCTTAATAAGAGGCAAGTCTGAATGCTTATCTGCATGACTCATGAATATCAACCATTAATAACAACTCCTCACTAAAAATACTAAAAGTTCATTGCAATAATAACAACTTTTAATGCAGAACCTTTCATATAATAACTGTTCTTATACAAAGGTCTCTGTTTCATACAGATGTCAGCAGGGGCAGAAAGTGCTCCCTTTTTATGAGGGTGCTGATCATGATTTCAGGTAAACTACTAAGCAGGAGTCTATCTGCATGAGGAAAAAAATAGAAGAAATGGCTTGGATGGGGACCTAGCTCACCTTATCCTCAGTTAGGATTAGTTACACCTGCCTTCATCCAGCCTATTCTTAAAGACTTCAGTGATTAAGACTGCCTAGGGAAGTCATGGCAAGGCTTCACCACAGTTGTTATCACAGTGTTTAAGCCAAGTCCTCAGTGGTCCAGCTGCGTACTATGTTCCTGTTGCTTTGAAAGATCCATTTCTATTCTTCTCTTAAAACTAAACAACTTCAGTTTTCCAGTCCTTCCTCAGTGGTGATATTCACTACACCTGAAATGACTCCTGGGAGAAAATGTGTCTACTTCAGCCAGAAAGCTGAACAGGAAAGCAAGCCCAGACCACTTTCACAGGTATCATTTTACTGCAGAGACATATCAGAAGGTGCTCCAAAAGCCCACTGTGACCTCTGAATGTAACAGATATGTATGTATCTAATACATAACTCTACACATTAATTTAAAATCATACCTATAGAGTCAAAAATTAATGCCACTTGTTAGTATAAGAGATTACCCAAGAAAACAGTGATGATAGAAAAGTAGGGATAATGAGATGAACATAAACACTGAATATGAGGTGTAAGGGTTACCAGGATTTTTGTGCATATCAACAAGTCAGATGAGAAAAGCAGGGAAACTTAATATATCTCATAATTTGGTTAAACTATGACTTCAGTGGAGTGCTGTATCAGATCATGGAACCCAAATATTCACATTTCAAAGAGGACTTCAAGAAGAAAAGAATAAAAAATCCAGAAAGTGTCCAGCAAGAGCTGTTACTTGGTTACATTCTCTGGGATTATAAATACATATATATTATAAATATATACATATTATAAACACATTGCACACAAAGCAAATTATTGGAAGCTGAAGCTAAGGAAATAAGATTCAAAGTCAACCCACTACTGTAGAAGACAAAACTGCTCAGAGTATTCCAGTAGACCTACAGATCTGTCAGTTGTCTTCCAAAAAGTTTGCATGCGTTAAATGTAAAAGAGTTGCACTTACATCAAGATTTGATTATAATGTTGCAATTTCAAAACTTGCTGACTTTTTAAATTCTTAATTCACTGGGTTATTTTCAGTCTTTCATTTTAATATAAAGTAGTTTTCTTTGTTCAGAACAGAAAAGGAAGGTAAGAATATGAAATTTTATATTGGAAGAGCCACTGACATTTTCATTTTCAGAAGCTCTTTTTCAGCCCAAGAAAAGCAGGATTTTTTTCAAATGCAAAATTACTAAATAAGTAGAGAATACTTTAAGAAACAGGGATAGGAGGAAACAAAAGCATTATAGGATTTGCCTCCAGCCCCCATCTACAACACAAACAACTCAAATGTGAGTCTTGTTGACCCTCGGGAAAGCTTCGTTGGTGCTTCTTCATTCACCTGTTTCAGTCCTCTGTGCTTCCCTATTTCTTCTCAGACCAGAACAGCATGCTGACAGACTACCCAAAGCAGAATTTCTGACCTCCTCTGAAGGATCACATAGCATGTGAGGAAACTTCTTCCAATGCCACAGTCTTGTAGTAAAACCCCCAAGGAGAGACAACTCAGCAGAGACTTTCCCCTGCATTGCCTGTGTCTGCACATGGCATGGCCAGAAATCATTCCTGAGACAGAAACACACTGTTGAGCTTCCCACAGCAAGCTCTACACACACTTCTCACAAAAGTCTGCATCCCTGTTCTCTAAAATTCTGAGAGTATACACAAGTCAGGATGAAGGAGACATGCTTGTTATTGGGAATTTTCAGCTACAAGTAGCTGAAAGACTTATTTTCCCAGACTGGCAGAGTTCCTCTATTGATTTACCTTATCTTACTCAAGTCTCATTGACTTCTCTGAATGTGATTTCACAGATATTTAATTAAGCTACTTAAAACACAAGCACTAAGTGTTGAAAAGTTACATATGAGATAGCATGCTAAAGTGTATCAGATAAGGGGGAATCCCAGGTGGGTATGAAATGGCTCTGACTGTCCAATGTGCTGGCTAACAATTAGCAAAACACTGTGGGAACAGGAAACTGCAACCAGAGATGTGTCTGACTGCAGTTTTATAGGCCCCTGCAGAAGCACAGAAACGATAGTAAACATCAATTCCATTTCTAAATTGTATTAAAAAACTCTTAATATGGGCTAAAAAACCCCCAAACCAAACAAACAAAAAAAACCCCAACTGTTTGCATCTGGATCTAATAAAAAGAGTAGAAAAAAAAATGGATAGTAGTTGTGGCTCCATGGTGAAGCAAAGCTGGAAGCAGGTCTAGATATAACACTGCAGAAACAGACACGAAATCAGATATTATGAATATTGCAAAGGAATGTATAAATAAAATATAACCAATGAGAATATGTGAGTAGATCAGATTCTGGTTTCCAAGCAGATGAACTTTAAAGGGAGGATGTATAGCAAGTAGTATTTCCCTAGATAGTGAGAGATATTATGAAAATGCAGTAAAAGGACAGAAAAAAATTGGGAAAGAGGAAGCCAAGCACAGCAGAGCAAGGAGCAGCAATTAAAAACTGCTGCTACACAATGCCAGGGAATTTAAATAAAACAGCACACTTTGGGGGGTGAGGCAGAGGAATTCTGAGAATTCTCCAAAAGCAATTTAAAGGCATACAAAAATGGCATGTGTGAAAGATATTTTTGAATAATGTTATCAAGAAGTTGAAGGAACCCCACAATAATATTTCATCAAGCTACAAAAAAAGACAGACTTGTGTAACTACTCAGTTTCCAGAGATGAACAGATGGCACTAGTAACAGAAAAGGAAAAGGCCATACCTGAAATGAAAGCACAGAAAGACACGAACCCTAGCAAACAGTACAGACTTGCATAAACCTGATAAACAAGCTTATATGCAAACACAAGTCACACAGTGGCAGAGACAAGACACTGACAAGAAAGGGGCAAGCAACACGGAAAATAAACCTGCACTCAGTCAATAGAAAATGAACAAGACACAAACAAATAAAAGAAAGACCTTGATGTCATGTAGAATACTTAACAGAAAAACCTTATACATAGAATCATCATGTCAAGGGTTTCAGGAACAAATTTACTTGCCAATAACTTTGAGATTTCTCACAGATGACATTAATAAAACAAAAAAAAAATAAAAAATAATGGTTAGTCATTCCCACTCCTCAAAAAAATAAGACAGCAGTGAGTGAACAGGAAAACAGAAACCAAAGAGAGAAAATCAGCACCTTTTTTTCCCATGAGAAACTATATTAAATGGTGCAAATTAAAACTGTACAATAAGATGAGTCTGGGATCTTTATTATGAACAACAGTTAGTCACATGAAAAGGGGTAAAGATTGAAATGTCTCATAGGGAGGAAAAGTGACAGGTTCCAAATAAAAAAAAATGCATATAGTAACTAAACCTCAGATATACACTAAAGCTAAGATATATGACCAAAAAAAAGTAAAATTTAATAAAAACAGAATAATTATGAGTCAGTCATAGTACATAAACGCATTGTTTATCACTGACTCTGAAGAAGCAAAAATGCTACTGCAGATATCCATTCTTAGCATTATCAGTGCAATAACCATTAGGATTTAAAACTATCTGGTATTTTCTCAAAAAACTTGCAAGTACTTTCACCAGCTGAGACAACAAATGGAGTAAGCTTCTACAGGATACTGCCTCAGCACACGGCAGCTTAAATGTTGATAGGAGCTGGAAGCCAGCTACCACATCCTGAAAAATAAAGTGGTGAATGAAGAGGCAATCAGCATGCAGCATGAGATCAGCCAGGCAGAGCAGAAGTACCACTCCAGCAAAAGGCACTGAGCTGCTGGATTGCACATCAGCTTCATTATCAACAAATGGTCAAGAAATACTTGGAAACAACATCTTAAAATAAATGTCTGCTTCACAAAGCCAGCCAGAATTTTTAAGAGTAGGTAAAAACTATTAGCAAAGGATACTAGAGGATATTAGCCAGTAAGGAGAGGGTTTTTTTTCCTTCTTCCCACTTAGTTGATTACTGGGTTGTGGGAGTTTTGGGGTGTAATTTTTGTTATATTTTCTTTTTAACAAAAAATATCACAATCAATATCAAAACAGGTACTTCACTAAAGTGACTAAGATGTAGACAGCTAACTGCTGAGGCAGAGCGGCCTTGCTATAAAAAAACACATCAACTGAACAAGAACTTTGACCTCACAACCAAACAGAAAGTATCAACCACTCTGCCTTGTTGAGAAGTTTAATGCAGACACTAGATTCAGAGTCAGATTGAAAGCATTGTTTAAAAGATGAATGGATCAACAAGAACAAAAGGGTTGTCAAAAGTCAGAGTCACTGTCAGAGGGAAGGCTATTTCTGAAAAGTCAGATTTGCCAAATTCTGCCCAGGACGGTGGGTTAAGTTGCCACAATACTTGCAGAAGTCAAGTGGCAAAGAGATAATGAGAGCTCATAGCACTGGCAGCAGGTTTTATATTTTAAAGTATTGTTAGCTACAGAGAAATCTTTACAGGGTTAAAAAAAAAAGGGGAAAAAAACTTAAACATTGAAATCTAAGGAAAAAAGTTAAAAATTAAAAAAAAAGAAAACAAAAAAAGAAAACAAAAAAAATCAGAGAAGGGGGGGGGAAGGAAAGGAAAAAAAAAAGAAAGAAGAAAAGAAGAAAAAAAACCCCAATAGTATTTCAATTGAAAAGTATGGTTGTTCTCTTGGACTGAGTTTGTAAAAATATGTGCATATAACATTACCACTGTATCACTGTCACATACGGAAGAAAACCAAATTTTCTATTAACAACACAAAGAATAATTTTTTAAAAAAACCCCTCTTTTCCTTGAAACAACATCAAAGATGAAATATTTCAACCTAAACATCTATGGAGGTCACTGGCATGTCTACAGACAGAA
>JAWWLV010000121.1:81099126-81115225 GCA_035041135.1 Platyrinchus mystaceus | reverse complement strand
AAACCATGACACAAATATATATAAAGAAGTCATCTAATCTACCCTAACACAATGTGATTTGATTTTAAATTTACTGTGTCAAACTAATGTCACAGAAGGACAAGTGATGCAGTCTCCCTGAACAGGGAACTATGATCTTACATAAAGAAATTGAAAACAACTTTCAGGACTTTTTACTTGGTGAAGACAGCACATGTGCAAGAAGAAATAGGACCAGGGCAATTAATGCTTGTGTCTCATTCCTGTCTCACACAGAAAAGGAGGGAACCAAAAGAATCTCTGTGATAACTTATGTGCTTGAAATACTTTTAGCCACAGGGGACCAGGTCGATTTTGCCAGGGTCGATTTGCTCTGCTCATTTGGAAGTATTTCCTATCATGGATGTAAGTATGTGAGGGCACATGAGAATGAAACCTGTTCCTGATTTCAGTCGGCTCTCCATCCTCCTCTTTTCTGCTTAGCTGCCTATAGCTCCATACCACTGTCTAGGAGTTACCATAACCTCCATGTCACAGGTCAAGAGCATGAAATGGTTTAATGAGAAAATAATCTTGGCTTTTTTGTCTTTTCCACTCAAGCAAGCTTTATGTACTATATAATTAGTACTTACCACCAAAATACCATGATAGAACCTTAACCCAGCCCTTCATAATGTTATTACTGCAAAGCAGTGTTTCAGTCAGTTCAATGCATAAGACAGTAAAATAAATGCAATTGCATTTTTTCCCCCCCTTTCAGCCTGATCCAAAATGGTTTAAACTGACAGAAGAATTCCATGAATGATGCAAAGGCTCAAGTTCGATACATTGCATCTACAACCACACCACAGCTGCAGCACCACAGGAGAGTACAGGAAGAAGCAGCCATACTTTCTGCAGATATTCAAGGCACAGATACTTTGGGGAACACAGGGCTGGAAAACTACTATCTGATTAGAATCTGAAAAACTGCAAGAGAAATACTCTACGTGTACAACTCTACAGGATGCAGAACTCTGTGAATTCATTTTGCACCTCTGTCTCACACTTGAACCTAAGCTTTAGTTTCTCTTCCCACGAACTGGAATTCAACATCCAGTATGTGAAATTAATCATCATTATGCTGTCAGCAGTAGAATCCAAAAGAGATGTTATTAAAAATATTAGAAATATCTAGACAACAGTAAAAAACCAGCTCTTCAGTCTTTTGGATGTCAGCATACTGCTTTAGAGTCCAAAGCAGCATTACAAACATCCAACCCTGAACTTAGGGATGTCACTTTTAATACATTAGTTAAAGAAATATTAAATTCCTATTCATAAAATCTTCCTTCTTCCAGAACGGACATTGATTAATGTTCTCAATAAATAAAACATCAACTTTTATTCTATGATAAATCTTTCAATTGCCATGTGTTTGTACTTTCCTGCTCTACCCACTGCATCTCCTCCAGCTGCTATGAGCTATTAATAATATTTCCAGAATGAAAACATGAAACTGTTCGTGTTTCTTCCCAAATGCCAGAACTGACAAAAATGAAACAGAAAGTGACATTTCCAACAGTTTTTACCTGAAAATAGATGTCCAAATAATAATGCAAGGCATAACTACTCCTATTTGATTTAACCTAAATTTTCATTTGACTGAAGTGGAAGGAGATTCTTCATATGCTAGTCCACAATCCCTAACCAGAGCCAGTGTCTCTATATTTCTCTTTTCTCATCTGTAGCTTCACCTGTGGGGGTGGGGAGGTGTGGGTGGATGGGATGGTGACATTATAAAAAAAAATAACCAAACAAAAAACCAACCCCAAAGAACAGATCATGAAACAAACAAAACAAACAAACAAACAAACAAAAGTCTGATCCATACACCATAGTTTAATGAATATCTGGCCAGGATAAGCAGTCTACAGTTGTTTACAGGACCACATTAAAGAGCAGAATGTGTAAGTCTGTTATTTCCACATAGCCACAGGCCCACCACGTAAGTCGAGGCTGACCATGATTCTCCCACGCAAAAAACTTCCGAAGCAGTAGCCTAAAGCAGATAGGTTTACAGAGAACTATCTTGCCAAAACATTTGATTTTTCAAAATATTCTTCAGCTTTGTAGCCAGAGATTACTAAAGTAAACAGCTTTACAGTCCTTCAGGAGAACCCAGTTAGAGTAAGACAAAAACAAAGAAGCAGTGATAAGTATAAATGAGATAAGGCAAAGCATTGATTTTCAGTCCACTACATTGCTCCTTTCAAATGCACTAACCTCCTTGCATTGGCTTCACAGGGAGATTAAGTTCCTGTGCTTTCCTTGCCTAAAAAGAGCTGATGCAGAAATTCTCTTTTCAGAGTTCCTTTTCTCGAATACACCCATCTTACCACAGTACCAATAAGAAGTCCTACCCAAAGGAGATCACCTTCAGTAGTTCATAAATTAATTACCTTTCCTATTTAACATTTTGTGCTAATAAAGATTTAAGACTCACTGGACTTTTATATTTCTGTCCCTGCAGTAAGGTTTCTGAGAATCTGGTCAAGACCTCGCCCCAGCAGAACCACAGTAAAGCAATATATATATTATAACATTATACAATGAATGACATGGTAATCTGCTTTAAACTCTTGTTAATAAAGAGTTTCTTTAAACTCATGATAATTCTGACCATGCTGACATTCCCTATCAACATCTCCTTTAAGTAAAGCTGAGAAGGACATATAAATGTGGATGTGGAGAGAGGTGGTGAACAGAGAAAGCTCCTTTCCCATTCATGAAACAATAGAAACAAGTAAACAGTACACCATCAGTAAGGAAAATCTGACAGCTTTCCCCCTAAAATCTTACTAACACAGAAACATGGAGGCAAGTAGGTTGTGAGGCCTAAGATGAATACAGCCAGTAAAGATCTCTTTGATCCATCAGTGGTGTCTCATCCAAACCACAGGGAAGGAAAAGGCAAGAGGGTACACATGCTAAATGGAGAGAAATGGGAACACTCTCCTCAGAAAATGAAAAGGAGATAGATATACTAATACTAATGGTATTAGTTATATTCTACTTACCTGTTCTACTGGTGTTTTCCCCCAAATTAAGGGCCATTCCCTTTCAAAGATCCCACTGTTTGAATGCAGCCTCTGAACACTCCAGTTGGAAAGGTTGCCCCTTAAATATTCCTAGGCAGTCCAAAAGCACAGGCATTTAATTTTCCCTTGGTGACAGAACTAGCTTACCAAGAGGGAACCCCCAACTACAGATGTAATCGCTGTGACTTCCAACGCCGTGCGACAGAAAGGTAATAGAAGACAGCCTTATGCTGACCTCTGCAACACAGGGCAAGACAAAGACATTCCAAAAAGTGACTTCATGTTCTAACAAAATTTTGCACCAGGTCAGTAGTTACCTTCATTTTCCAATGGGCTTAAAACCTTTGTTGCCATATGCCACCACTTTTGGATATCAGTTGAGATAGATGAAAACAGGAAAAATATTGGCTTTATAAGGCTGTGGTGAGGATGGACTCCACTATACACAAGGTAGGAGCTGCCCCTCGATACGCCAGTATGCTTCTTGGTTGATTCCTTTGCCTCAGTCCCCTGAGAATCAGCAGGCACCTCCTGTATTTAAGACTGAAAGCATCATATAGTTTTCAGAATAAAACTACTGAAATAATTCATAAGCCAACAGAGGCAGTTTGAAACACCCAGCACTGCAGCCAGTGTGCCAAGGCTGTGGGCACTACAGTCAACAAGGAGAAAGGCACATTTGAGAGCCAGCACATAAATGTGACACCTCTGAGACAGACAGGTTTTTGCTACTGTGTTTTCATAAAGCCTTTTCAGTATTTAGAGTAAATCTCACTCTACATAGCTCCTTTTCAGGGAAATTTTTTAAATCTCAGCTCCTTTAGTGAGCTAAATTTTGATCACCAAAACAGAAGATTTGCTCACGCTCTGAGTCACATGAACTATAAAAACCACAAGCCAGGAGAAACTAAATTCAGTTTCAAAACTACACGAACTGAAATTAGGGTAGCAATTTCAGGCTCTGAAAAACAGAGCACAGGTTAAGGACTGTTATGCAGGGAAAACTTCTCTATGGGAACATTAGGAATATTTGGGTGCCATTTATACCAAGTCCACTCCAATAAAAAACAAAACATCACATACATATGTGATCATTGCCACTTATGCAAAAAGCCTTACAATTTCAGCTGCAATTAGTACATTTTTAATATAACCCATAGCACTTCACAGAATAAGTTGGCACTGCACAGTAGTACTTAAACCTTCACATCTTATCCATCAAAGTTTTATCAATACTAGACCTTCAGTTATTGTTGCTCCTTCTGAAGCTTCAAAGGAACAGGGGGAAAAGGACTGAGTAAAACCTGAGTTTATTGTTTCTAGGAAAGAAGAAGTTGGAAATTGTAAGATGAAAGTGAATAAAGGGCAGCATAAACAATTGCAGCTTGCAACTTTCAATGAGTTTTCAGAATTCCAGACAGAAGAGAGAGTGCCCTTGGGAGTGCAGCTTCCACCTCCACTTGCATTGCTGTCCAGCCCTGAAATCTTACACATATCAAATAATACCACATGCTTTAAAATCTAAGCATAATCCTCTTTTTCCCCTCAAACAATTGAGTTATGCTCATGCCTTTCTCTTTTTTAATTTTATTGTACTGTTTAATCATTTCCTTGTCTCTCTTCTGCCACCCCCACTCCCCCTGCCTCCAGCTTAGCTACCAGGAATAATTTTAATTTTATTGCTTCAAATAACAGGAATTTCAGGGCAAAACTTTCCGCGATTTACAAGAGGACATTTTAGAGACTCCGAAGTTGTTTACTGCCTGTTCTTACAGGTTAGCTGAAAGATGTTACCTGCTGAACACCTGGAAGAGAATTTCTGTGTTGAGGTGAATACACGTTGTGATTAAGAGTCACCTTCTCTTTGCTTCTTTCTTGTCCTAATAGTACTAAGATAATACAGTATCTTTAACGCAGAGATGGAGTGAACTTGTGATGCAAAAAAAAAATAATGATGTGCAGAAATATGTAAAAGATTTACTGTAAAACTACTACTAAGACATGAACAAGAAACTGCAGAGGATGCAAGCAAACTCAATTTTCTTCTCTTTGCAGTTCACTTTTAGACATCTTACAGTCAGCCCATCACTTCTCCAAGCAACTGGCATTTGTTATTTGGTGCAGTTGCTGCCATAGGTTAGTGTGCCTTCCCCCAGGGAATTCATCATTACCAGTTCAACCAGTTAAGCTTCCCCATTTAAAATGACATCATCACACTAAAACTTGTAATCACAACCATCATAGACTTGTCAATAACAGGTCAAGCACTTTTTACAAAAACATTAGTTTACAAGACTAGAAATTGCTCATGCGCATGGAAACAAAACAAAAGAGAAATATGATCTGATCAGCTTGTGAAGGGCTTACAGCCCCTGCAGAACAGTAATGAACAGATATAACCAAATAACTGGGAGCCCAGAGAAGCATGTTCTGGCAGCAGATGCACTTGCTTTATACGAAGAGTCAGAGAAAGAGAAGAGCAAGTCTTGGTTGAAAGGAATTTCTATGTAGCTGATCCCAGAAAAGCTACAGGCTCCACACGGGACTAGAACAAAGAAATTCACAGACTCTCCCTCAGGACACGACCGTAAATGTAGTGCTTAACCTTAGACTAACCAGCTTCCTACTTGTGTGCTGACAGCCACCACCTGGAGGTTGGGTAACAGTCCACAGTTAGTGTACCTCACAAATACAGTGAGACGTAATTGCTAACATTTGCAAAGCATAGAGATAAAGTTCAGATGAAAAGGTTCACTACCACTCAGTACACACAGATGGAGGGAAGAGATAACATATTAACTGTATTTGTTGACGTGGTGCAATATATTTCAATTCTACAAAGACAAGCAAATATGGCTGTGCACACGTGCATGCACACACATTCTCCTTCAGCCCATTTGCTACGAGCTGTATGTGTAGCACAAAGATGTGATTCTGGAAACCCTGCTGCACTCACAGCTCAATTCCATCTTTGCAGCATCCATGAACGTGGACAGTGTGTCTTGTAAACATCTTAAAATGAGGAAACATCTTAAAGTGGGGAAAAAAAGACTTAGATTCTCTATATTTTTCCCTTCTATTGCAATACAGGCAGTGTATTGAAGGCAGGACAAGCAAAAATATCTGTATGTGTGTATAAGGAAAACAAAAAACAGCTTTATGCTTAATACACCCTTTATATCTTTTTGTTTTATGCTAATGTATCAGCAGTTGGTCACAGTGTTGTGTCACCAAATGGCACAAGCACAGTTCTCACCATTATGGGCTGTGCTGCCATCTATGACATTTAGCAGAAGTGGTAGGGTCCCCTTCAGAAAAGAACCTGTAGCTGAAGATCAAAAATACCCATAGAAGCCCAGTCACGCTGAAGGCAGTCACAGCTGATGAATCAGGATGACTGGAGAGAGCTGAGCAGGAGCAGGAGCCTGTATCTTGTATTCCCTGTGCAGCTCTCATGACCTCTTCACCTCCTGCAGAGGGATGGCAGCCAGGCTCATGCAGCAGGTACAGCTGCTGTGCTTAAAGCAAAGGGCACCCGGCACCCATCCAACCACATAACCTATAGGACAGGCAGCTATTTCCTTGTAGTCAGGGTTCAGTGCCTGACAAACATACGTGACATATTCCTGCAGAATTACAGAACAGTGAAATGACTGGGTGAAGAACAAAGACTCATCTTCTTCTTTAATAGCACGTGAATCCAAGGAGACAGAGATCTGTAAATAGTTTTACTGCTGTGAGAAATTAGTTGAGAACCCAGACTCAGGAGTTGCATTCTCCTTATCTTCCTGAATAAACTTTTAAAGAGTATGGAAAACGGTGGTGGGGGAGGGGGAGAGGGAGAAGAAATCTTTAAGCATTGAGAACGATACAAAACACTTTTGGGTTCATATTCCCTGCTTACTTTCTTATTTGAGAATGATACACGAAAAATATGATTTTTTTTTTTTTTGTATTGGGAGAAGGGAGAGAACTGACTCTCAGTTTTCCCCCAGCTGTACATTATTACTTGAGAGAATATGCAGTGGATCTGTTTCAGTTTGCTCTAAGGTAAACTTGCCTCCTTTTTTGTTTATTTGCTTGCTTGTCTGGTTCTCATGCATGCTATATTCTTTATGCAACTCTAAAAATCAGGATCAAGGGGAGTGTCATTATCAGTTCTAAACCACCCCTTCACTCAGACCTTGTGAATTTTCTGGATCAGTTTCTTCCCAAAAAAATGCAGTTGAATGAGAACATTGTTATCCCATTGTGAAATTATTAATCCTATAGAGGGTCCTGGTTTTGACTGGGTATTTCCAGTTAAAAGCATCCTCCAAGAGCTACCAAAAGAAAATGCACTTGCACAAAGCCTCATGCTTTTGACAAACTCATGCTGTTCCTGTGAGAAGACGAACCAAAAAGTTCTTCTCCTCCTTTGGAAAGGCTGAGACTTGCAAATTCAGGCACCTTCATGTGGTCTGAATGGAGCTGGAGAAGACCCATCCAAGGCAGGCAGCAGAGCCTGGAGAGAACTCCACTGAGCAGTCCTCAGAAGCCCAGTCCAGGATCTTCACACTCAACTGCCGACCTCTTTACTGTCTGTAACAGCAGCTTAGTCACATAACTCCTACCCCAAGGCCTGGTTTCAGGCCCTAACTGACATCTGTACACATCACATCAGAGCAGAAGACTGCTGGCATTTCAGTCACTCGAATTACAGGAAATACAACATGGTTTAAGCAACACTTTGATAAACTTGACTACACTCTTCAAGGGTGACCTACGGAGGAGAGTTTCAACTTTTATTAATATGTTAGTATTAGTTCCTGCCAAGCCTTATCTGAAGCCATAGCAAGTTTGTTCAATTTCTTTTCTCATTTTATTCAAGTGCTAAGAGAGAAAAAAGGAGAAAAAGGCCATGCTAAAGAAACAGCATTCTATATGAGAAATAAAAGCAAAAGAAAAGAGGAAAGCAAGAATAAAAGAGAAAAGGGGGGAAAGGAAGAAGAGAAAAGGGGGGAAAGGGAGAAGAAAAGAGAAAAGGGGGGAAAGGGGGCAGAATTGCTGCTGGAACAATAAAGATAGCTCACCTGAGGAGTATCTTCATCTCCAGAAGGCTCTTGTCTCTTTACATCCAACTCCCTTCCTCCAGAAAAGGTCTTCAAGGCTCACAGTGCTGGAGCACTAGTGTAACATAAGTCCATATAGGTCTTATCTATCTGAAAGCTGCTACAAAATTGGTGTTTTCTGGTGCCATGATATACACTATAGTTCAGGAAAGAGTTTCCTGAAAAGCTTTAACACCTCACTTGACCAGGCTCCAGAATGTCAGATGTTAGAGAAAAACTTTCCCTTTGGTTTAACTAACAGGCTCTTTGGTGGAGTTTTACAAACTTTCCTTTGAGTAAAATGGATGGAATCCATTCTGAAATCTTTCAATGCTTTAACTGACCAGTTCCTGTTACTGCAAAGGAACATCCTCTGATGACATCATGCAAGTCAAGGCTTAAGGGTTACACTGGAATAAAGCAAGTTAAAGTCTTTTACCTTTATATTTAGAATAAGATCTAAGAATCCAGTGTTCTACTCTGACTTGCATTGTCTTTACATTAGAGCTAGCAATTCTTTGGGTAAGGAAGAGTTCAGATTGCAAAGGGGCTGCAAAATGTGATTTCAACAGCAGAACAATCAATGAACTTCTAAAGTTGAGCACTTTCAAAAGAGCTCAAAGAGTCTCTTGCTGTATTATTTACAAAAAAAAAAAAAAGGGGGGGGAATGGGAGGATGTTGGGACACAGATGGAAACCACCAAAATCATTCAAAGTCCAAAGGCTTTTAAAGAAGTTAAATTCAACAACTTGACTATTGCAGCAGGGCCTTTTTTAATGCTTTCATTTTAGAACATGTAGCTAAAAGATCCTGTTGCCACCTACAAATGACACTAATCACAGGGGGCAGGGAATGGGGAATTCAGTTAAAAAACATATGGTAGGAAGGTATCATCAAGATTTATACAAGTTAAATTAGGAAACTTAGTAATTTTTTTGGCAATGCTCTTCTGTGAAAGATTGTATAATCAGTCCTTATATGGAGATTCCATTCAACAATACTGTCAGATTATTCACTAAAAAACAACCTCTCTTCTTGAGGAACAAAAGCAGTTAAGGTTCTATAATTGACTGAAGTCTCCTACTTTACTTACATTTTAATTTCAATATACAATGCAGAAAAGTTATACATTCCTCAAATGCCTGACACAACTATAATAGCACGTGCTGAAGGCACTGCAGTACTATTAGAATTTTAGATGTATTGTTTTCTCCATTTTAATGTGAAAACATTTGCAAGTTTTACTTATCCTTCCATTTTTTAAGAAGTGACTGAGGTTGGGGATAATGAACAATGAAGAAAAGACAAGAAACCTGTTTTGGGGGTTGGTTGGAGATACAGCAAATATTTCACTAGAATCCTTTTGATAACATTGCATTTCTTACACTAATTAGCCATAATACATCTCCTTGAAATTATATATCTGTATGCTAAATATTGTTTTTACTGCAAACTCTTAAGTGTTGCTTTATGTCTGTTAGAACCTGGGAATTCCACCCCATTTTGGTGCAAGTTAAAGGAATTAATAAGCCCAGGATGTTATTAGAGCTGAGTGAACAAGGATGGAATTCATGTTTAGCATTATGAGAAAGGTCACAAACTTGGGCATCTGAGCTAGAAAATGCCAGCCTTCTGTGTCACAGTTCAGCCTTAACTTGAAGCTATTCTATCACAACAGTTTAAAAACAGTCTCAGCTCAAGAAGAGTGGCACACTGATCATTCCTCCTTTTTGTTTAGGAGTATTAATTATAAGTGATGAAGCCTAAACAAACTGTGACAATAAATCCAGAACTTAAAGCAGTCAAGCTCCTTGGCACAGTGCAAACATCAATCCTCTTACAATATCAGGAGAATGAGATTTTAAACAGCATATTTTGAAAAGAAAAAACCCCACAAATTAGGAAATTTACAATAATTTTACATTTGATAACAAATTGGGTTCACACCTGGAAAGGTCCACTTCTTTTATACCTATTTCTCACAGTACATAAGCTTTTTTTTAAATCAGAAGTATAGTTTCAGCAGGCCCTAAGGCCCTGCAGTGCACCAAGTAAAGCCCTTAATGCAAGCAGTATCATCAGTATATTGAATGAATCACCAGTAGAATTTAAAACAGAATTAAAAGTTACATCTTTGCCTGTGTAGCTTCAAAATGCCTACACAGTTCTTGTTTCATACAGAAAAGAAATACTTTTAGATCACTCTGCAGTTACCTAAATCATTGATTATATATAGACAGCACATAGAAGTGTATTAACTTTGTGTAAATCAAGATTTTATGGTTTATTGCATTTGTTTACAATTTTTGTGGGGAATTTTTTTGGTGTAGCTTGACCTGAAATCATTAAGACATATTTACATAGGTTTTTTCAAGATTCTTTTATCACACAGTGATCAATTCTCTACATTCATTTTCTATAGCTCTCTCAATTCCAGTTTTCCAGAGACTGCAAGTACTAACACTACTGAGAAAGTACAAGTTCAAACACACCTACACAAACAAGACAAACTAGACAGAATAATGCAGATAAGGTTACCTTTTTTTTGTTGTTTCTTTTTTTTTATATACAAATTTGTTTCAAACAGGCACAGAGAACTTTGGAACACACTACTGAAAGCCATCTATGATAATCTTTGAAGGTTAGGTGTTTGCAAATTTCCCAGTCAAGCAGTCGTCTCTATAGGTTTAATAATGCATGCTCAGATCTTTTCTTTCCTTCAGCATTTAAAGTGAATTGTTCCTCAAACAGAGTGGTTCTAAAACTGTACCATATTTACCAGAATAAGACTACAGATGGGCTAATTAAGTGCCACCATGTTCTATCCAACTGTGAGCTTTACTTCACGACAGAGCTCACTGCTCAAAGGCTGATCGCACAACAGCGGAAAACATACACAACTGAGCCAGGAGCAGGCAAAGGCCGGGCACTTGGGAACAGCCTGGGGCACAACAGTGAAATGTACTGGCCACAGCAAACAGAGAACCAGTACTGGCACATGGAACTTAAGGAAAACCGCATCATCAAACTGTACCTTTACACAAAGTTCAAGCACAAACTTTTTTCCAGTATTCCCAATTGGCCAGAAAGCTCTAAAGGACCTATTACCCCCCAAACTTTTCAAGTGTATAATTCTGCACATTCAATTCCACATTAAATCACAAAATAAGCACTCACTTTCCAGCCACCTGTAAATTTTAAAAAAACCCTTACAATTGAAGATTAGCAAATGCATTCCCAATCTACAGCTTCATGTAACATTACTAGTAGTATGTCTTGTTAAAGAAATTCTCTCAAAACATACATACAATAGATACTGTGGGTAAAGGACACAGTGAACACATTATTTCATTCTCTCTAACAAATACCTAGTGATTATGGGCAGTGTTTTAATGCTGATGTTAAAAGTTTCATGATTCTTATTCTTCCAGTCCCATTTTACTTCTAACAAGAATTACAACTTCAAAAGTGCACATATAACTGTGAAGACTGTGCAAGGGAGGACTTTGAAGGGTACGGATTAGTGCTTGTTCCACATAGGTGCAGCTATAGGTCCCTGTGGAGCCCTTTCAACAGTCACAAATTCATCAGGGTTGTCAAAAGCTTCATAGTAGATTAATAAATCTTGAATTGCACACTCCTCGATCTGGAAAGAAAAAAAGAACATGTATGTCAGTGTCAGATCTACATTTACAACACCAGCATGGTTATGAACTGGCTTTACTGGTCCTGAATGCATGCCTGTTACAGACCTCCTAATCAGGAAGGAGTAGTAGTAGGTGAGACTTTCTTCAGACAACTTGAAGAAACCTCACGTTTTCAGGCCCTGCTCCTCACGGGAAACTCAACCACCACAGTATCTGCTGTAAAGGCAACACAGCAGGGCACAAGCAGTCCAGGTCGTTTGCATTGGTGAAAACTTCTTAGCACAGATGATCAAGCAGCTGATCAAGGGAGACACTCTGCTGTATCTCACACTTACAAAAAAAAAGGACCAGTCAGGGATAAGAAGGTGGAGGGCAGCCTTGGTTACAATGACAGTGAGATGCTGGAGTTTGGGATCTTGAATGTTGGGAACAAGACAACTAGCAAATAACAACTTGGGATGTCAGAAGAGAAGACTATGATCTGAAGGGGTCTGCTTGGAAAAAATTCCAGACTCATGTCTCAGAGAAAAAGAGGGGTCCAGGGCAGCTGGTTGATTTTAAGGATCAACTCCTCCAAGCTCAGGAATGGTCCATGCCAACGAGCTTCTTAACCAAGCAAGATGGCAGGAGGACTGCATGGACATAAAAAGAGCTCCTGACAAAGCTCAAACAAAAAGGAAGCATACAAGAGGTGGAAGCAGAGAAAGGTGACACAGAAGGAAAACAGAGCACACAGGAACAGAATTAAGAAAGTCAATGCCCACCTGTAGCAGAATCTGCCAAGGAACTTGAAGGGCAACAAAAAAGGCTTCTACAGCACCAAAAAAAGGCAACATGGGTCCACTGCTGAATGACAAAGGCATGGAAAAGGTTGGGGACCCAACAGTCGTCTTCATCTTGGTCTTTAGTGGCAAGACCAGTCTTCAGCAACCCCAAGCCCCTGAGATAAAAGCTGGCCAATATATCTGCAAGCCCCACTCTCAAAAAAAAATCTTTTGGTTCCTGAGAACTTGAAGGAATCAAATGTCATTCCTACATTCAAGAAGTGCAAGAGGGTGACTACTTATCAGTAACTCTCATCTTGATCCCTAGGAAATTGTTACAGCTTAAGTATGGACTAAGATCTGAAGTGGACAAGCCTATGAACAGACCAAATAAATGGCAAGTGAGAGACTGAAAACTGGCTGAACTTATGACCTCAAAGGGTTGTGACTAGTGGCAGAAAGTCCAGCTAGATGCCAGGTACTAGCACCAGTACTGTTCAACATCTTCATCAATAACCCACATGATAGAACACAGTGCACTCTCATCAAGGCTGCAAGGGGTGGCTGATATACCAGATGGCTGTGCTGCCACTCAGAGACCCAGACACACTGCAGAAATGAGCTACAAGGAACCTCATGAAGTTCAAGAAAGGGAAACACAAAGTCCAACTCCTGGGAAGAATAATCCCAGGCACCAGTACACACTGGGAGTTGACTGGTAAGCCAGGATAAAAGGAGCTGGACAAAGCTGACTTTTAGCCAGCAATGTGTGCATATGGCAAAGAAGTGTGACAGTACCTTCTGTGCTCTGTCAGGGACAGCATTGCCATCAAAATGAGATAGATAACCCTTCCCCTCTACTCAGCAGTGGTGAGACACATTTGGAGTGCTGGGTCCACTGCTGGACTCCTCAGTACAAGAGACACACACGGATATACAAGAGGCAAAAAATGATTAAGAGCCTGAAGCACCTGCCACTGAGGAGATGCTGAGCACACTGCAGTTGTTTAGCATGGAAAAAAGAAGGCTTTGGGAGACCTTATCAAAGTGTATAAATATCTGATAGGCAAGAATAAATACAACTGAGCCACGCTCTTCTCAGTGGTGCCCAAGGACAGGAGAAGAGGCAAAGGGCACAGATTGAAAAACAGAAAATTGCATTTAAAAGTCTTTTTTATTGTGAGAGTGGTCCTTGGAATAGGTTTCCCGGAGAGGCTATTAGTCTCCTTCCTTGCAGATATTCAAAAGCTGCCTGGACATGGCAGCTTTGAGAAACCTGATCTGACCGACCCTGCTCTGAGCAGGGGTTTGGATTAGACATTTCCAGAGATTCCTTTCAACTTCAACCATTCTCTGATGCTGTGAAAACATTTATCATGGACTCAGCAGTCAATCTGACTTTAATATAGGCCTACCTTATCAAAGAGCAATGTAAAGTTATTATTAAATGATAAGTCTCATATAAATGGCATGTACTAATACATAACGAATACTAATAACTGATCTCTGAAACAGCCATTGGAAACTTCTTGTGTTACTTTACAGCAGCAGTAACTTGGCATTTTACCTGGATCAAAGCCAAAGGTTTTTCTCTGCTCCTAATAAGAGCAGCCTCTTGCTGGAGCTCTTCCTCTACAATAGCTGAAAACATGACAGGTGCCATCACAGGAGAGCTGGTTGGTGATGCTGCTGACCAAGGACTGCAAAAAACCCAAACAACATTATGAGGCAACATGAACAACAAGGTCTGCACAACACATAGAAAACAAGCTCCAGAATCTAAGCCACTGTCAAACTTACTTATGATTCTCCAGCTGTGGGGAATCCACAACATGGTCTTCCAGACCTGGGCTACTCTTACTGGTGCACCTGGAAAAAGATAGGAAAGGAGACTGAAAGTCACGAACAGCATTCTCCTACAACACATTGTGAAGTACAAACTGCCAGTAGGCAATTTTAACAAATGGGTATGGTTTTTCGAGAAGAAAGGCATTACAATGCAATGGTGAATATGTTTCTAGGTGTGATACTGTGACTAAAGGAGACACTGATGCTCATTTCTAACTACCAGAACTTAATGGAATTTCAGTTTGGGCATTAATTCTGGCATTTCCTAACATTTGAGCATTTGAACAAAAGTGTGCCATTTTTGGTTTTGGTTGTTTATTAAGAAAAAGGCTTTTTTTCCTTTTTTACATATGAATTAGCCAACTGAGTTATGCAATAACAGCACTGACTATAAAAGTTCACAATTAATAAGAATATAGCTTCAAGAAAAAAAATCCAAACAACTGTTCTGCATTCAAATTAAGCATTTCATAAAAAAGAACCAGTGCTACAATGGCACTAGAGTGTAAATCCAAAAATTATGGACTTTCAGTACTTTTCCTGTAACCACTCCCCACATTCATAAGAATAGCATAAAACTAGAATTACAGAATAGAAAAAAAAATCTTGGAATATTTATAGAGTTTCCAACAGGAAGATATTTTATGCAGTTGCAAAATGTTAACCTCTCAGTAAAATAAGTCACATTTGGTATACTGTATTCCTTAAGAGACCAGTATATTTGTAAGAAAAGTCCTACACCAGTAGGAAGAGAGGGCCCTATTCTCATGATTTAATACCTCTCTTTGACAACTTCTGCAACTTCCAGAACTCTAAAAAAAAGTGTTAGAGCATACTATGAAATGCTGGCAGACATTTTTTAATTATTCTGTGGCACTGCAAATAACTCTAAGGGTGTTGCTATTACAATAAATCAGTCTCAATTTTCTTTAAGGTTTTGGTAATCCTTTGCAAGTGACCACAAACCCTTGAAAACTACACAAAAAAAGCCCTATAGAATGCTAAGAGAATTCCAGTAACTACAAAGTTCTCTGTATGGAATATTTTCCCCAGAACACAGTTCCAAAGACAACAAAACCCATGATTCCTACCACTAAGCAATGAGGGCAAGATCTCAAAAAATCTGGAATCCAACATCCATCATCAAAAATGACATTTAAATGAACTGTGTTGACCTCTTTGTCACAAAATATAATTTGCCCACCAAACAAACAATGCACATTGCCAGGACATGTAACCTTGTACTCAGTCTGAAAAATATGGACTGAGTAAATGGACTACAAGATGGGTGTAAAACAGGCTGGAAATGGATTAGCTGTACAAAATCCAAACGGAAACCAAGTACTTGTGGTGGTCCTCAAGGACTGATACTGGAACCAACCCTTTCAACCGTCTTTGGTAGAAGAGAACTCACCCTCAAAGCAGGCCACAGATGGATAGGGAAAGGATGTGGACAGTGCACATTCTGGATGCCACGCTGCCACTCAGAAGCCCTCAAGAGGCTGGAGAAATGTGCAGCTGAGAACCAAATGAATTTCAACAGCAAGTGCAAAGTCCTGTATTCGGAAGAGAACAGCCCCACAAAGCAGTACAGGCCAGGGGCTCACTCACCACTGAAACAGGGAACCAGACCCAAGAGAGTTAACTAAGAAATCCGGGTTTGGTGATAAGATACAAACATACAAAACTA
>JAWWLV010000121.1:81074424-81099026 GCA_035041135.1 Platyrinchus mystaceus | reverse complement strand
TGGCTTGCTCCCAGCGCTGCAAATAAATACCTTTGCTGCTCAAAAGATCAAAAGTCTCTGGGCAGTCTGTCATACCCGGTTTTTCGGATTCACCAGAAAGCAGCTCTGCAGAGAGAAAGCAGAACCTGCAGAGTCCTGGCTGGCAAGTCGAAGATGTTAATCAGCCTGTGCCTTTGCAGCAAAGGCAGCCAACTGCATCCTGGGCTATAATACAAAGAGCATAGCAAGGCAGGCAAAGGAATTGATTCTTCCCTTTTACTCCTGTATCTGTTAGTCCACAAACAGAATATCATTCTCACTTTTGTGCTCCTCAATAAAAGAAGGATGCTGTCAGGTTGGAACACGTCCAGTGGAAGGCCACCAAGATTAGGGGCTGGAGCACATGACAGGAAGAACTGTGTTAATCCCAAAGGGAGTCAGCAAAGGGGAGATCTCACTGCTACCTTCAACAACCTCACTGGAGGGTAGAGAAAAGATGCAGCAAAAATCTTCTTAGAGGGGCACAATGACAGAATAAGAAGCAACATACACAAGAGGCAAAACAGGAAATCCCAGATAGATATAAGGAAAAATAAAAATCCCATATGGAGATGATTATACACTGAAACATGCTGCACAAAACGCTTGGGGTATCTTCACTCTTGGAAGCAGTCAGAACTCAACTAGACCAGGTTCTGAGCAAAATGATCTAGTTTGACTTACTTTAAACACAGGGCTGAACTACAGAATCTAAATTATTCCATGATTCCAATAGTAGGGCACTACTTTTTATCTGCATCCAGCTCTGGGATCCTCAGCACAAAAAACCATAGAGCAAGTCCAGAGGAGGAACACCAAGATGATCAGAGGGATGGAGCACCTCTTGTACAAGGAAAGGCTGAGAGAGTTGGATTTGTTCAGTCTGGAAAAGAGAAGGCTTCAGGGTGACCAAATTGCGGCCTTCAAGTACCTGAAGGGAGCGTACAGGAAAAACAGATAGGGACATTTGACAAGAGCATGTAGTGAAAGGACGAGGGGGAACGGCTTCAAACTGAAAGACAGTAGGTTTAGATTAGACATTATGAGGAACTTCTTTGCTGTGAGGGTGGTGAGGCACTGAAACAGGCTGCCCACAGAAGTCGTGGATGCTCCATCCCTGGATGTGTTCAAGGCCAGGCTGGACGGAGCTTTAAGCTACCTTGTCTAGGAAAAGGTATCCCTGCACATGGTAGGGGAGATGAAACCAGATGATCTTTAAGGTCCCTTCCAACCCAAACCATTCTATGATTCTATGATAAATCAGCCTCCAGCTTTTACTGCACTTTAAGATAACAACATATTAAAAGCAGGAAAGAACAAAAGGGAAGGAGGAGATGAAGGCAGCTTTTTGCACTTTTATACTGGTGTTATCTCTCAACTTCATCTCTTCTTCCACCTGCTTTAATAATACTCACCTTCCTGCATGTTTGACAGTAACCAATTTGACAGCTACACTCTGCTTCCCTTTCCCAACCCAAAGAACCCACAGCACTACTATAAATGAACCCAAGTACAGTGTTACACTTGACAAAGTTGTCTCAGTACAGACTAAAAGTTCTTTCCAAAGTAAGATTTCTATACAAACAAACAAACCAACCAAATAACCTAAACAACCAAAAAAACCCACCTCAACAGGAATTTCCAAAAACTGGAATTACGAGTTCCAGCATCACAGCATACTCCAGCAATCAGCTAAAAGACAAATGCCTGTGTCATTTCCCTCAATTTAAATGTGGCTTTAAAATGTAGGAAGCAGTCGAGGTATTTTAAAGCTGTTTGTACATATGCACAACTGTGTTTCTTGCTAGCAAGACATTCAGTCCAGATATTAAATCAACTGCAGATATTTCAACATCCTAGATTAATTCCTCAGCTGGCATCAAAATAACTAGGAGAAATGGAACAGACAGGAAACGTGAAGCTAGCATATACAGGAAAATGGAAAAAAAAAGCCTCAAAAATATAGAACTTGGAAACCTGGAAGTCTTGGAAATTAAAGACTGATGCAAACATATAAGTGGTTCTGCATGGAAACAAACCAGCCAAATAGCATCAGTACTGAACCAACCTGATTAACTCAGTTGGCTGAACTTGCCATGATTCCTGCACAGCCACCAAAATGTCCCAGCACTCAGCTCCCCAGTGTTTCTGAAGGATTTGTTCATTTGAAGCCAGGTCAGGTCCAGTGCCTCCCTGATCTAATAACTGCTCTCAGAAAAAGAACACAAAGCCTGGTCTCCTGCAGAACCTCTTGGGTTTTGCTGTACCATTTGAGTCATGTACTACTTATTAGCTCATTATTAGCCGTGACAGAACTAGGCCGTTCCCACATGAAGCCACAAATACTTGTTTCCACTAAGACTCTTCACTGCTCCCTGGAGTAACACAGTGAAGACAACTCAGGCTGCCACAACAAAGTTAAGTCAAGCCAGGCCTGTGTTTTTAGCTTGGACTATGAGCTACACAAGCACAGCTGCACAGCATAACTCCCAAGGCTGAGGTGCCCCTGGAAACAATGCAGCCACATCCACACACCCCAGGCTTTTGGGATGATCTGCATCTGGACTAAATGCAGTCCACATCACCACAATAAATGACATGGTTTACCTACAGAAAATTTCTGGGTTACATAAATTGGAAGGTGGCATGGAAAGTGTTCATGCAACCATTCAAAATACCCTCCTCCACAGACTTAAAAAAATTGTCAGTTTAATTACCACACATTTTATCTAAAGAAAAAAAGTAAAAGCAGGAACATTAGTCACGCAAGTATCTTCAGTGTTCCATCAGCAAATCTGACATCAACAGGTGAGGATTACTTATGCTCTACACATGTGTAATTTCCTTCCCTAAAAAAGGAAGAGGTAAGGGTATGGATAATTAATCTTCACAGAAATAGTCCTTGAATGCAACAGGCAAAAATCAGAGCCTACTGTGACAGGAACTGTACAGTCAAAGAAGAAAATTACCTCAAACTAGAAACTCAACTTGTAAGTTTCAGATGGAAGAACGAGTCACTGAGGCTCTTTATACCTAATAGAGAGAAATAAGTATCTTCAGACACAATTCAAAACCATCCTGAAAAAGCTCTGGAAGTACCTTCTTTTCAAATGGATGATAGTCAATTTAGCCACCTACTAGGTTTCCACTGGCTTAATGTAACATTTTCAGACAGTTAACGTATTAGACCTGGATTCAGCTCAAATAATCCACTTTGAAAGCATGCAGACTGGCCAGACTGCACAGACTAGACAGAGCAATGCAAAAGGAAAAGAAATGACTTTATGAAGGGTACAGAGCTGTTGTGACAAAGCTATTAATAGCACCCCGTGCACCAGCCCTTGCCATATCCTATATGATGAAAAGTTCTATTATTGTGCTAGCAACAAAATGAATACCTGTTTTTGTGTGGATTTGTTTCATGTCCCTACATCTCCACTCACTACAGTAACTTCAGCTTTATCTCTCTGTTCCTGAAGAATGCCTACTCATCAAACACACTCTCCAAATCTCTCCTACATCTCTGCTCAGACACCATCCCACAGACAATGTTGCTATATTTCTACCTATATTTCTACATTTATTTCTACCTATATTTCTACATATATCCCTATATGTTCTTTACCAATAAGACATGTACTACTTCTGTCCTAAGGAAACATCAGTTTTCACACAAGCTGAGCAACCAAAAGTGAGGCCAGGCAGAATACTCTTTTCCTTACAGAGGAGTCAGTTATTGGAGGAGAATGGAACAGGAGTTCATAAGAAAAAATAGGAGATAATGAGTGTCAGGGCTCTCTACGCACCAACGGGGTCTGCAAACTCTTCTACCTCAATGCAGCTGTATAAACTTGAGTCAGGCTGCTGTGAAGAGAGCAAGGTTGTAAGGAAGAGTTGAAGGATTACAGAGGCTCCCGTGCTTTACTCAGGAGCTGCATTTAAGCTCAGTCCCTCAGTCTGAGGCCTTTCTTGAGCTATGCTGCAGCTATGTCCAAGCCCAGCCTTGCTGTTCCTGAGCATGACATGACTTGCAGGTTTGACCTCAACCCTGCATTATCACAATGGAATTCTCTGTAGCTCCTCCTGGTTTCTGTCATGGAGCCTGCCCTGCTCACCTCACTCTGGCACACTGGGGATGTGCCCTTGCCACGAAGGCCACCGCCCAGCCAGTCCTGCTGTCACCTCAGCTTCTGCACTACTGTGGGTCAGCTGGCCTGCATTGCTTCCAGATAGGAGGTGGGAAAATCTAAGATTTTCAGGCTCTCTGTCTTGTGAATATATCTGAAATGCCTAGCATTGAAAGTTATTGATGATAGGGGGAAGAGATGCAGATGGGTGGGCAGCTGAAAAGTACCTGAGAACTGTAGTCCTGCAGTAATTATAATACACAGACATAACCAATGCATCAATGATTCTGTAAGCCCTCTTAATCCATGAAAAACTGCTCCTAAACATTTAAGTCAGTTTGTAAGAAAACTTGGATTAGGAAATGCCAGAACTGTGTTTGAATAAACTGATTTTATCCAGTCAGTGGTTACACAGAAATACTCCTAAGCAAACTGTTTCATGCATACCAATCTGAATGCTAATGAATCCATAATTTCTATGGAAGTTAGAAAATATAAGATTATCATTTTATACATACATACATATACAAACAAACACATACATATTTTGTTTGGAGGCTGAAGTGTTTGTGTGTATATATATAAATACATATATATATATATCTCTCCATCTATACAGACACAAGCGCTTTGAACTTGAGACAAAGTATCAGCAGTGGCATTAAACTGCTTTAGTCTTTGTGCTTCCTATTCATAAGAGTATTCCATTCATAAAGTCCTATTAATAGAATCATTAGAAGAAGGTTTATGGGATTCTTTTTTAAATTACAATTTTATTATTTCTTTTTTTTTCAACAGAATATAAACAAGGTCACTGTGATTCCTGTATGATTGATCAATTAGAAAAGACTACATTCTTACCTTATGGTGTTTTGGATTGATGAATCCTCAGATCCTTTATATCCACATCTTCTGATACCAGTACCAGATGAACTATTCACACTCATACTTTTTTCTTCTTCCATTACAAGATCACGGAATGACTTGGGCAAGGCAGAATGTAATGAAGACGACCTTTTTAAAAACAAAAACCAAACAAAACCAACTCACTTTATATTTGCACTTCCCAAAACTCCCTGGGTCAAATATGTAAAGAACTGGAAATAAATATCTATGAGAACAGAACAAGCCAGTAGTTTTGAAATTTCATTAGAATTAAAATAAAACAACAAACCAAAAACCCACCCCTCCTTCTATTCCCCCTAACACATCCTCTTAAAGAGCAATTTCTTTTTCCACAGACCAGCTGTCCATGAAAAGCATTTTCACAAATCACACAATCCCCAAGTACTGTAGACCTAATACTGGCAGTTTACCACCAGGAAAGTCAAGTATAGCTGATTTTTTTTCCCTGATGTATTGAATGAGTTACTCATACCTTTTAGATGCTCTATAAATCACTTAATCCACAGTGAAGCTCAAAGCTGATATCCTTGATTTTCTTTAACTTGACCAAGCATAAGTTACTGAACTAGAGCCTGCATATTATCTTTCAAAAAATAAACCATTATGAAAATATAGCAATTTAGCACCTTGGGTATTATGAACTCTTTCTGATTCCAAAGACTTTTTGCTTACAGAATTCAAGGCAGTTACCATTAGTCCTTCAAAGGCTTTGGAATTAATTCTTCATACACTTGCTTAAGATTTAACTTTATTAAGCATAGCAGACCCATTCATTGTTAAATACATCAAATACATTCTGAAAGAACAGCTCTGCTCATTATCTACTCAAAGAAAGAAGAGACTAATTATAAACACTACTGAAGTAAAACAAGCTCTTTATACAATGCCAATTGTTTCTGCAGCTGCCATAAGAGGGGAAGCATCTGAAGTCAAAGACTTTCAAACTACACCTAGGTGGTATTCCATTTAAGATAAGAAATACAAAGGAATTAAAACATTGCAACATTATATCTGAAATCTTACAACAAAAGCATCTGAAAACTATATATGATGTCTGATTTTAGACCACCCTGGCTTAAGTTTGGGTCTTTTTCTTTTTTCTAGGTTTTTCTTTTTTTTTAATTAAATATTGGATGACCAGCTCAGAAAGACATAGAAGTCAGAATGGGAACATGCAGGGGCTCAGAGTCATTTTGCACATCCTCTATTCCTACCACCAGCTGACACACAGAGGCCAAGGCAAGTGTTTGAAATTCCCCAAACCTATTATACCAAGTAGGCAGATGGTCCATATGATCTGCTGCCATAGAAGTTTCTTCTGCTACTAACATTTTAACTAGCCTACCCATTTTCACGAACATTCTGTACTGCAATCAGAAATGTATTGCAACAGAGAACAAAAAAACCCCACCAAAACAACCTCCCCCTCAAAAAAAATCAACTGTGTCATTCCCAATCTGTGAACCTACCCAAAACAATTATTCTTGGCTTAAAATCATTTGTCCTAAATGGGTACAAAATTTTTCTAACAGTAACAACTCTAAATTTCAGCCTGTCCTGTCTGATACATGGTCGTTTTGATCTAATTTGTAAGATCAGAAAAACTAATTTATACAATTAAAAGAAAAAATTGAATATGACTGAGTTTCCCTAAACTGTCACTGCAAAACATCAAAGCATAGAGTTCCAAAACAGTTGTTGATGTTTCGGTATAAGCTGGAATACTGTCAAATTGACAACCTAGACATTAAAATACACAATTGTTAATTCTCAAAAGAGACTTCAATTTTCTTTATGCCTCCAGTCTTGAAAAGCCCCAAAACAAATAAGCAATACCCCACCTCCCTCAATCAAAGTAGGTTTGGAGAACTAATAAAGTCAACACCTAGTTAACTTTAGAGATTCTTTCAAAGTACTTATTTTTATTTTTTTTTCCCTTCTAATTTTCACTTTTCTTCAAGGCAGGTGCAGTTTCCACAAAAACTATGAAGCCGGAGGTTTCTTTTGGTGGAAAAGGTAGGGCATTGTGTATGACAGACTCTGACTTTCAGTCAACCAAAAAAGAGCCAGAAGGTCCCACACCCTTCTTGCAAGTGCACTCACTGCACATCCAAGATTATCTGATTTCACTGGAACACAAGTTCTATGGCTCTGACTATACTGCACGTGTGGAAAGCTCAATCTATTGACAAATGCACTCTAATAGTCCACTGTGAATTTACAGATTATAACTTGGCAAATATAATACTAGAGCAGATTGAGTAACACATCATTCTACCTTACATACAAAAATACTTAGAGAAACTAGCAGGGGCAATCAAATAATTTACTGCTTGCCTAAAGCAGCTTAAAGTTTATTCCAGCAGCTAGAGCTAATTTTAAATATTCATCTAGCTCCCACTGTTCTTTGCTTGAACTCTTGAGCTATCGGCATTTTCCAGAACAGCAGCCAGAGCAACACAGGAGAGGAACGTACGGAATCATGCATGGAGACCACATGAGCATCAGATTGGATTCCATCCTCCTGAAATATACCCTAGCCTTTCCACTTAAGACGGTTTGTGTAACACAGTAGAGCCAGGCTCTTTTCAAAAACTCTTTAATCAGAACCTTAAGAGCACAATATATTTTTTGGACACAGTTATGTAAGGGTATTCCAAAAATCAGTCCATATTTGCTTTTTAAATGCAAGGAACAGTTAGTACTTTAGAATTAAATAACACCAAATATGTAAAGAATTATCTGTCAGAGAGTATAGGAGCAGCATGAATAAAGACAAACTATTCAGGCAGGACCTGCCCTTCATTAACCAGGATGATCTGCTCCATGACCTTGCCTGGAGCTGAAGTCAGGCTGACAGGCCTGTAGTTGCCCACATTCTCCTTCCAACTGTTCTTGTAGATGGGCATCACACTGGCTAAACTCCAGTTGTCTGGGACTTCCCCAGTTAGCCAGGGCTGCTCTGAAATGATGGGAAGTGGTTCAGTGCTCACCTCCACCAGCTCACTCAGTAGCCCTGGGTGGATCCCATCCAGCCCCACGGACTCGTGTGTGCCTAAGTGGTGCAGCACATCGCTGACCATTTACCCTTGGGTTACAGGGGCTTCATTCTGCTCCCCCCATGCCCATCTTCCAGCTCAAGGGGCTGGGCACGTGGAGAATGACTGGTCTTACTATTAAAGAGTGAGGCAAAGAAGGCATTAAGTATCTCAGGCTTTTCTTTATCCTTTGCCACTGTGTTCCCATCCACATCTGATAAAGGACGGAGATTCTCCTTTGCCCTCCTTTTACTTCTAGAAACAATTTTATTGTATTTATTTTTTAGAGCTTTTATATTTCATTGCCTTTATGCATAATTACATTAGTAATAAGATTGAAAATGTAGATGGAGTATTACTTTTTTAATATAATAAAGGACTGAATAAGTCAGTATTCCCTGTGCTCATCAAGCTGTGATTCAATTGTCAGTCTCTCCAAGCACATTTTAAGCCTCAGAGCTGTAACTGCCCTGTGACTCTTCCATTAGCTAAGGTAAATAACTCGGGTGCTGCTTGATCTACAGAATCACCAGTGTAAAGCAGGTAGCATGTTCTTCAGACCATTTCAGAGCACCAGCTTTAAGGACTAAAATTCATCTGGCTCAATAGACTTCAGAAGATGAACCTTGCAAACCTTGTTTCTCCTACTGTGAAGGTCTTCAATTACTATTCAGAGGTCAGGAAGAGTCAGAATCCTTAGGTGCAAAGCAACTCATTCTCTTTCCTCTTTAAGACAAAATTGTGGGTTTTGACCAATATTATATCAGAATAACTTTTGGGGACTGAGGGAGCAAATGAGACCCTAAATTTTAGTATTAGGCGTTCATGGATGAAAATAAATTGATAAGACAGATATCTAAGTTTTGCTTGTATAAATCATAGAATCATAGAATCAACCGGGTTGGAAAAGACCTCCAAGATCATCAAGTCCAACCCTTGATCCAACACTGCTGTGATTACTAGACCATGGCACTCAGTGCCACACCCAGTCTCATCTTAAAAACCTCCAGGGATGGTGAATCCACCACCTCTTTGGGCAACCCATTCCAATGTCTGATTACTCTTTCCGTAAAAAATTTCTTCCTAATATCCAACCTAAACTTCTCCTGGCACAGCTTAAGATCGTGCCCTCTTGTCCTACTGCTGCCTGCCTGGGAGAAATCAAAACAACTGAATTCAACCTTTCCTTAGAATCAATTGAAATATTGAGTGCAAGGTATTTTTAAAACCAGGTCATCTTAGGCAATTTATTTTTGTAAACAGCTACTGTAGTAACATACCTCTATAGCTTGTAAGCTGGACACTAGAAAAACAAGGATTAACTAATTATTTTTAGTTATAATCAATCCATAACATACAAATGCCTAGAGAAGACTCCTCATCCCTGTTTTTACTGACTCTTGGAGGAATCCCAGTCATCACTATCAGAATCACTACCTGAAGGACACATCATGCCACACTACCTTGAATTCACCAAACAGCTGTCCATTTCAGCTCAGACTGACATGATCCTTGGCAGACCCTGTAAGATACTAAAGCCTTTTAACCATAAGGCTGAATGTACTGCATACTGTCCAGTAGAGAAGCAAAGCTTGTTCTGGTGTCATAACTAGAATAACATTTTAGAATCATATTTTTCCCATACATTACTGACAAATATATTGAACACCAGTTCTATACTACCATTGTTGTGTTTCAGGATATTACTGTTATAATAGCATACCAACAGACCTCTGTGGAATCTCAAATAAATCTAAAGGCACTTCAAACTCAAAGTGCTGATCATATGAGCATCCATCCAAAATAGAGAAATGAGGTAACAGATATATGAAATGCAGCAGAGAAGCAAGCAGTTCTAGATATTGCCCTAAACCTTTTGACACAGAAAGCCTTTCAAGAAGGGACTATCACCAAGAAACAGTCCACCTTTTCCTCAGCCAGCTAGCCATGTGATTTTTTATTTTCCTCTTCATACAATCATTAAATAGCTAACAAGTTACTTGTCTGTTTTGAACTTGCAGGAGCATAGCAGAAAGGAAAAGATTCCAGCAGATGTTTACTACTGTTATTTCTGAAAGGAGCACCCAATTCATATAAAGGATCAAAGGAAAGAGAGCCAAGACACAAGCAGGAGATGACTGTGGAAACTAAACATACCCTTTGAAAGACAGAATGCTATTTTACTTTGAAATCCATCCAATACAAAAAGAAAACTACTCCAATAGTATTTAAAACAGCTAAATTGTATAAAAAAAGGCTTCACTTAAAATAGTGACTGTGGTGGGTATGCAGCTACCTTTGTTCCTATTGAGGTACAAACAAGCTATAAAGAGAGGAGAATAACTGTTCTTCTAAGGTAACAGAATTATCTTGCAATGAAAATCTAGACCTTCTTGAACAGGGAAAACTGAAGAACTGCCCAACATTTACTTCAAGCTAAGAGCGTGCAAATAGGTATCTTTCCTGTAAGAATTAAACACACTAAATTTACATAGCTTGCAACTTTTACATTTTGTATTTATGCTTTTATCCAATACCTCATCAGTTATAAACCTTGTTCATTGAACAGATTATAAACTGTTTTTCTATTCTTGATATTCCATGACATTAACTTGAACACTTTGTGTGTAATCAGCATTAAAAGTCACTTTAAACCCATTATGCATCCTTCCACCATAAAAATTTTTAGAAGCATCCAACACTCCCTCCAGCTGTGAGACACCTAGATAACTTTGTTATCTCTAATTTCAGTTGATTTTGCTCTACTTCAAAGTCACTGCAGACCTTTCCCCCAGGAAGGGCTAACATTTTTCTTCATGTTTTTGACAGAAAAAACCCATCATTCATAATGTTTTTCAGTAACTCCTTCCTTCCTAAGTTTCAGAGGTTGTGCTCAGCCTTCTTCTATGCTTTACTTGGATACCATCTGCAAATACCACATCATACACAGGAAAGCACCAGATGGGATGCAGTCTTCTGACTCATATAGAAATATTTCAAAGAACTGTTAAACTGCAACCACTGCCTTTCTCTACCCACTTTGAATTTCTAGATTACTACCAAACGCAGACAAACAGTTCAGTCTGCTTTTAAGAGGCTATTTCAATGTCAAAACCCTCCAAAGAAAAAGAATTGATATTTGATTTATAACATACCATGCATTCCCTAGTTTTGCAACTTTTGTAGGTGGGGGTGGTGTAGTTACTAGAGTGGTAGGCTCCGTGCTGCTACTGACTGATCCATTATCTTTTGCTGCCAGGGCAATCATTTTCCTTTGCTTCTGAGAAAGCTTGGTTCCATGAGACATCATTCTGCTGTGAATGGATATTGTAAGGAGAGAATATGTAAGATCAAGGTCCTTTGAGATGACTCACCTTTAATCCTGCAAATTAAACTGAGAAATACTTCTTTTCTGGATAAAATACTTTGTTTAGAGTGCCAAAAGGCAAGGAAGGGAGGGCTCAGAAGCCTTGGAAGTAGAAAGAGGATCAATTAATATCAACAGTGACAGAAAGAAAAGCATCATAAAACTACTCTTCACATAGTTTTCTGTAAATGAAAACATGCAGAGTAGGAATCAGGTCTCCAAAAGAGATGGACTACCACTAGATGAAAACTATCATTTTCGAATTTTATGATTTTTTTTAGAGACTGTTAAGCTTAGCTCCCTTAAACCAAAAATATTCATGGATAAAAAAAAAAGTATATAACAGCATATAGCCATTTTCCCTATTTGTAATAATTTTCTTTTCTAAGTTACTTGGATTCTTCAGTCTTGGCTGTTTTGTTTGCAGCTTCTGAATCTATTTAGCAACCAACCCTTTACCAGGCTCCATTACTACTGTCCTAACTCTCCTTTACAAGAATGCCACACCTCAAAAGGTCCCAGGAGTCATCTGCAGTTCTCTTCCATAGGTTGCCAGTCAAAAAACACTAGGTTTTAATACACTGCCTTGTAAAAAAAAAGTACATTTATCTCCCTGTGTCTTTTGGGATGCTTCTCCAAGCAAGAACTACCATTGTTTCTGTCTGAGGAAGAACTGTCAATATCAAGACATGAGTGCTGGAAGAGGTCAGAGAATGCAAGACAAGAAACAAATTTATCAAATATAGTACTCATCCACAAGAAATTTCCAAAGTCCTAGGGAGAAGAATTAATTATTTTTGGTTAGAAATAGAAAGGCTCAGCAGAGCAGACCACTTATTTAAGATACTAGTTTATTAGCTCTTTTGCAGCAGCTGACAAAACGAGACTAGAGTAAAATAAAGGGATAAATTTCACAGGCCCACAGAAAAAAAATATAATGAACTGAAGTAAACAAAGCTGTTCAAAACCAAATAGGACAGCTTTTCTCCTGCTTTCTTTAAACTTTGAACTGCCTAAACCACTAAGTAAATTCATAATAACCCAGCCTATCACACTTTTTTTTTATAGATTTTGGTTTTTTACCAACCCTGAATTTGCCTTTGGCATGGTTCCACATTTCTGCATACTTTCTTCAATTTCCATGATGGTTCTCAGATCCATAGCAGGAGGGCTGGCAGGGCTAAATGAAAAATAAAAAGTTACCTTACAAGGCACTGATTTTTACTTACATTCCACAATTCCAACCTTCACTGAAATCCTCTAAATCATACATAAGACTGGTAACCAGTTGTATAATTTATGCCTGTTTCCTCAATTATGGGAAACCTCAAATAAAATGTTTCTGACAAAACTTTTATAAATACATACATATTTAAGAACACACTATAAAAATACTTTCAAGACTCATTATACTATGAAACAAAAAGATGTGAACTATGATTACTCTAAAAAAATTAGATACCTAAATCCAAGATACTTATTTAGTAGTCAAATGCTCATGCTAAGTAATAGAGAGGCACTGGTCACAGCTCTTTCATGAAGGCTGAATTAGATCTTTCTTTGAAGAACAGGATTGAAACTATTTCACATGATAAACAGAACAGTCTTTGCAGTCTTTGCTCTGGCAGTCTTTGAATCAGTGACATTCTCAAACTTTAGGAATCAGTCTTTCTTTCATAAATGACCTAATTTTAAATTTCCAATTAAATGAGCATGAATTAAACCTAGACATTTTCAAGCTTTACATAAAACTATAAATTAAGACCTGTGTGCTTAAAAGCATCCATAAACTAAGATGTGTTACAATCAGACCCAAGGACAGGTTTTAAAATGAAATACAAGCAGCACTTCCTCCATCTCCCTACGTAAATCCAACTGTCACAGACTAACTAGTGAATTAACCACTGGAAGGTCACCACTCCTCCACAGTATTTTAACAAAACACACTATAGTATGCAACCTTTAAACAATCTACACAGCAGTGCTGCCTGCTTTTCTCTTGACATCATGTCAGCAATACTAGAAAAAGTTAAGAAATACTACAAGAGAAATACATAAAGGCACAGTGACATTACAACAAAGTCTTATGGTTTTACTTGTCCCCCTTCCATACAACCCTCTAGAAAATGGTCACAAAGAACCCTAAGACAGAAGATGAGGGTCAAGCTTCTTCCAGTTAGTCTGAAGACCAAACACTTGGTTGAAGGATATGTTTCTCTCTCTGCATAGAGCAGACATAGTGAGACAAACATAGATTCACTCTGCTCATGATACATTTCAGAGCTGCAACTTTAATTTCTACAGCTCTATTGCCTGTATTAACAAAGCCCATCAGCCACAAACCCATGAGGCCTGGGAAAAGTGTTGATTCTAAAATTAGCATTTTAGAAAAGTAGCACTGCTTTTCTCAAAGCATAATTAAAAAATGTACCACTTCTATTAAACTATCAAAATCTTGAGTTCACATGTCAAGTAACATATGATTGCTTTGAAGAGCAGACAGCTTTTCAGTCTGAAGAGAATATTATTAGCATTCACTACCAAGTGTAAAACAGTGATTGTAAGTATTACTCCACCTGAAACTGGTTGCTACCCAATGGGGAGAGCTTGCAGAGTTGTGTCTGGCACTGGGAATGGACTGTGGAACAGACTGTTTCAGCGTGGATGCTCCCTTGTATGACTTCATTTCCTTATTAGGTTGAGAGGGTTTCATTCCCTGAGCACATGCTTTGTCTTTCATCTAAAAACCAGGCAGAAAATTGTTGAATAAATGCTACAAACACTAATTTTCATTTGCTTAATCAAACAAACTACTTAAAGTTGTCTACTCCACTTTAAGTACAACAACTTTGCAGAAAGACCCCAAAATACAAACTCTGCCTTTTATGAACTAGATCAACACAAACAAATATATTGCTAATCCAACCTCAGTCCTCTCTGGATGAAATCCTTTTGTGAAGTCAGGCGACTGCAAGTCTCTGGGACTACCCACTCCTGCATAACTACCTTCAGAGTCAGATGTTAAGAGTTCTGCAAGTGATTCTACAGAGTTAGTTTTATCCAGTTTTACTGAGCCTGGAAATAAGAAAAGATAGTAAAACTACTAAGTCATAAGAGCCAGACTAAACAAGGCTTAAAAAAACCAAAAATTATTCACTCTATATGATGAACACAAAATAACCAGAAGTTTACCTAGTCCTGAATACTAGGCTGTAATAAGCTTAAGCAAATTTTAGACTACCTTAAATATTTTTTTCAGAATAATATTAGTCCCAGTTTTCTTACTCTGTCTCACAGTGTACAGTTTTAAGAAGTAACACTGACACTTTTTCCTTGAAAATAAAGTTTTCTACCATCTTTTCAATAAAAAGTGACTAATTTATCTTTTATATTCCAGAAAAAAACTAACAACCCACAACACATAAGTAGAAATGTTCCACTTACTAAAACCACATGAGAAAAAGTGTCCATTATCTTTATTTGATAAAGTAATTGCTTTTATCTGAACTTTGAGCACAAGCTTAAAATGACAAATGTCCTTTCAAGAAAACCTTAATCTTAAGAATTCACTATTCACATTCAAGTATGGTGTTCACTACAAAAGAATTAATCTAAGATTTCCTTACTGAAGTACAGAAATGGCACTGCATATTATACTTTATGTTCTGGTTTTATACCTGAAAGGAATCTCTTTTCCACTGACCTGTAGATGCTGGACTCTGAATAATATCTGAGAGATTATATCCTCCAGAGCTGTCCGACCGTTTTCTTGGCTTCTTTTTTGCCTTATTTTTTGCTTTTTTGAAAAGGGCTTCCCTATTTAAAACAAACAAACAAACAGAAACAAACAAAAAAAACCCCAAATGCGTTAAGCCACAGAAATTGAAGCTCAGAACTACCTGTGTCAATGTCAAGTTTTTCAGTCAACAACAGCAGTTACACTCCAAGCAGTAGTACCTCGTCCAACCAGCTGGCAATAGCTGCTTGCTCCCCCTCTGCTTATGCACTGGCACAGCTGTTTCATAAATGATTTGGGGAGACAAAAAGAATCCAGGAGGAAAAGAAAAAATTCTTTTCAATCTAGATCTAGTCTGTGGACTATTACACTGCACAAAGACCTGCTGAGACAGTGGAAGGAAGATACAGCTGCTGCACAGACTGGCACTGCCACCTAGGTCAGATTAAACCTGCTACACAGCACAGCAATGGACTTAAAGCAAATTACATACAAGTCTCCACTTTTTTCTCTCTTGATTTCTCCTGAATTAGTGAAGTTCAATAAACTCCACAGTTGGTCTCATTTTTCATCAACACAAACATTGCCATCATAATAATACTGATTTTACAATAAAGCAGGTATAGGGCCATGTTACCTAAATGTCACGTGTTCCTGTATATGCTATTAGTAAGAGTGGAATAAAACAAAAGGCATCTTTCATTTTAAAAAAATTAATAGAAATTCAGAGTTATATGAATCACAGCTACAGTAACCTATTTAAAAAAGTCTCTTCAAGAAGCTTTTTGTGAAACAACTGTACAGCTACTTATTCAATTTTGCATCACTAACTTACAATGCCTGGGATTGTGTTATTTTTTAACCCTTGGACTGCCCAATTCCCTAAGGGCCATTTATCACTTAGCCCTTAAAAATCCTGAATGGCTTGAAGTTTAATACAAAATAGCCTCTCAGCTCCCTTGATCTACTAGTTCTACCTAGTTCATTTAGCACAGCTTTTCCTGACACAAGTGCTCAGAACCGTATACAATGATGTAGGTGAGGTTTCATCTGCACAGTGACATTGTATCCCACTATTTGGAAGCCTGCTACCAAGTCATCCTATCAGGTACAAAACTTCATGTTTCACTTGACAATTCTGTAAATACGAAGAAACGCAGATTATCAAAATTTTTAAGGAGATCTATATCGTACATTGAAGTCTTGTTCTCTCTCTTTTGATTTCTCCTAATTCAGTGAAGTTCAACGAACTCCACATTTGGTCTCACACATACACAGACACTCTCCTCACATGCACAACTCCCAAACATTATTGTGAATGCTTGTTTTACAACCTTTACTCACATGCTATTTATAAATTGAAAGAAGTGCTCTGCTGCAGGTTTATTATATTTTCAAATACTGAAGGGATTTTCTTTGAAATCTCCATTTCTTAATATTTCAACTCTGAACCTAAAGGGAGTCAGGCACCATGAAAATAGGTATTTAATACAGACAGTTCATCTAGTTAAAAATATTGATGAAAAACAGATACTTACTGAGAATTTTGTTCTGTATTCATTTCTTCTCTTAAAACAACAAAATTCTCTCCATCTTCAGGTTCAAAAGAACTTATGTCAGGGCCATCTGGATATGGGGTGATTACTCTCCTGACCATAGCTGGAATCTATAGTTGTAAAAGCCATTACATTAAGTTTCTCTTAAGTTGTATGCTGGCAAATATAAGATCTCTTGTAAAAGGACCAAAACTGACTGTCATTTAAAAACACTATCACAGATCAAGTAATTAATTATTTAACAAGCTTATAAACTTAAGTTACATCTTTAAGCAAAACAGGAGAACTATTCTGACAGACTCAAAACACCTGTTTCACCTATCTAAAACTCCTGACAAAATATGCTTCAAGGTTTTGCAAATATTTATCTTTTACAATTAAAAAATACTGGATTATAATGTGTCTTGGTTTTCACCTTTGCATTAAAGCTCAACTTTCACATTATTTTTCTTACTGATTTTAAGATCTATACAATCACTTTGAACTTTACACTGGAGAAGTATAATTTTCTTTCTTCTCCTTTCTTCCAAGTAGCAGATGCACTTTTCCATAGGTTTTGCTTATGCTTTTTCATGCAACAATTGTTAATTACAGAACATTAATACATTTAGCATATATAATTCATTAATTCTAAAGACAAAATACTGTTGCAGCAGTAGCTAGTGAAAAATGAAATATGAGCTCTTTAGGAGTGATAATTGCAGCAGCCAACCTCATCTTTTCAGTCAGATGTTTCACATTTAGCCTGTCATCTACACACCTTGCAGATATGTATTTATTAATCACCTATTCTCATTTTAAACCTAATCAGCTTACACTCAAGTTGTACAACTTACCATTTTCCTGTAATAAACAGAAAGATCCTTCACAACATCATCACTTAAGACATCCAGAGTCCTTAAAAAAAAACCAAACCAAAAAAAACACAAAAGAAATTTATCTTAGCAGCTTATTAAAAAAAAAACAAAAACAACCCAAAAAAAAAACCACACAGTGATGAAAAATTCAAATTAACGTTTTGGATGAATCTCACCTACAGGCATTACCACCTATTCATGGTGGTCAGAGTCAGAAGGAAATTGAACACAAATTATTAACTAATATAAACTAATCAATGCCTTTGCTGTAAGGGAGGATAAACACACAACCTTTCCACTTACTTTTATTTAAGGTCAGAGCCAATACAGACCTATATAGTTAGGTTACCATGAACTGGTCATTACTTTCTCTATTTCTGCATATTTTCAAGTTTTCCTGACATGTATCTAAATGCTCCAAGTCTACGTAAATTCTCCTATAAAACTCAACCCAACATCCCTACACATTTATGCCAAAAAATAATTCTATAGCAACACACTGGACTCAACAAAACTGTCTTGCCCATGTGAACAGTTCTCCTTGCACAAAGCTGTCAGGAATAAGTTCCATCTGTCTTCGGTATCAAATTAAAAGTTTTTCTACCCAATACTAACATTTTTGGATTTTTACTAAAATACAGATACAGTCTTAATCGTAGTTAGAATTCTGCATGTTCTTTTCAGGCTTAAGGTGAAACAAATCTGAATTCAGAGTAATATTTAAAGCAATGTTATTAGATTTTCTCTCCAAAATCAAAGGGTAAAATGTTTATACTTTTTACAGATATGACAAGGAAAATGGCTAATATGAATAAACTCCTGTGATGCAAGTTGAGCAGCTGTGTGACATGGCAAGGAAGCGCTGGCATTCTGAACTATTTCAGATCTCTAAGAATTTCTTTAGGTGAAAAGAGCTTAACAAAAAGGACAGTAAGAACTAACAATAGAGACGGGTTTTTTCTTTGGTTGGGGTTTTTTTGTGGTTTTTTTTCAAGTTTTTGCTAGAAAAGAAGTTCAATCAGTGCTGATAAGGTTTGCTCTGAAAAGATGGTATGTACTTAGGAAGCAACTTGAAGGCCTGGCCAAGAGAAGGAAGGCCAGAATGACTGGCCAGAAGGCCAGAAAGCAAGGACAATAAATTAATTTGTTCTGCTCTCACTGCAGACAGTTAAAGCAAAAAGACTACAAATGGCAGGCCCATCCTCCCTGGAAAATGCAGCAGCTGTACAGTAAACCTACTTCAAACAAATTAAATATGTATAGTAACAATCATATTTAAAAAAAGCCCAAACAACCCTAAACCAAAGCAAACAACCAAATAAACCACACAACTCCCTTCCTCCAAAAAAAACCAACCCCCAAATAGAGAACAAAAAACCACCCCATAGCAGTTTTATGCATCTTCAAAAAACACTTCTAAAACCCCAAAAAAGACTAGACCTAATGTCAAAGCCCACTGAAATTAAGAGAGGTTTTTACACTTAATTCAGGCTCTTTGTGGCAGACTGTAACATATGTAAATGGTACAGTATGTACAGATATTTAACTACTTTCTCTCTCCCTCTCTAGTAAAAATGAGCCTACCTTCAAACTAGTAGCATTCAGTTGCATTTTAACATTTAACTGCTGGTATTAGTTCTTCCAATCCTTTTGCCTTTTTGAGACGTTTAAATTCAACAGCTAATACATGAACACACTGCCATTCCTACTAACCTTGCTTCAAGCAAAGCTGCCATATTGAGTCCTATGAACTGCAAGCAGGACAATTTTAGCTGTTCAGCTTTATACATGGCAGAGAACTCCAACAGCTCGGCAGCATTCTTTAAGGTAACTGCAGAGAAGAAACAAGAAAGTAAATCAGACAACTTGCTGTACTATCAAGCAGCAGCTTTTAAGACTTATTGTACAGCATGACCTAGTAATTGAAACATATTATATACTTCTCCATTCCTAGAAAAAATGCTAAAGGTCAAAATGGCCATAAACTATAGCAAGCCCCATGTAACTTTGTAGCAGTTTGAATGCAATGGCTAATTCACAAGAACAGAAAGCCCTACCTGCAAACAGACCAGTTTTAATATATTGAAACTCAGCAGTCCAAAATAGAGGGGGAAAAGAAAGCTAAAAATAGCAAGTTTCATATACAGCATAAATAGTTCCTAAAGTTCCAAATGTTCTAATGTAGTAGGGAGGAAGAAAAAATAAGGGGGGTGGGTGAAGGGGTAAGGAGTGTGTGTGGGGGAAGGCCAGGGGGAGAGAGAGGTAGGGATCAGGGCCAGGGGAGAGGAGTGAAATGGAAATCAGTAAGAAAGACAAGCAAAAATACCAAGTTATGCAAAAACCCAGTGTTTTCTAGAAGAGACAGGTCTTTATAGACATATAGAAACAGCACTGTATCAAACAAACAACAGAACTAGTAGAACTAAATACAAGGATAGAAACAAACATATAATAATTTTGTTGTATTTTAAAGAGAAGATGCTTGAATTCAATGAAATAATGTTTTTGGAAGGGGACAGTTAGCTTTTTTCTTTTTTTTTACTTTTTTTTTCTTTATTAAAGAGCATGAGATGAAGACGATGCATAAGGAATGGAAAATTATGCTAACTGAGAACATTGCTCAGACTAAAGATGCAACTGCTAGCTGTGCAATGAACAGCAAAATGTAATCAGTGCAAAGGAATATAAGCAAATAATTCTGTGCCGAAAAAGACAAGAACCTCTATAAACCCTATTTTTTATTCTCTAACCCTTTATAACACAAGCAAAAGAACTCACGTTTTTCTGCAATGGCTACTTCACAGATTTCTTTGAGTCTGGATATAAGAAGTTGGTCTGCTACCACCAGGACGTTACATATGAATTCCACGTTTTGCGAATCTGGAAGACAAAACATCATGTAAACACTGTGGGCAAATCAAAAGCAACTATCACACATACAGCTTCAATGAGATTTTACCAAGGAACAAATATAATGGCTTTGCAAATTTTGGTGGGATTTTCACACCACAAGGAATAGCTTAGAAGAGAACCAACAGTCAATTTTTTAAGCAATAGGAGGGAAAAGGAAAACTGCAAAAGAAAAGAGGCCTGGGGTACAGCTATTACCTCACACTCTTCAGTAGGAGTCACAAAAATTGGGATTTTTTTTTTTGCGTATAACTTCAGCACAAGCATGTTAAGTACTGAATTTCTATTTTAAAAATACAAAAATTGCAAGAGCTACAGTTGAAAATACGTTAATTGCACCTTTTATGGCAAGAGCTTCATCTGTATACAGGTAATCTACAATTATCTCTAGTATGTCAGAATGGATTGGCATTTCCAGAGCTGAACAACAGGTAGCCTAAAAGTATTAAAAAAAAAAAAAAAGAAAAAAAGGGTAAGAGAAGCTGAGTACTTGGAATAAAATACAAAATTAAGACAGAGACTATAGTTAGCAAATAACTCAGACTGAGGGTCACATTTTCAAAGTTAAACAATTATTTAAGCATTTGTACAAAATCTGTTTAAGTTCCTCCATTCAGAATTCACTGTAGCAGAACAACTAAAATCTGCCCAAACTTCTGAATACATGAAACAATTCAGTGTTTCATCACTTTGATCATCTTCTCCAACAATCCTCTTTGATTATATTACTTTATACACAGTTGTCCAAAAGTAGAACTACAGGAATCCCCTATGCAACTACTGAACTGCTCTCCTTTCAAGGTCAAAAGATCTAGTGAAATCACAAGTTCCCAAGCAAGAACAAAATTAAAGTGGTCAATACTGTTAATCTCTCTGAAAACAAGGCCCTCATCAAACCCTCCATTTGAAGGACCATCCTAACCATTAAGGTAAATCAGTGTAAATCATGTGTCCCCATTCACTTTTATGCAGCATCACTGCTTAACAACTTTGTTTTATTTCAAGTGGTACTGAAGTAAAGTTTAATACTAAAATATTTATTTTGCTTTAGAACATGCTACTGGTAATGACATATTTTCCATCTAAAGTTTAAAAACCTCTTACAGACATTAAGATTTTTATACGACATCTAGAGCACTTGAATCACAAAATATTTACTTATTAATTTAGGTTGATTTAGATTTACTTATGAAATAATAGATAACTTACAAACTACATAAAATTGATATAGAAATCAATGATACAAATGGACACTGAACATTTAAAAAAAACTGCCTTAAATCCATCATTTGTCTCACAGTGTTACAATTTGTTTCCTCGGGGCTGACTCAGGAAAAGGCAGCACAGTAACTTAGAGGTGAAGTTCTGCTTTGCAGCAGAACAGAACTGTCAGTACTTTACCAGGTTCTTAGATTTACATATTGCCGGAAAGCTGTGAAACTGCAAAAACTCCTGCACGCTGCTTTAGCTCTCAGCCTCAGAAAAATGCTTCTCCACTTACACCTCTTCTCGCTTTCCATAAACATTTTCAATAGTATTCAGATATTTAAACAGAGGTATTTAGTGAAATTACAGTGTCCAGGAACAACCAGGGTATTGACACACAGCTAGCAAACAGGAACAAATTAAAAATCTACACCTTTTGAAGCAGCAGTTAAGCTAAGTAGAATAGTCCCTGATATCCTCTATTTCATTAAACAGCAGAAGTCAACTGGAGGTTCTATACATTGTCTCCTGATCCTATTGTATCTTGCACTCACTATGTGACAAGCTATTCCAAACTGCATACTATTTAAATTTTAAGATCTTTTATAGAAAGAAAATGAAAATTCATCCTAAGCAGTATCCCATAAGTCCAGTACTTTTTATAAATCCATGAAACAGCTCAAACTAAACCTCTAAAACAAAAGTAATACTTTAATTTCCCTTGATATACAGTATTACATTATTACTCTCATTTAATACACAATGTCAACAGTGCAAATGTAGAGTAACCAAAAATGTGGTTTGTTGTTGGTTTTTTTTTTCTTGCAAACAAGATCCAAGAATCCAGCCTTTCCTTTTCCCCATTATTTAGGTTATGTTACTACAGGAAAAATCTGAAAAGCTCTCACTTATTTGATGGGAAAAAAAACATACCACCACATATGTTTTTGGCAAGCTTACCTCAATCCATGAGCTGCTTAACATGCTGTGAAAATAATCTGTAAAGAAAGGCATTTCAGTTCAAAATGCAACAAAATGACAGTTTAAAGAGACAATATGACTTATGTTATATAAATATATATAAAAATACACACACATACCAAGTCTTGCACAAAGTACACACTTATGACACGGGAATTCCTTTCCATCTAAAGATTTCAGGGTCACATCGCAGAGGTATGAACTAGAAGATATTTAATAGGATCAAAACCGTGACTATTAAGAAGATCTACAAGTTGTAAACTCTACAAATAAATGCTAACTTTAGCAAGTTAGTATTTATTCTTTGAAATAAAACACACCTGAACTTTAATAATATCAAAGAAAATGAATCCAAAAGTACAAGCACAATCATTTTCAGAGAGAATTTTTTTTCCAAACTCGAGCTCTCAAAATTCTATCTGAATTAATTCCTTCAAAAAAACATCAATTCCTGATATGACCAAATAAATTAATTATGGCTAACTTTAGTCAATCTTAAATGATCTATGTTAAGCTACAGATTTCTTTTATATCAGTAGCTACTATAGGCTTTCATGAACCATTTTAAGAGTGCAATAATGCAAATTCTATTAAAAAGTTACTTTTATGCAATGTTGTTTTTACTATGTAAATAAGACTGTTCAAGACTTTGGGTATAAATAACTCAATCCCATCAATGGAATTAAGAAATAAATATCACTTTTCTCAAAAGCAAATTAGAAAAAATATTATCCATTTGCTTATTTCCAATCTGCGTAGTCCTATTGTCACAGCAAGCACATTTACAGAAGTCAAACTGCTTTTGACTGAATTACTCACAACACTTCTCCTGACATTAGCATTCTATGACACAGTTAACCCACAGAACACATTGAGGTACAGTAAAAAGAAACAAAAATATACCACACATAATCTATATGAGATTACTAATTTAGAGATCAGTCTATAAGCATCTACAAAGAACTTCCAAACACGAGTTACTGTGAAAGGGACAAATGTACACCAGAAGTTAAAATACTGCTGATCAACCTTAGTCTGCACGTAATAGAAAAAGAGATGACATAAGAGGAAGATGATGGGGGTTGGAGAAGCTTGATTTAAAAAAAATTACCATTTCTTCTGATTTAATTTTGGTTTGTTCCCATTCTTCTTGTTGACAACAATAATTTTTCCATTTTCTAACCGGACTCCATCCAACCTGCAAATCAGTAACATTAGTAATAAGCAATACAATTAGTATACAGTTGAAACCATTAAGAACAGTTTCACCAAGTAACAGCTCATATTGTGAATATGAAAAACAATCAAAATGATTCATCATAGAAAACTAGAAAGGGCTAGTTGTTATTTCAAAGTCTTCACTGCAAATATAAAATATACCTGATATTCTTTCCAAATCTTAGCTATCTGATTTATTATTTTAGATGAAAGCTACATTGTATAGTTAAGGCCAAAGTTCCACACCACAGGGTCAAAAATGTACAAATAATATATACTGCTACCAGTGAGTTATCTGAGCAAAAACAGCAGTTTAGAAGAGATGCATGTTTCAGCACAGGCTTTTTTAGCATCCTAATTCATCAGAGAGACTTATGAATGGGATGGTAAAGACACAGGAGTATTGCTGGTGCATTACAAAGTAACACACTTCCAAAGGCAAAGTGCTTTACCATGGAAATTTCACTCAGGAACACAGTTCTAGCAGCAGTATCTCAACTTTGCTGTGTGTGCAAAAATTACAGTGACGAAAACTGCTCTGAAAAAGCTCATTCCCTTTTTTGAAAGGACAAATGCAGAAAAGAAACCCCAGACAACTGTGTAATCTGTGTAATAACGTTCTACAGAGACACTTGGTCTCAATTCCATTTGTTTCACCATGTAACATAAAATTAACAACAGT
>JAWWLV010000121.1:81062801-81074324 GCA_035041135.1 Platyrinchus mystaceus | reverse complement strand
CTGTGTAATAACGTTCTACAGAGACACTTGGTCTCAATTCCATTTGTTTCACCATGTAACATAAAATTAACAACAGTTAAATAAGAATTCGGTTTTGATTTGTGTTGTTCTACACAAAATATGTTTGCTGTCTATGGAAAAACTTCTAGACTATGGACCACAGTATAGAAATTAATCAGTCTAAAACTCAGTTAGATCAGCTGTCTCTAACAAAACAAGTACTGACGTTTTAAAACAGCCATTCTGGAAAGTCACATGATTTGTATCAGATATCAAATCCCACAGAGCTCATGGCTTAAAAGATACTGTCAGGGTTTAATTTGTCTGGCAGGTAACCACCACACAGCTGCTCACTCACCCTCCCCCCCACCACCCACCAGTGGGATGGGGGAGAGAACCAGGAAAAAAATAGTAAAATTTGCGGGTTGAGATAGACAGTTTTAACAAGGTATAAAAGCAATGGAAAATATTAATAATAATGGTAAAAGAATTAGCAAATACAAAACAATTGACACATGATGCAATAACTCACCATCTGCCAACCAATGCCCACTTCCAAAGCACCATCTCCTCACAATTGCCTCCCAGTTTTCACTCAAATATAAGTGTCTTAACTTACATTGTTGTCATAACAACTAAAGTTAAATCAGCTTACATAGAAACACTCCATGAAGAGTTTGCTATAATATAAATTTAATATGTATATATTATAAATATAATTTCCTTTCACCCACCTTCCACTTAAATTGCTGAGTCCGAATTTCTTTGCTGCACTTTGCAACATTTTAACGAGGTTAGCTTCTTCACCAGCTTTGCCTTTTTTAGATTTGCTCTTCTGTTTTTCATTCATAACTTCCACTTGGTTATTTCTATAAATCTCAAATGCAGACTCTCCATTAACATTTTCATCAAAACTCATTTTGCTCAGATTAGAAATTAAAGTATCTTGATATTCTTCTGATTTTTCTTTATATGGGATTTTTGGTTTATAACCATGAGTCAAAAGATCACAAGTATCAGTGTATATGAACTGCAGGAGGTATGCAAACAGATCTGGATGAACTTTCTCTATTACATAAAGATCACATCCAACAGCATCTTCATCTTTACGGTAGATGTCTGGAGTGTCTAGCTGGTTGTCACTGGAAACAAACAGCTTCCTGAAGAAGTCAGAGCGTACAGCCAAGATGTATTTGTGCACGGGGTACGTTCTTGTGCCAATCTGAAAAGTCACATCATGGATGCTGTCCATTTCATCTGTTTCATCTAACAGTTTGCCAAAATCCATTCCAAAACTTGATAATGACACACTTGGAATTTCATAGAGACTAAAATAAAACAAAATACATTTTAAAACCAAAATCTACAAGTTTCATAAAATTTTACATAGTTTGTTTGATAAAGTGGATGAGGTGGTTTCCATTTGGTTTGTTTGGGTTTTTTCTTACATTGCTGCACTACTCAACATTTCTTGTCCTATTCTTTGCAAAAACAACTAATAATATGGTATTTAGGCAATTAAACCACACATGTAAGACCTCCCTAGCTTCACAATATCAAATATGGTATTTTGTCTTTACAGTGGACCCAATAAATACGTATTATCAGATCTATCTTATCTTCATCTCATTTTTCCAACAAGAAAACACAAAAATGTTTGCGATATTTCATGTCACAAACCAAAGCAATACAGAAAAAAACCCCTAACGTTTAGCTATTTATCAGAAATATTGGAAACTACTGTGAGAGTATAAGAACCATGGTTCAGTATTCTACTTATTTTTTTTTACTTTATATATTTTTTTCGACCAAGCAAAAATTCACTTTTCACTTTTATTTAAAAGCTGATTATTGGTGATTACTGAAGGGGTGAATTTCTACAGTATTTAGAACTCAGAGTGTGTTAGGAAATGCAGGGCAAACGCTTGCCTTAAACATCTTAGATAAAACAACACAGTCTGTACGAATTATGCAAATATGCAAGCTGAGGCTTTTGGGTAACTTCAACATAGTTACTAACAAGTGCCATCCTCTAGCAGTATGGATAACCATATTTACTGTGACTTCTGTATGAGCCAAAAAATGGTTTGGAAAAGAATGATTCAATTGCAATCACACACAAAAAAGCGAAACACTGCCATTGGTGTTTTAAGTATACCTGGTTTTAGGATCTGACTGTAACACAGCAAAATTGCAGCCACTAGGGTCAGTGGCAATGCTAACAGCTCGGTGGACAAATGTTAGCTTCTCAAGTCGAATTCTTTCATACACACTGTTTGCATCATGTTCACAAGACACATCATATGAAGAATTCTGAAGGCTCGATACAAGTTCTGCTAAAAAAAAAGTGAATACAAATCATAGAAAGATCCTGACAATAAAAATGCAACTAATACAACAAAAAGGCAAGGCTGACTTTTGTATGCCCATTGATGGAGTCATTGAATAAGACTAAATCATGCTGAAGATTTCAGCTAGCTTATATCAAGTACATATAGGAGGAGAGTTTTTATCCAGAACTTCCTGTGGAAGTGTTTTGCCACTTCTTCATGTAAGGGAAAACACTCCACCTAACATTCAATGCAAACTCTTGTGGAATGAAACAAGTAGTGCATCAGTCATCAGTCACAGAGGAAAGAACAAACTCACCACATAATTCTTTACAGTTAGACTGTAAAGATTCAATTAAACTTTTATATTGATTTAAAGCACTTAAAAGCCATTAAAAAAATCACAGCTAACCTTTCTTTTCTGAGATTTTTTTCCCTTCTTCCAGCCAATTCCCTGTAAAGGCTTCACCATCCTGTGTGACAAACATTATTTCGTTCCCATTTAAAGCAACATCAGACATGAAGACTTGCCGGCCATACACCCAACGACACTGCTTCATGGAGCTGTTAGATGACTTCCAGCAGAACACCTACAATATAAATGTTTTAGAGAAAGGGGAAATCTTCATATCCTATAAAAGCAGTTACATATTACACACTACTTTTTTAAACACAAGAACATACCATCTCTAAGTTGCATATAAAAGAAGACATTCTTCAAAATTTTAGAAAAAAGTGTTACGAGCATCAAAGAACCCACAAGTAAAACAGGGAAAATCTATTATGATATCAAGATCCATTTGTCCATGAAGGGCATTTGAAAAGTTTCTCTGAATATTCAAATATCTTCATGGCAGTAATCTATAGTACAGGTTTTACTGACACGTCAACAAGGACAGCAAAAGGTGTCATCAAGTCAAGAAACATGTTTTAGTTAGTTCTTAATTTACAGATTTGCCTAACTGGTTTGCTTATAAATCAGAAAAAATTCAAAGCTAGCACACCAAAAATTTAAACCATTTCCTGTTAATTGTTTGACAAAAATCTTAGATTTCTCTATACTAGTCAAGGTTTTGAAATGGAGACCATAACCAAACACAAACTTCAAAATATTCAACAGGAATGTGAAACACTACATGCACAGCACGTCCCCAACAAGGTAAACTGAACATGTCAAGGAAGTGAACATAAAGAAATAGTCGCAAGCAAGGTAAAGCCCAGACATGGCATTAACAGTGCTAAAGTCAGACTTCCATCTTCTCCCATTGAAGGGCTTGCACAGGTCTGTTAACACCTACATAAGGAGAGGACAAAGCATCTGAGTATCCTATTTCCTTTCCCATCCCTCGAGCCCTACAGAATCACAGAATGGCTGAGGTTGAAAGGGATCTCTGGAGGTCATCTAGTTCAAACAGAACTACCCAGAGGTAGAGGAACACGTGTAGACAGCTTTTGAGTATTTCCAAGGATGATGATTTCACAACCTTCATGGGCAACCTGTGATAGTGGTGGATCACCCTCATAGTGAGAAAAGTGCTTCCTGATATTCAGACAGAACATCCTTTATTTCAGTTTGTCCCTACTCCCTCTGGTTCTGTCAGTGGGCACCATTGAAAAGAGCCTGTCTCTATCTTCTTTACATCTTCCTTAAAGTATACAATGATAAGGTCCCCCTTGAGCCTTCTCTTTTCTTGGTTAAACAGTACTTCCTTAAAGAAAGTACAATCAAGCCAGACCAGGAAGCACTGATTTAGGAAACAGAAGTATTAATATCACAACACTCTCCTTACTCAGTAATTTATAATGCCTAGAAGCACTAAAGATCCCAGCACTTGTCAGTATGAAATGTACATTGACACAGACCCACTGATGCAGGAAGATAAAGTAGTTTCTTACTGCTAAAGCAGTGTCCCAAAGATGTTAAAAGGGCACTACCAATACTACAGATGCTGGAGGCTAAACCTCATGTGCACAAATACTACACTGACCTGATGAACAGATCTCAAAACATAATTCAGTCAAAGGCAAGGAAAGAAAAGGAAATATCCACATAGCTCCCTTATTTTGATATATAAGATCAATTTTTAACATTCTTTAAGGCGGCATTTCAGTAAGAAAAATTTTTTGTAAACACCACTAGATGGCACTGAAGGCTTAACTCTCACAATGAGCAGGTCTCAGAAAAGGCTGAGATTCTGAAAGGTCCTATAAATTGGTACTTTATTATGGGAAGAAAATAATTAATCCACCACAGTATTCCAGTTTTAAGACAACACAGTGTCTACACTTAACTAACTATAAATAGTCAACTATTCACTAGGTTTAGGTGCAGCATTTACCCAATAAAAGGGATATTTCATCTACAGAGCAGCTGCATTTCAGCAAAGGCTCTAAAACTTCAAGTGCAGAGACTACTTCTTAGACTACTTCTGAAGGTATAAACATGCCTGGAGTAGGTGGGATGAGAGATGGGAGTTAAAAAACAAAACGGCAAAACATAAAAAACTAGAACACATAGACTATGTAATCACTTATGTATGTAAAAGCAAAGGAGTTTACATCTTCACTGAAAAGCTATTAGATGTACATAGATTTAAAAATAAACTACTGAACATTACTTGGTATAGCTCTTAACAAAAAAAAAGTCACAAGCAGCTCTACAGAAATGAATTGGATATTTTTTAGCTATGATTTTGTCCTGTCTTATGTTTAAAGTTTGATTAATCAGTATGCTATATGATTTCCAGGGACACAACTTACTCTTCCAGCTTCATCCAGCGCCAGAATGCAAATCTTCTGACCCCCATTTTCTTCAAGATGCTGGGTATCTACCTTATATTCCAAATATCCCCCACTGACAAGAACTTTTTTAAGGTTCAGCTGTCTAAAAGAACGCAAAAGGTTAAATTAGTATTTCTCTACTGTGTACTTATGTTACTTCTATGACAGTTATTTTTTTGTTTAGAGAAGGAGTAAAAAAATATAGTTGAGGCAGTGACACTGAAAAATTACTTATGTTTAGTTTTGCCCCACTGGTATTATTAACATAACTGCTAATAGTATTCTTTTACTACTTTAATAGTATTCTACTACAACTACTATTAGCAGACTATAATTTTTGTTTTGTTTTTAAGTAAGTCACATTGTATCTACAGGTCCTTTACAAAATTTCATGAGTGAAAACCAGTAGATGACGCAGCTTTGATTTCAGAATTCAATTAATTAAAAAAATTCACTTAGCTGTTTGTATTAAAACACCTATCTTATCCCAGCAGGTTATTTCTCAGGGGTTTGGTATATTTTGGCTTTTAGTGGATCAAAACCATACTCTTTATCTCTTCTCAGTTTCTTCGTATAAGAGCATAGCACACTGTATTAAGTTTCTACAAGTGCCAACACCTTCACTTACAGCCACGTAGAAATGAAGTATAAAATAATCATTACGCTATAATATGTCAATAAATACTGCCAGAATTTGAAATGAAGCTGTAATCCTAGCTGGGAGTTAGCTGGGCAAAATCTAATCTAAACAAATCTAATCTATTCCAGTCTGTTATTGCAAACTAAGTAAGAGAGAACAGGATCAAATAATTTCCTAAATTTATGAGTTAAGGATCCAGATTCTTCAACAGGTTTTACATGCAGGTTTTAGCATATGGACCAGACGATGTCACAAGGACCCTCTTACAACTTAAATTACTCTTCATAACATACTTTATCTGCACATTAATTATGAAATTCAGATCCCAAATTACTGATTCAAAATCATAACAATGTAAATAAATGGCAGATCTTCAATGCCTCTACAAAGATGTACTCATACAAAACCAGACTAATGGGAAGAAAAAACACCAGTTTCAATGTTTTAAACTTATGGCACAAAATATTTCCTCTTAGCGTGGGTTTTTTTTAATATCTTTGGTAAACAGCAAGTGGCACCTTAGCCTCATGTCATAACAAATGCAAATAAAGAAACAAACAAAAACGATAGCCCTAGTTCATATGAAAGAACTGCAAATGAAGAAAACACAGGACCGTTGTATTATCTGCACAAAAATCTTTAAAGACCTCCAAGTATATAACTACAGTGTAATCTTCACCTACTGTTTTTCATGACAAATTAGAAAAGTAACACATACTTTGAAGCTATCTTTTTGCACTGATAGTCTGCAAGTAAATAAATATCTCCTCTTTCAGTAACACATACTGTAGCACCATCACTTGCAGAGACCAAGGACACAGAGATGTCTTTATGGTGTAGAGCAGAAACCTGGCGAGGTGAAGTTACACATTTTTCTCCATTAGGATCCAGCAGATAACCTACAAAATACAACACAATCCAAAAACATTATTTGCTAGTCTACACATTGTACATTTAAAGGATATTTTGCTACACTACTTTGAAGAACCCTTAAACTCTTAAAGATTTTTTAGGTAGCTGGATAATTCCTCTTCAAAATAATTAAAGCAGGTAAGAAACACACCACACATGCTTGTTAGTTCACCAAAAACACCAGAAAACACTCAAAATTTGATACATGAAAATGAAGTAAGGCATATTCCACTAGGAAGCTATTTAATGCGGTTGTACTGCTTTGATTCCAAAAAAAGAATATTTATTTGATCATATTACAGTTCAATACAGTAGAAATAGTGTAACACTGGCATAACCTACAGATTATTTCAGCAACTGGAAGACACCAAAAAAGTTTGTCAGAAAAATTACTCTAAATGCACATAAGCATGAAGGCAGCAGTTACATGAAGTAGACAGGGTTGCAGCTGTAATGCAAGACCTCTGGAAACATTAAAAAAAATAAAAACAGGCCATTGCTGCTCTGCTGGGACAAGGAACCTAACAACAAGAATCTCATATAACATAACCCTGCTTTGTGTGCAGGGCGTAATTGCAGGGCACTTAGGTCTGCACCACCGAATGGAGCAGGGTACAGATATCCAGGAACAAGTAACAGAGTTACCTCTACAGCTGGAAGCAACGCTGCCTTATGACACTGCTGAAACAGTAAGGCCATGCTCAAACATCTTAAACAGGCAAGGTTTACCATCACAGGTCTATCAAGGTGCCCAGCTGACACAACTATACCACTTACAATTCACTTACTGTCTCTATGGTACTGCACTGGGACGTGCTAACCAGAATAATCCCAACAACACAAGCAACCACAAAAACATCTTATATGATGGATGCATATGAAAAAAAGGGCAAAAACAAACAAAGAGATATTCATGTAAAATACTTCTCTGACAAAGACAAGCTTTTTCACATACCTCTTAAACCTTAAATAGAAACACAAAAAGTGTTGGAACCTGAGGCCAGAGCTGATGCAGATTAACTGTAAGCACCAGAGCTAGCTAAACAGTTTTGTTTGCACACAGATACAGAACTGCAAAAATGCAAATCCAAACCAATACTGCAATACCTGTTTATCAAAAAAGACAAAAGCAATTAAAATATCCCATTCATACAACAAATCAAGAAGTACACTAATTGGTAATACATTTTTAGTAGGTTCTTCCTTGACTTCAGAATAATACAGAGTTAAGTGAAGCTTCTGCTAATGGAGTTGAAAAAAACTAGATATAGGCAAGTATCTAACTTAAAAAAGCAAGTATGGAAAAAGTTATCAGTATCATGTTTACAGTGCATGATGAAAGAAGGACATAGGCAGGAGAGCTGAAGGCTGGTTTATAATTTATTAAGGGCAGTACCAGCCAGACTGTTGGAAGGAGAGAAGCATGCCTTGGGGTAATTTCCAACTCAAACAGCAATGTTCTGTTTCCTCAAAGTATTCAGCAGCAGGACCATACAAGATACACGTAAGGCAGAAGAATTATAAAGAGTTCAAATAAGAAAGAGTCTAACTCCTATCATCTCAAAATGTGAAACTGGTAGTAATGAAAAATATTCTTCAAAAGCGGTGTGAAGGGATAATGTCATCAGACTGGTTTAAAAAAAAAAAAAAAGAGAGAGAGAAAAGAAAGCTTCAACCAGGCTTCTGTTCTAAGAAGCAGATGACAGGATAAGCATGAACAACATCTTTAAATGGCTGGATTTTAGGTTTTACTTTCAGAACACTTCTACCTTACCTAGTTGGCCGCCATTCAGCCCCATGGTATACACTGCTTCCTTAGTCCATAGCACTGTATGGAATCTGCCTGCAGCCACTCCAATCACCACTCTACCTTTCAGGTTTTTTGCCTGAACCTAAGCACAAATCCAAAGTACATCTTAATATTAAGCAGCAACAGGTGAATTTCACAAGTACAAACTTCTGACAACATTTAACTCCTAAAGTCGTTAAGAATGAAGCACTGACATTAATTCACCCACAGTCTAATAAATCAGGATTATTTCAGAAGTTTGTCAGGTGGGGCACTATTACAGTAGAGACAAAAAGAAATAAACTTTTTGCATTCTCTAATCAGAACTGGAATCAAGTCTCCTTAGGCTGTCTTCATACATAAGATTTTGAACAAGACTACACAAGACATGTTTAAGACAACCAAAGAAGACTCAGGTGCTGCAAAATGTCAGTTAAAAGTTTCAGCTTGCAAGTGTTAATGCCCTAAACAACACTGCAGAACACTACACTACCGATTCCACACTTCGAATTTAACTTGATTTTCCAGATTAGGATGAAAAAATCAAAAATACTGTGGATACAGAGCTGTCATTACACAAATGACGGGCATCCCATGGTAACACAAAACACTATCCTGTTGCATTTTGGCCAATAATTCTTTTCTACTTTTATAACACTGGTAGTGCAGTGTTGATCTACTTCAGTTGAAGCTTCCTCTCTTCTTTACTTACAAAAAAATAAAATTTAAGAGATGAAGCATAGAAATATAGTCAAATTGTTGATGCCCATACCCTCTCTTCCCTGTCACTATTCTTCCCAAAGCACTGGCTCCAGAATCAACAGTGCTTCCAGCACAGGATATAACGATCAAACCTTGAGAGCCATCATCCAGTCATTCAAAAGGGGTAAAGAGCACAAACGTCAAATAATACACACCTATTAATTTTACATCACTTCAGCTATAGAACAATTTGAGGAAGAAAAGGGTTTTGGCAATTTTACCCTGTATCGTACTTCACACTACAAATAGCAGTGTTCAGGTTACAAACTAAGACATTTATCAGGACACAGTTAAGTATTTAAGATCTGAGATATATGATAAGACAGAAACAAGATTTATCTGAACTCCCATTAAACGTGGTTGTCCTAAAAAAGTTTAAAAGTTATTTCCATAATCTTCACATTTTACTTTCTGTTAAAAAAAATAAAAACAACAAAAAACAAACAATTAAGCTTTGACTGATGTTACTTTTACCTGTCTAGGAACACTGCAGTTAGAAGGAGGAGGAAGAATACCCAATTGATGGAAAGTATTCAAACCAAATGTATAAACATATCCATCTTCTGTTAAAACAACAGTATGATCCTTAGCTGCAGCTATCTGGGAGCACTGATGACCAGCTAAGCCTTCTACAAGTCTTGGAACCTGAATAAGAAAAGAAATACTGATATAAAAATATACTGGTTTGATACTAACTGTTGGCCATCTATGACACCAAAGTAACACCAATAGAAAGTCATGACCAAATACTGACATACAGACAAATATGCATTTGAACACACAACACACTCATTACAATAATTACCACATCCAATGCAGTAAAATGAACCACTTTAATTTGAAATGCATCCTCTGCTATGAAGCGAGATGACTTTTAAACCACCTGTTCCAAAATTAGATTGGAAACTATATCTTCAGAACAGCTGAACAGATATTAGCTATCACCTCTTTTGTTCTCCTTTTTAAATTACCATGAACATTAAAGAATTCTCCCTCCAACACAGGATAATTCTAAGCAAATTCCACAGAATAAGGAAGTAGTTCTGTATCCTTGACTCTTCACGCCCTCTAACATGAGTTCTCCTTATTTACCTAGGCAAGATCCCAATTTTGACACAGCAATTTGGAAAAAAATTCTATTTTCATAGAATTGCTTTAAAAAGCTCTCTTCTTCAAAGATCTCCAGTCTTCATTATAGCATTCACCAACAGAATATCAAGTTCTACCAGATCCTGGATATTAGAAATTTTTAAAAATAACTGTGCTGCAAGCTAGATGCACACTACAGGTAGTGTGCACAGGATAAGATGCTTAAGTCTAATTGTCATTGTCATCATATCTTAGTCTTCTAGAATCTTAGTTTCCATATTGCAACAATGTACTATTCAAATGAATGATGGGTGAGTTTGCACTTAATAGCTGTGTAAGTCTAGTAAGAAGCTATCTTACCATCACTCTTCATGCCACTACAACTCCATCGTACTGCTGTTTCCTTTGTGACAGCCTTGACAATCATCAGAAGGCATCACAACCAACTTAAGAAGCCAGCCCAGACAAAAGACATTTGCTTTCACTTATCTGGCATCAGCTAACCTTTAAAACAACTCGGCCCTAACACAAAAAGTTTGACCGCTGTGTCTAGCTATCTTAAATTAAACTATATTTAAATGCACATTCCTTTACTCACTGCCACCTCACTACTAGCACTGGAGAGGTTTTTGTTATTTGGTGGGGAGCTAGAGGGCTGGTTTGAAATCAACAGCAAACTTGTTTTGAAAGTACATTGACAGAAATTCTAATTCACTTTTAAACTTGTTTGAAATAAAAGAAACATTATGCTAGACTGCATTAACAGAAAGCAGCGTACCAGGCATGTTTGTTCATCACCATGACCCAAGCGCCCTCCTTGTCCATGTCCACATGTATAAACTTGACCTTTGTGGGAAAGGAATACAGAGTGGAATTTGCAGAGTACCACCTGAAAAAAAACAAGGGCAAAAAAAGGGAGGGGAGGAGGCAATATAGGGCAAATTAATTTTCCTGGATAATCTGACAACATCTACCAAAAGTACTTTGTGAAGAAGTTCTTCTTTATTAAAGATATGTTCATGAAAATACAAGCAAGATACTAGCATTAAAGCATAGGACTGCCAAATCAAGGTACAAGAACACAAAATATTTGCTTTAAGTATATTATGTACTGCTTTAACCTCTGTGAAGAGATTGACAGTTTCAAGCATGGCCCCCAAGGCTAACAGAAGTTCAAAGACTGAGTTTTAAGGGCCACAATACTGCCTCAGAGGAGCTGA
>JAWWLV010000121.1:81029591-81062701 GCA_035041135.1 Platyrinchus mystaceus | reverse complement strand
TCAAGCATGGCCCCCAAGGCTAACAGAAGTTCAAAGACTGAGTTTTAAGGGCCACAATACTGCCTCAGAGGAGCTGAAGAAAACATGTTAAGGCTGCAGCAGATTGTCTGCCCTGAATGTTTGTTCAAGTTCTACTTTAAACTTCCAAACATACTCAAACTGAAGTCCCAAGAACTTATTAGAGTTTTCAATAACTGATAACTTCTTTGATACTTTTTCCCCCTCACACACCCGTCCAAGTTCACCGAGAAAGGTGCCCATGTAATACCTGTTTGATATACACGCCATTCCGAGGAAAAAGATCCACCAACTCAGGATGATGTTTACCCTGTTGACCACCATGACCCAAAGTGAAATTTATATTGTTTCCCCAGGTGTAGACTTCTGTGGGATCTGTAATGAAAAACATTCTCTCATACATTCTGTCATGTATGAAAACCATTAACACTTTCGAATCAAACAGGTGGCCAAAAATGACATTTTTATTTTTAAAATAACCTTTCAGTGATATCTGAACACCATTTTCTGATGAGTAAAAAACTGAAATCAATGTGTATTTCGTCAAGCTGCACCACTGTCCAGGGAGACCTTATGGCAGCCTTCCAGTACCTGAAGGGGACCTATCAAGAAGGCTGGAAAGGGATTTTTTTATAAGGGCATGTAGTGATAAGACAAGCGGGAATGGTTTCAGATGGAAAGAGGGTATGTTTAGGATTAGACAATAGGAAGAAAATATTTACAGTGAGGGTGGTGAGGCACTGGAAGAACAGGTTGGCCAGAGAAGTTGTGGATGCCTCATCCCTGGATGTGTTCAAGGCCAGGTTGGATGGCACTGTGAGCAACCTGGCGTAGTGAAAGGTGTCCCTGCACTTCTAGTCCAACGCCTGTGCTAAAGCTGGGTCATCTAGAGCAAGTTGCCCAGGACCATTTTCTCTCATGTTTTGAGCATCTCCAAGGATGGAGTCTGCACAACCTCTCTGGGTTATCTACTACATCACTTGCCTTTTTCCTTTTTCTTTTTAACCTCTGAGCCAGTCATTATTCCTACATTTTTTCTACACATGTGCATCCTGTGCCTACCACGAAGATTCTGTTCTTGCTTTCTTCTGATATTAGCAACCCCCTACCTTCAGGTATCTCGCAATTTACGAAGTCCTAATTAAAAACACAACATATTGTCTACACCTGTACATACATTAATACATTGGTGACACATCTCCCTAGAAAACATGAATTTAATATTAAATTTCCTACCAGTTTTCTTGAACACCACATGGATAGGCCTATCTTTCATCACAAGATCCAGGGCTGATAAGCCTTCCTTATCCTGGACATACAGACTAACGCCATGCTGAAAGTGAAGGAGAGAAGGGGAAGAGAAGAACTGAAGTTCATTTTAACTGCACAGGTTGAAGTAAACCACATAAACATTTAAGAAGCTATACAAATCTTTAATTGGAGTTTAATAGTGATAAAAGAAAATCTTCAGATTTAAATAAACTGTGAGCAAATCTAAAAAAATAAACAGTGCAATTCTGTTCAGCCACATATACACCTATTAACTGGGATTTTATCGTCTGAAGGATGTAATCAGTGAAATACAAAGTAAACAGATTTGAAGATAATGCACTGACATCTAAGAATGGCAAGTATTCATCAAAAATGCATTTACCAGCTTCAAAGAACATATTTTCTTTAATTGGCATGTTTATAACATCAGTTTTGACAAGCTAGAGAAGTAAAAAATAAAAAAACTACTATGACTTTGAACACAAGCAAGGAACAGTGGTTCACAGCTGCTGAGAAAAGACAAGAGGACACAAACAGCCAGACAAGAGACAGTAGGGAAGGTTCAGAGGCAGAAAACATGAACAGTTCATTCCTTTAGAATTCAGAGAGACATAGACAATCTCTGTAAATACCATTTTCTCAATACAAAAGTGTGTTGCTACACCAGCATTGGTTTTAAGGAAGTCAGGTGTCATAAACCACTTCCCTGAAGGGAAAAACTGCAGATGTTCCCAACAGAACCTAATGGATAAAACAGCTGTACCTATGTACCCCAGCACATGGCTAACACACAGGAAAACCTTATAGAATCTCACAGGTAAGAGGTAAACACATGAAATACAAAAATGGAGGGAGCACAGCTCACAATTCCTTCAAGCATGACAGAAGGACACCTAGCCATATCTGAAAATAGGGATTTTAACCCATAATTTTCCTTGGAAAAACACTAGCCAAAAGAACAACAACATATATTCTCCAAATTATAAAGGCAACCCTATTAGCTACAGTGCTGGTATTAACTCACTATATGACAGAAAGACTGATCTATTTCTTTGACTTAACCGGTAGTTGGATATTCTTTACTTTGGAAGTCATTTAAGTCATTCACAACCAGACAGAGGCTGCAGTGATATTCACATGGCCTGAATTTGTGAAAACAAACCCCAATCCCTGATTGGCAAATCTTGTAGTAAGATACAGTCTGAGACAAGGGCATGACTGCCTCCAGCCCACAGCAGAAGTCTGTCATCCACATTAGTTTAGGGCGCCAGGGGCTGATTCTGGGGCCGCTTTAGGAAGTTGGTTAGAGCACGGTGCTTGCTAATAATGACAAGGTCACAGGGTCAATCCCCAGACAGGCCATTCACTTAGGAGTTGGATTAAATGATCCTGATGGGTCCCTTCGAACCCAAATATTCTGTGACTGAAGTATACTGGTTGTTGCAAACACTACTGCTTAATATCTTCAGTAATAGCCTGGGTAATGGGCCAGAGTGCTCCCTCAACAAAGGTGATGATCGAGGAGGAGTGGCTGATAAGTCAGAGGATTGTGCTGACATTGAAAAGAAAGAACCTTGACAGGCTGGAGCAATGGTCCCAGGGGAATCTCATGAAGTTCAACAAATGGAAATGCAAATCCTGGCCCTGGAGAGGAACGACCCAGTGTACCAATACAGCTGGAGGCCAAATGGCTTGAAAGCACCTTAGCAGAAAAGGACTTGGGGCTTCTCGTAGACAACCAGCTGACCACAAGCCAGCAATGTGTCCTCACAGCCAGGAATGGTGAAAGCACCCAGGGCTGCCTCTGGGACCGCTGCCAGCCAGCATTACTCAGCACTGGCAAGCCACAGCTGGAGTGCTGGCTTCAGGTCTGGGCTCCCAGACGTGGATATACAGGACCGAGTGCAGCAAAAGAGCATGAAAATAATGACTGAGGCATCTGACATACAAAGAGAAGCTGAGAGAGCTGGGATGCTTAGCCTAGAGAAGGTTTGGGGTGGGGGAGAAGGACAGCATGCTTTATCAAGATGCATAATAACTAGCTGATTGGAGGTGAGGTTTGGGATCATAGCAATATCAGTGACAGAAAAAGTGGCAACAAGCAGAAATTGAAATATAAGAAATTCTGTTTAAATCTAAACCCCATTTTTACTGCACTGGTATTAAAACATTGGAACAGACATGTCTGATGCTCTGTTCAAAATCCAGCCAGACAGAGCCCTGGGCAATCTGGTCTAGTTGACCTTGCCTGAATATGGGGGTTGGATCAGGCAATCTTTAGAGATATCCTTCTAGCTCAGCTATTTTGTAATTCTATTCTATAATCTGTTCCTGTTGTTGCTATAATACCTTAAGAACATATCCTTTAAATAACACAGTACAGCAGAGACTTCAGTTAAGGAACTGAGAGACAGAGCACTCTCCATGAGCTGGTTTTTTTCTGCTTCTTAGAAGAGTATCAGCAGAGCTGGCTATCACAAAAATCTCATTTGTTTATGCAATTGATGGAAAAGTAAAATACATCCGGGAAAACCTCTACAGGCCTCCTGTAAGCAAACACCAAAGATACAGATATACACACATACACTAGAGCACTGAATACTTTTTCATACATCAAGCACAGAGTTACCAGTTTTCTAGAGAACAGAATCATGTACAGTTCTTATAAAAACATCTACTTTGGAAAGTTTAATGAAAACCTCCTCACTAGGCAAGGAAAAGCACATGAAACACATATTTAACAATTACAAGACCTTCAAGAAATATAAAACTGGATCCACAATCTTTTTGCTTAGTCTTGTTGAAAGCAGAGAGTTCTATGTCTACAAATGGCTAGTCACTCTAATTTAAAAAGGCTGAACTCAAAATGGAAAATTCTCTGCCTTAAAAGGTTTTTAAGCAACCCTGAACCACAATTATTTCCTTTTCTAACATGGTTAAAGGGATATAGGAACATCTCAAACAAATGTAGCTCTTCCCCTTGCTGTACTTGGGACAGGAAGAACAGAAGGAAGATTTATCAAAAATATATATAACTTGATAAGTGGATGGGAAGAAACAGCAATTGTATGAAAGGAATAAGGGGGACTGAGCAAAAGCCACTTAATAAAATATGCCATATCTTGAAGTGCCTGTCTCTCAAATATAAGATTCATTTCTATTATAACGCCATTTAATCTTTCATTATTTTATGTTCTCTTATACAAATTGGTACAATTACTGAAAAGTCCATTTTTAGAGTATCTTTAGTTTGATCACTCTCCACTCTTAAGATCCTCACCCTGATATCACCCACATAAACAAGAAGAAATTGTGGACTTCAGGAAGTCCACAATTAATCAGGGATCCTTACTCAGTACTGATTTCTGCATGGGCAGACAGGCATTTTTCATGAACACAGAGACAACCTTCAAGTAAATTAATGCTCTGCGATCTAAACACAACATTATTACGACATATATTGAGACAACCCTCAAGAGGCTTTCAGTCAAATTTAAAAATACACTTTCACATAACCAATACAACTTTAAAAATTGTAGATGCTGAGGAAAACTACAGTTGCAAATTACTCACCTTCAGTAATGACAAAACACAATCAATGTATCCATAAAATATACTTCTGTGCAAAGGTGTCCATCCAGACTCTTTGTCTTTCGCCAAGAGATCTACTCCTTTGGTCTCAGCCAACCACTCTAGCACACCTTTTTTGCCACAAGACGAAGCAAGATGTATAACATTTCTGCCAAAGGCATCCTTTATAGTTGCAGCATTGTAGCAGTAAGAAGAGAGAAAGGCCTTGATCTGGCCTTCACTTCCTCTGGTTACTACAGAAATAACATCCAAAGCATGCTGTAGAGATCGACACTTTGAAGTGCACTCTGGCATGTGAGAATTCATCTTCACTTCTAAAGCTGCTCCTCTCCTTAAGGGGAACAACCCTTAAGTGTATCAAGGCACTCTAATTCAGTACACAACACAGTGCCTTAGAAAAATTGTAATTCCAGGGATGTAAATCCAGTTTTATTGAGCTGCCATTAGAAATCTTTGTTCTGTTAAGTTTGGCACTTGATCCAAATAAATATTTATAAATATATATTTTTAGAAGTCTTATTTCACCATCTTATATAACAAATATTCTTGTCCATAGAAAATTCCAAAAGTGAACTACCTCTAGCGTGCAGAGGGGGATTCCCCCTCCACACAACCTTATTCTTCTAAAACTCCATAATTGCAAGGGAGACCTGAAAGAGAACAAACCAGAACAGATTAGTAATCAAAACCTCCTTTCTCCAGCAACTGTACACATTTAACCACATACCAAACTAGCGCTTCCAAGTACAGGACAAGACAATGTGCAAGGGTTAACTGACCTGCCCCGTGCCATCCGAGCTTATACCCAGGCATTACCTCAGTTTAAAAAAATACATTACTCCCTTCCCCATTCCAACTTCCAAAGGCACCTCCTGCCCTCCTTTGACATAAGTCTTTTAGGCTACAAGGTGAACTGGATCCAAAAAAAGTCATCTGAAGAAAAAAAAAGTATGCTTTCCCAACCTTAGGGTCCTCAGGACCCTGACTGTTTACTATCTAACTGTACTGTTATTCTGATATCAGAAAGCAAGAACTGAACTAGAAGACTAACAGGGGAAAAAGAAAAACAAAACAAAACCAAAACACACAAAAACCCCCCACAAAAAACAAACAAACAAAACCCCAAAACCCAAACAGAAACAAACAAACAAAACCTCACAAAACAAAAACACAACAAACACCCACCAAAAAATCCCCCCAGCTGTTGAGCACACTTTGGCTAACAGAATACTTGTCAGTAACACCCAGGGGGAGGGAGGGACCACCACAATCTCCACAGCCACTGCAAAAAATAGGATTATGCCCCAGTTTCTCTTCCCTGCCCTGAATGCCTACTCATGTCCCTCCTAATTCTCCTCTGCAGAATCAACAGGAAGGTTCCTCTCCACCACTCCCATAGCTGCTAAGTTGTGAGAAAGGATGGCAACAGAGCAAATAAAAGCAGCTTGTATTAAGAGACATGAATTCAGGCAGGGCTAAGGTCTAAAGCTCCTTCAGGTAGGAAGAAGTAAGGGAGGAAAAAGAAAGAAAAGGAAGCAAAGATACAAATTTTTCTTCATGAAAATATATTCACAATCTGGGGCATACAGAATTTCTGCTTAGCTTGGCATACTTATCTTTAGCACATCCACCTTTCTCCAGCATCCTCTTTCTCAAAAGTAAAGGCCTGACAGAAGCACTCACCTTGCATATGAAATATGTGCAGTTCAAGTCAAAAGTGCCACAATTCACAAAGTGCAGACAGCAGCATAAAAATCACAGACAAACCCAGAAAACAGAGAAACTACATATCATTGATACACTGCCTAATTTAATGTAAACTGTGATTAAGCCCCCAAAAAACAATATGATTCAATCTTCCAAGCATAAGTTTAGTTTCAAACTGAGTGAAATGGGACAAGACACAACACAGTAAACAATCCCCCCCACACACACACTACTACTTCCACCTCAGCAGTCATTATCAAGTTCATGTCCTGCTCCTTGACCCCCATCCCATCTGAAAAGCCTATTGAGCTCAGCTTCCATTGCTTTTCAGGCACTGAGTGCATAACTATATTTAGTTAACATCTCTCTCTGCAAAGACACATCACAAAAAAAATTATTTTGTTCAGAAAACAGAAATCCCTGTTTCAAGAAAGTCATCCTCCTGTTTCAAGAATTATAAGCAAGATTCCCATAAAGCTGCAAGCAATCAGTTTAGAGCAAACACTAGTAATGGAACTAATGGAACTTTCAAGAAAAAAAAATTCTAATCTGAAAGTATTCCTTTAAACATTTCACAACAAAGCCTTCAACAATTATTTTTCCACCTCATTCACAAGGGATTAAATACTCAGAATGCAAATCTACAGATCAGAAATTGTTTCAGTGTGTACCTTTAAAACAATTTCAGAGAGGCAAACGTAGAAGAAAAAATAAGGTAGTCTTTATTCACTACAATTTAGTCCCTTATCCCTGACCAGGAGTAACAATCAGAAAGCTTTACGAGAACAGAGTTGACCAAAACTGTTCAGCTTGTATTTGTCAAAGCAAGCTTCACTTTACTCTACAGGTCATTTCCCAACCAACTTGCAAACTTCTGCAGTAACGCAAGAAATTAAACATATATGTGCATGGACTTTTCTTCTCTGACCTTCTCAACCCTGAGACTATAAAGAGAAGTGAATCACTGTCAAAGGCTTGAAAACAAAAAGCTCTAATTTCAAGAACACAGCCTGACTTGCTGCTCCAAGGAATCAAAGTGTGATAGGTGACTATCAGCAGACTCAGACTGCCAGTGCACCTTTTCTATCTGGAGATCTACAGGAAAAACATCAGAAGTGCCATTATCCTCAAGTCAATTTGTCACATTTAATCAATATGCCACTAGGCAAAAAAAATATGCTGTGGAAATAGGATGAATTTTACATATGCCTTTTAAAGCACATCTTAAATATAGTTCATTGTTTAGACATTATTATTAGTGCTCAAAGAATAAAACTAGAAACAATATCAAGAAAAATTACTCTGGGGAGTCATGAAACGAAGTAGATTAATCTCTTAGGTAAACTGGTATGAAATGACACCAACACCCAAGGAAGCAGTCCTGCTGTGCCCCGTGCCATACCTTCCTTTGTGCAGATACACACCTATCTAAGGCGAAACCTGACTCTGCTGAATTATTTCTTTATAAGTCACTCCAACCCATCCCTCCTTTACTCTAAATGTTACCAAACTAGATACTATATTAGTATATTCATACATACGCCTCGAGTTTCAAGACAGAAGGATGTAGATCAAGTTTTCACCTCTCCACAAGAGATTGGCACACCAGTAACAGAAATTATCATGTCATTACTACATCTGAAAAAGGTTAATAATCAGACCTGACTGTTACACCAAGGAAGTCCTTAAGTGAAACCTTAAAACTTTCAAATTATGAATTGAAGCTCAGGTCTGTGTAAAAGCCTTTCTACTGTTCAAATGCTTAATCCTAGTACAGTGAGTCCCAAATGAATGATCAGCACAGAATAGGAAAAGCAAGAGCATTTTTTTAACTTTGAATGGAAATGTCTAGAACACAGTGTCCTTTTGATTACGTGTCTCTGCCTTTATTTGCAGATATTTCTGTAGGCTTCTCAGCATTAGTCATATTCATGCTATAATACCAGTGTCTTTCTAACGCTGTAATTATTAGGATACATAAATAAATAAGATTATAACCTTTTCAACAATTTTATGATAAAACAGGTATCATTTGGAATTCAAATTATTTGTAAAAACTAATTCCTAATTAACATTTTATTATAGAAAAAAGTCACAAAAAATGGAAGAATTGGAGCAGTATTCAGAGAATAACAAAGATGTTTCATTTCTGCAGCAAGTGGGTTTCTAAATTTTCCCCTAGAGACATGAGCTACTTACTATACATATTCGCAGTCCAGGAAAATTTGAAATATTACAACCAACTTGGAAGCAATTTCTTAGAAGCAAGGAAGTGTTTGTAGTATGTTGCCTCCTGGAATTGAGTAAGTAGAGCTGTCTCACTCAGCTCTCCCCCTCAGAGAAGGCAAAGAACTACGGCACCACAGATGTCAGACACTCTCCAAGGAGGAGTGTGTCAGATGTGTCATCTGACCTTATGGAGTCAGAAAACTTGCAGTTGAAAAAGCAGCTCTCTACCTATTGTGGTTGTTTCTTTCAAGAAGTCACTACAAATATCACAGCTGTCACACCTCTCTTGAGTATGAAATGAACAAAGATTCTACACATTTGTAAGACCAAGCTAACAAATACCTTCATGACTAAGGATGATGGCGGCAGATTTCATTTCCTGAAAACAGCAGACAGCAGATGTGAAATCGCAACATTTGAGAAAAACGAAGAGAGTTGCAGAAGCCTTCCACTGTTAAGTTCCAGAAATCTGTGTATCATATTCTCTATCAACACATTCCCAATTCTCTCTTTTCCTAGAAAGATTTCCACAGAGGTTGTGTGCTCTTGGCTCAAAAGCACAAGGGAACAATCAACCCTCACCTTATGGTTGGCAGCTTCAGCGTATGTTTCTGGCATCCAGTCTGGGAGGCACACATTTGATACTGGAACTCGTATCTGTGGCCCTTCCACTTCTTCCTGATGAAAGCCTATACTGAGGTATTAGCTCCAGCAAAATTTGGCTAACATGAATGTGGATATCAATACCAAGGTAGTGGCTAGTAGCTGTTGCAGCTTTTTTCATCTTAATAAAGACAACAGTTTCACATGGAAGTGAAAGAGAATACAGAAGAGATTCAACTATTTAGAATTCAGTGCCACTTGAAGACAGATTGATGGGTTTGCATCTTCCATGTGCACTGCATTAAAGTAACTCAACTGTCAAATTAGTGACATGGCCTTGAAATCCACCCACAGGCTACTTTACTAAGAAGATATTTCTCAAGACCTTAAAATTGGCATAACTTCATTCCATTTACTTTGCTTTTTATTTGTTTTTCTTAAAAAAAGATGTTACTTAATGTTACTAACTTTACTAAATAACAGTTGCACGTAAAATGCACTTGGTGAAAAACTACCCAGCATTTGACTCTCGTAAAACAGAACTAAATAAAGGTTTCTATTTTCCATATAAAAGAAGCCTAGAGCTTTCCTTGTCAATCATAATACTCTTCCTTTAAAAAAATAGTGTGGCTTTTCTGAAGGTGCAAAATTCTCTTGCTTTTCCTCTTGATAATAAGTTCCTAAATGAAGTGAGGGATGACTGGCAACGTCATAAACTTCAGGAAGGTTAAGTCCATCCTTATATGGGTATTGCAAGATCCTAAAGATTTCCATTGTGGAATGGAAGGGGGCTTGTTTTTTAAACAAACATGCTGACATTTCATAATGTTCTCCAAGTTGGTCCACTTGCACTTGTTTCTTAAGATTACAAAAGATCTGTAACCATAACAGCATGAAAATCCTGAAAATATTTGTTGCCAAAGCAAACTTCACCGACTACTTGACTAATAAGCTAATCAAAAAAGTAAATCTGAAGCTTACAGAATTAAAGCCATGAGAATTTGCTATCATGCTACCAATTTTCCAGGATTTTCTGTTGACTATATTCTTACCTAAAGGCAGCTTTCACTAATATATATTAAAGTAATAGTTTAGAATCTGACAAAAGTGACTAGAAAATCGAAGCTGGGCAGTATATATATAATAAACTTATATATATATTATATGTGTAATATATATAATAAACTTATGTATATATAATAAACTTAGCACTAGCATTAAGCAACATATCCTTAAGGAAACACAGATGAATTCCTAGATAAACAAAGCAAACACACCTTTAGGGTATAGGCAGCACATTGTTCTAGGTTTGAAATAAAGAGTTACACTATTAATTTCTACTCAAATTACATATCCACAGATAGTTTAATCTGTTCAGAAATTCTCAGTACAATTGTTGAAGTCTAGGAAAAAATCTAAGCTTTTCAATCCCTCGAACGGTATTATATGAATACAAAGTATATTTTATGGAGAGAAAAGTGATTGAAAGGAAAACCAGGTAAATCTAAGCCATGGAACAGCTCAGAGTAGTTTGGAAGCCTGAAATTCCCACATAGAGACCTTTAAAAAAAAGTGTTGTGCTCTTCTCAATGCAAAAAACATCAGGTAGAGCTCTGCCTCTAGTTCAGCTATCAAGTTTTAAGAGAAGCAAGTAAGTAAAGGAAAACTTTGTAAAGAGCCTGAAATTCAAAATGCTTATGAAACAACCCATGAGTACAGGCTGAGCAAATGGGATTTCTTTTCTCCTTCAGCTGTGGCTTCAGCAGAGCACCCAGAGCCTCTGAATATAGCATCTGTTACATAAAGAAGAAAAATCAGAACTCCAGTCTGTTTTACCCCTGACAGTGGGACAAGTAGTCATTTGTTCAAATTCCATAAAGGATTCAGACAGGAAGGATTTTCAAATGACAAACTGAATGAAAACGAAGCTCTCAAAACAGGCGAGACAACAAGCAAACTGCTCAGGTTATAAATAAATGTGACCCGCCTATAAGTGAAGCTATGGAGGAAAACCAACTTGCTTTAAAAACCACCACGTTTCCCCCATGCCCGCTGCATCCCTTGGGCCATGGCAAATCCAAGCTGCTTCATTTACTGGGCTGGGGCCTCTGTGCCACCGCTTGGCACAGGGACACTCTGGCACAAGTGACCTTTAGAGGCCCTCTCCAGACTTTCTATAACTTCCTCCTTCACAGTGATAGCAGCATAATCCTTATCAGAATTACAACGTTCAGCAACCCAGCAACTCTAATTCAGCTGTTCTTAACTGAGCTAACGAGCACTACCAATTAAAGGCAGAAACGTCTGTCAAAAAAAGACCAAAGTACCATTGGTAGCTAATTTCAGCTACAACACGTCAGAGCACATCTATTAGTCAGGAATCATAGTACATAAACAGTAAACTGAAATACTGTGCTTGGCTTATCTAGAAATAGTCAGGACTACTTACATTTAATAACTTAATACTGTCCAGCACAATTAAAACATATAGAAAGTGATATAGACAAAAGTACAGGGAGTGCAGCTATAGGCATTTCCACAATACACTGGGACCTCACTATAGTTTTTTTATTGAAACAGATAATGCTGAAGAGAAGTTAAGCACAACAAACCACAAGTGTGCTCTAGAATTTCACTACACTTAAAGCCGTATCTGATAAATCCATCAAGGATTTTTTCCATTTTAGGAAAAGTTGACTTTTTTGAATGAACTCTGAACTTTTGGTACAGTATTATTATAGACTACCCACACCAGATGTTGTTGGGCGATTGCTGGTTTTTTGTAAACCACAAACTGTGATCAGTTTCCATGCAGACAGACAACTACACTGACCACGTCACCAAAAAAAAAAAAAAAAAGAGAGTTGATTTTCCCTAAGATGACTGGATGGAAGTATCCTTTTAAGCTAACTACGAGACTCAGCTGTCTACTGCTTACGCTGCTGCTCAAATGTAGCAGCAGCCCTGTGAGCTTCTACCAAAAGCCACAGACGAGGATCACGGCAGGCTTCCCGGGAATCTCCTGCTAAGGAAACCTGGCAAGAGGCTGCAGCCAGGGGGAAAGTCTGAAGTGTTTCAGAGCCGGAGAGAGGCCAGGAGCAAGCAGGGGGACAGAGGGCCGTTCTGACTCCCACCACACACGTTCACAGAGCCGGGGACAAGAGAGTCCTCCACACTGGCGGCCGAGCCACGAAGCTGCTACCCTCCCATCCTACGTGGCCGGCTGCCCTTTACCCTCCCCGGCTCCCCTGCCCGGGGCTCTGCCCCTCCCCACAGCCCCCCAGCGCCGCCGCCCCGACCTCTCCGGCCCGGCCCCCGCCGGCCACCCCCGCCCCTCACCAGTCGCTAGATGAATGGGCTCGGGCGGGCAGGACGGGACGCGCGCTGGGCAGCGCGGGGGCTCATCCTCAGTGACTGTGGGGCAGGGCCAGGCTGTGGCTGCGCCTGCAGAAGCTACCGCGACACCTCAGCCGGCGACAGCGGCGGCGCCAGGCAGGACCGCGGCTCCCAGCGGGGCGCACCGACACACACCGGCGCACACACCAACAAGCGAGCCGCCGATTGGCCGCGGTGCAGCCGCACCTCGCATGCCGATTGGCTGCCACTGCAGCCTCGGCTCCGCCCCTCCCGGCCGAGCCCGGATTGACTGACAGGTGGGGGCGGGAGGGGCGCGGGGGCGGGGCCGGGGCGGGGCACGGTGGTGGGCGGGGCCAGGCTCGTGGGCGGGGCCAGGCTCGTGGGCGGGGCGGCCGAGGGACGCGGGCGGCGAACCAAAATGGCGGCGGCGGGCGGGGAGGGATGAGGGCTGTGTGCGTTGTGGGGTGCGCGAGGGAAGGCGCTGGAATTAACGCGCAGGTTAAGGAAAGGCGGAGAGCTGAGGTGCCTCCTGCTGGCAGACTTCACGGGAGAAGCAGCGTGTCCGCAAAGAGAGGAGATGGGTTTCTGGAGAGGCAACGCCTCCCTCGAGGAGGGCTCAAAAGCAAATCATCAGCCTGCAGGTCTCCTCAGAATAATAATCAAGAAGGCTCTGGCGATTCAGGCTGCGTTATGCCACTGCAATTTCCCTCTCTGACAGAGCAAGTGATCTAATTCGTGAGACACAGCTTGATTTTTTTATGAGGCTTTTGACACCAGCTGAGGGCAGTCCCACAATCAAACCTGGCGCCAGCGTGCGCGGGATTTGCAAAACTGCTCTTGTAAAGTGATTACCTGCGGTTCACGTCATGTGTGCTTCAACTAAACTCCGTGAGGGCTCAATTCTCGTCTTCTTGATTAACGTCTCAGATGATGCAATAGGTGGTACAAATTACAGTTTAATCTGGAACAGGATTAGGGTGTAGCGTTTTAGGGTGGGAAGCTGGAACCAAGACAAGGAGTACCTTATGTAAAATACAGAGTAAAAAAAACCACACATCACTTTTTTTTCCCCAAAAAAATCGTTAATGATATATTTTTTTCCAAGAAATACATTAATGATGCCTTAATGCCAGTGGCAAAAGTTTCTACATGTTTCTTTAAAGCCACAGTATTATGCCATATGATGTGAGCATTAAGGCCTCGAAAGAGCCTAGGTATTTTTTAAACCACAAAACAGTTGAAAGTGAAGAAGTTATGTGTGTTCTTCAACAGAAGTTCAATTTGGGAGAGATTGAGTAGAAGTTATATATAGGTGAATCTCAAGCATTTTTGTCTATGCCATCTGACCTAGCTAATGTGAATAGTACAATCTGCTTTCTGATTTTTTCTGTATAAAAGTTTAGTTTGCCAGCAGTTGTTCACCATTGTAACTAACCCTGCATGCTACATGAAATTTATTTATGCCTTATTTTCCTAGTGATAGCTTCCTTGAGCTCCAGTCACAGACGTACTTCGGAGGTGGCCTTGCTCTGAGTATGCTGCCAGCTGGCCTAAGAACAGTGATGACCATCTGGGGTGATAAGAAGTCCAAATGCAGCTGAAGTCAGTCATAAACAATGCTTTGTTGCACAATAACAAGTTCGAGTCAATAGCTGGGGCAGGCATCCTTTGGAGAGGTAAAGAGCTCGGTGGAAAGATGAAGAGGGTTTAAGTAGAATAAGGCCCAAGATTCTATGTGAGAAAAATAATTTCTAGAACCCGGACTGTCCCTCAAGTCTTTAAAAAAAATACTATTATAAAAAATAGAAAACTACAGCAAGGAACAAAGAAAAGTTGGAAAATAAGTCATGAATAGGAGCTAATAGAGCCTGAGTCAGCCAGAACCATGACATAATAACCAAAGGCCTTTAGCAGTAGGTTTCTATGCCAGATTTTTATCTTCTTTGCAGGACTTTTAATATTTTCAGGAAAAAATAAGTTATTAACTACTTTGCCTGTTTATTGTTCAGGTTTTTGTAATCAACCCCATCTTATAGGTCAGTAACAGAAACTCCTGCTATCTTGTGCTGCCTCTGCAAGAGCAGCAGCACGCTAATGAACACCTTTCACAAAATCAGGGTGCTATAGTTTGATGTGCTAGTGCTATGCAGAGGTGATAAAGTAACATTGTAAAACAAAAGTAGATCAAACAGGTTAACCTGAGCCTCTGTTTAGACTCCGTGTTTTAGTTTGGCTTTTTCTACTCCTGGAAAGCTACAACATTGCTACAGATAAATATCCTAGTTTAAGACTTTCTGAAGAAATTACAGGTTGTGGAGATGAAAAGCCAGGAACAAGTCACTGACGAGTCCTTTTTAAAGTTCAACAGCCAGCTTTGTGAGTTTCTGAACCAGGTACTACTTGCCTGACAATAAGGAATTGTCCATCTGGCTTTTTCTCAGTGTGTGATGAAAAGGTCTGAATTATCACAAATAAATATGTAATTATAAGAAAAAAATAAGTCTGACCACCATTGTTACTCTTTATCTCTTTATAGCAGTTCTAGACTTTTAAGTCAAGAATCCATTAAAAAAAAAAATGGGAAGAGCAGTACTTAAAAAGGAAAACCAGTATACTTAGCCATCTTAAGAATTTGAGGAGAAACATCAATTTTGAGTGACTTAACTAGCATGCAGAGGGTATTTTTGTCTTAGATTTGCATCTCAGTTCATCACTGTTGAAGGGTTATAAATTGCCTGTGCTCCAAATGTGTATACTCATTTAAGGTTAAGGTAGACAAATCTAGGCTATAGGGAGGACAGTACCCCAGTAGGCAGATTTCTGGTGACCTATTAATCTTATCAATCCATCCAGTGTAGTCCAGACCAGACTTAGGCTACTTGGAGGAATTAGAGGAGAAGATGTAAATGACAGTAGGAAACAGATGAATTCTGCACTCTATGCTTAGCTGAAATTGACCCTGAATGATGAAAAAAAATGGTAATTATTTTTATCAGCCAATAATAAAAAAAGTTCAGTCTATATATCAAAAATTAAAATAATTTTTTTTTTTTCTTCTCAGCTATGCTAAATGTCAAGTGACAGATTTCCCCCTTCACATATCTATTTATGGTCCATAGCTGGCCTAATTATTACCAGTGTCCTCTGAAACCTTGAGTAATAATTCTTATTGGCAGCAGTAATACTGAGATTAAGAAAAAATTAATCATCTCCAGGCTTAACTTCTGCTGATACTAAAGAAGTTCCTCATGATCTTTCTCTTTTATGAACTTGGAAAAGAAATATTTTAAAATACTGGAAAATTTGTATTACAGAACTAATAGTGGAAGATTCAATGTAATGACATCTAGCAGGGAAGACTTGCAAAAAAGTATCTCCAAATTTATTAAAACTTTGTGCATCTTGCTTTAAGAAAACCTGTCCTCCTACTGAAACTCAGAGGGTTATTAAATTCCATATGACAAATAGTGTGGAGAAGAAGTCTGGGGATCAAACAGTGTGGAAAGGAGGATGGTGATGGATGAGGACTCCCCGAATTCTGATCAATCTACTTGAGAGTTCCCTTGTGAGGGTGAAGCTGGAAATCGAGATGCAGTGAGCAGCCAGGAGCTTTCACTCATCAAACCATGGCCAGCAGAGCAGCGTTTTTATCTTGCATGACTGGGAACACGTAGCTGTGTCATGGCAGATACTCTGACATCTCTTTAACTCATAGGATTCCAACTCGTCTCATTAGACCTTGGGAGCATCTCTGATACTCAAAGTAGATTTTCTGTTATTGTAGTAGTCCAGATACCCAAAAAGGATAGTTTTTTACCAGTGATATGAGGTGTGTGCAATGTGAATGCATTGTCTCACATTTGTTCAGAATTCCCATATTTAAAAAAAAAAAAAAAAAAAATTAAAAAATATAAAAACCTGTGCTAAAGGGCCAAATGTACATGAAACAAAAATTGCATTTACATACTGTAAGTAATAAAAGAAGTTTTGTGGAAACTGGTAAAGGGACATATAATCTTCAATACAATCAGAAACTGCAGTATGTTTAAAGTGGATGTTTTCTGTTGTGATGTGAAATATTTTGCTGAAGAGCATGATTTTTAAACAAAGTGGGACTTTTATTCTGTGGGAAGTTTATTATTATTAAATTGTATAAGTGCAACAAGAAAATTCAATTTGTGTTCTGTCTTTCCTGCATATCTTTCACCCTGATCTTCCTAAACAGAAGGAGCAAAGCTGCAGACTATTTCAGAGCATAAGCCTCCTATGGAGACAAGAGGATAGATGGAAAGATGTGAGGGTCAAAGACATTCTCTTGGGCTTCATAAGGACTTTCCAGTGCAAATCTCAGACTCCTTAGCCACAGCAAATAACACTGCTGGTCTTGTGACAGACTCACAGACAGGGGAGAGGCAAGATCATGGTGATTAGGAGAAATGGAGGATCTGTTTATAGCTTCTGAACTTGTGGGAAGAGAGATGAACTGCCTTTCTTGCCCTGTTCTGATGATTGAGAGAAAGAGATTGTTATTTTACAAAACTTTTTTAAAGACTAGGTAAACATCCTGTTAACAGTACAGCTGTTTTTTTCTGGCCATTTCGTGCCCAGATACAGCTATTTGGGCCATGTTGGTGCTGTCCCTGAACAAGGCATCTGATACCCTCTCTGGCCCTGAGCACTAGGTATAGTGGCTTTGGGGTTGCTGCTGCCAGTACGGTCCCACTCTGCTCAGTCAGGGTGGCAAGAGGGTGCCCACCTACTGCCACACAGTGTGCCATGGAAAGTGCCATGGCCAGGATGCACTGCACAGCACTGGGCACAGTGGGATGCACCCTATCTCCGAGTGTACCAGTGTGATCTCTGCAGGAGCTTGCAGCCCAGCTGAAGTCATGCCTGGAGACCTGGACTGTCTTACTCCAGCTGCATGACCAGGAATGCCGGGAGCTGCTGCAGTCACCACTCTTATACATTGGTCTGCAGTGACTCACCACTGTTGTGGGAGGAATTGGTTCTCAAAATGGGATAGCGCTGCATTAAACAGTATGTTGGCAAAGATGGCATGGCATTCCCTTTACATCACCTCCAGACAGTTCTTCTCTGGCCTTACCTTACTTATTTCTAGGTCTTCTCTTGTGTTAAGAACCTCTCTTTATGGCAGAGTGTTTGGGAGATAAAAAAATCTCAATAAAATCTCCACAGCTACCAGGCACACCTTTGCACTTACCATGCAGTGCCATCTACAGTCGAAAAACTCTTCTGACACTCAGATGACAACAGAGTATTGTTTGGTTAGCAGCTCACAGGCTTAGCAGAGCAATTCTGCAACAAAAACTATAGTACTGCAGTTTTCTTTGGAAGCTGAACTTGTCAAATGCAGGCTCAGGACTCAAGGCAGATCTCTCATCTAATCTCAGGATTGCCAGTGGCTCACTGAATATTGCTTTAGACAGCGGGGAGAATATTCATCCTTCCTCACTCCCACCATAGTCTATCTCCATGCACAGTAAGAATAAGCTCCTCCACTGGGACTGTAGAAAACAGGAACTTAATTTTTTTGCTATAAATTGTCCCCTGTAGGAAGCTGTTTCTGATCACTGACTCCCCAGAATCATACAATGGCTTGGGTTGGAAATGACCTTAAATGTAATTTAGTTCCAATCTCCTGCCATGGGCAGGGACACCTTTCACTAGACTACTTTGCTCAGAGCTTCATCCAACCTGGCCTTAAACACTTCCAGGGATGGAGCATCCACAACTTCTCTGGGCAACCTGTTCCAGTGCCTCACATCCTCACAGCAAATAATTTCTTCCTATTGTCTAATCTAAACATGCCCTCTTTCAGTCTGAAGTCATTCCCCGTTGTCCTGTCACTACATGCTCTTGCAAATAATCTCTCTCATTCTTTCCTGTTGGCTCCCTTCAGGTACTGGAGGTAAATGGAGGGGGGTGGCTAATAGGGCTACCTGAAGTGCGTTGAAACCTGTGAATGAAAGGCTGAATAAGAAATGGTAAATATTTCAATACCTAAAATTTAAGATTCGATTTTGGTTTCCTGTGTGATGAAATTACAAAGGAAGATGCAAGTGAAGCAATAAAAGGAATGAGTAGGGTCTCCTTTTTCTGAAATATTTAAAACAAATATATAGAGTCATAGAATTTGGGTTTGAGTCATAGGTTTGGGTTGGAAGGGACCTTAAACATCATGTTGTTTCAACCCCCTGCCACGGGCAGGGACACCTTTCTCTAGACCAGGCTGCTAAGGGCTCCATCCATCATAGTTCCTATTAGCTCTGCTAACTGAGATATTCTTCTCCATTGCCCCACAAAACACAAATTCATAGTCCTTATGCTCATGTATTGTGACTTGCTGTTTCAGACTAGCTTAAGGAACGCTACTTTCTCAGAAGACACCAATCTGTCTTTATGGTTTCATTACACAGGAAATATTTCAGGTGTGCAAAAGGCAAGTCTTTCTCAGCAACTGAACTAAAAGCATGGACCTCTTCCCCAGAACAACATAATCTCCCGTGCAAGCTGCTAGAAATACTCTCTCATCTATTCTGGATGGAAGAAGTCTTCAAATCGCCTGCAGGGAGGCCTCTCGAAGTACAGATCTATGGATCAAACATCAATCAGGGTGTAGATGAAGGTGGCTGGCTGGTTGTCCCGCTCAACTCAGCGGCTGCGGCTCCCTCAAGGGCATCGCACGTATGGCGCCACTAGATGCCACTGTCGAGACACATTTGTTCTTTGATCCAGCTTCTCCAAAGGTATTCGGAAAAACCAAATTAAAAGAATGACAAGATATATTTGTAGCGTTTTGGGTGGTCTTATTCTGAAAACATGAGGGGAAAATACAATCGAAGAAGCTAAATTTTCTAGCGAATATGATATAGTTTCCTGAAGTAGAACAAGGGAAATATCTTTTCAGACTACTCCAAGTAAGTAAGTTCATTTTGTATTTAGTTGTCTAAATACTTAGAGTACCATTTAGAGACAGAATACAGTTCTTTCACCTAATCACAATCCTACTCAAATATTATAGAATCAAAATTAGGGAGAGAAAGTGGCCTGTGAGATTTCTATTTAATTAGGCCAGGAAGGAATACTAGTTCTTCCCTAGTTTTGCCAAAGTCCTCTTATCTGGGAATATATGCTTTCCTCTCTCAGCTGAGGAACATCTATTCTTTCTCACATGAAAGACGGCTGATAACCAACAGCCAGGACAAAAAGAAAGGAAGCCATAAGCTGGACCATTCTTCCACTTCCTTTTTCCAATAGGGAAGAAAATAAGAAGTATCCTATTACCCTGAAGGTATATTGTGGAGGACTCCATCCAGCTATTTGATTTGGACTAAAGCAAATTTGCAATCCTATTTCTAGACTCTGGAAACTGAAATTATTCCTTAATCATGAGCAGTTCTCCTTCTGTCACAGAATATGTCCACATGCTCCCACATTACTTTGGTCTGGTGGTTACCTGAACAGCTATCCTTGTGCTAAATATTGCTCAGCTCCTGCCAAGGTACCTGCAGGCAGTGGGACCATTTCCAGGCTCGGGTAGGGTAGCACAACAGAGAGACTGACCTGAAGTACCAGCTGAGAAACAGTGATGCTCTGATGTAATTCTGGTGCTGTTTTGAACAAATATTGGACTATTTTAATTTGGCATCATTTGGAAATGAAATGAAATAAAAGGACTTGTGCTCAGAATCTATAAGTGGCAATTCAGTGAATGTTCAGTATTTTGAAAAATGAATCAAAACCTGTAGTATTTGAAATTCAAAATTATGTTAAAAATATGAAGATATTCATTTATTCATTCATTCTTAATTTTTAAAAGTAATTTTTGCCACACATACATCTTCCCTAGCTGCTGCAGCTTGAGAGTTTCGTCACTAGTAAATTGCTTGAAGAACATGTGGCTGCTACTTATTGGAAAACAGCCTTATCAGCTTGCTGCTATTAAGGTTTGGGTTTTTTTTTTTTTGATCAGAATAAACTTGTCTAGGCAGATTACATACAGGATTGGATTAAGTTTTTTCTAAGCCAGTAAGTATTTTCTCAGGTCAGTGAAGATACTGTAGACCCACATTGCTAGATCTATACTACATCCTTAAGTGTTGTGGATTTCAATAATACTCCTTTTTTTAATACAAATCAGACCAGAGCTTGTTTTCAGCAGAGCCTCACAGACATGCCTGGGCACAACAGAATAACTGCAGCACAGACATTGGAATGAATGTGTAGGACAGAGGATAGGATGGAGAGGCAGGAATTTTGTGGGCCAGCTATGCCAAAAAAAAAGAAAATGTGGAATACGTCACAGTCTGTTACACAGCTCACAGCTCTCTTCTAATGTCTTTCTTAACAGCAAAAAACCATGAATACTAGCATAATACTGCCCAGACTGCAAATGGATGTTTTAGCAGAGGCATATAACATTTTCAGTATAAGTGATAAAATACTTCAAAACCACTGTGACAGCCAGGAAGCTCCTGGTCAGCTCACCATACTAGTTCTACTTCAGCTTTTCACATAATGATGGTGTAAATGGAATAGGGATTGCCAAGAGTACAGACTCCTTGTCTTGCAAAATAGTATGGGAAAAGATTATGTAAAAAAAAAAAAAAATTCACAGATTAAAATGTTTTCCAAAAAGAAGGAAGACAAGAGGCAACACTCAGCTGTAAGTGCTGGGCATCAGTTCACCCACCAATGACATAGTTAAGAAAACCCCAGGGGACCGCTCTGCTGTGGTGATGGGATCCCTGGCTTTGAGACCCTGTCTGCCCCAGGGCAGCCCCTGCCACTCCATCCTCCAGCCCCACTTTGCCCTGACATTTGCTTTATCTTGAGGAAAGTGGTCATTTCTCTCTGAATATACCCATTTGTTTGCCAGGTACTTTTCCTTGCTCCCTCAGCTCTATTTTCACAGAAAATAATAGAACAGAAGAAATAAAGATCATTTTTCATGCCAAAGCTCATTAAGCAAACTTGGTTTAGCTCCCAAGCAAAAAGAAAAGGAAAGGAAAAAACAACTCAGGATCCTGTTTTCCTCTGTAACTCAGTAGCATCCTTAAAGAGCTGACCTGTGAAAAATTATTTTTGTCTATCTTTTAGTTGCCTTAGTAAAGAGTTCACAGCAGTGTCTCACCTCAGCATTGTCTTATGTCTTGGCTCAGCTATATGGCAGCACAACAAAACCTTTATGATGTTCTAACCAGTGCAGGCACATTTTATACTAAGTGGCATTATGCTATCATCCCACCAAAGCATGGAAAAACAAGGCTGGGGAACAGATACTCAGAGGTGGTATTGAAATAAGAGACCCATAAGGAATTTTTAAGTGACTGGTGTTGCACAATGGTGAAAGGGATGAGACACAAAACACAATTTCTGTAATAAACAGGTCCAAATAGATGGGATTTAATGATATCATGCAGTCACTGTAATGATTCACTTGTTACTCTGTAGGACATTGCTGTTACAAGCCCTCCTCAGTGTCCTTTTCTTTTTGCAGCCTGCTTTTATATGACTTAAAGCCTTGCATTCAGTCTTTTTCAGCCTGAGCAGATTATGGCCAGCTTTTTCTCAACTCTGTCCAACAAAGAGCTCTGTATTACCAGTACAGGCAATATATTTGCACGAGAGCATTTTCCTGTATGTCCTCACACGTAGTCAAACACCAAAGTTAGTTTAGCTTCATGCAAAAGACAGCCTGGAGGGGAAGAAAATAACAGAAAACTTCTTTTATAAAAGCAGCTTCTGAAAAGTAAGAAGCTTAATCTGTGTGCTCCAGTCTTTTAAGGACTATCTCCCTTTAACAGCTAGTAAATCTCTGATCTGGGACTCAGCTGCTGATCACATAAAAATGGCATATGTCGCTGAACCTTCAGATGCCTCAGCACCTACATATATTTTAAACTCATAAGCACTCACAAAAAGTCGTGTCCAGATGGTATAAGACTTAAACCTAGTTTCTCTGTCTCCTTGGCACTTGATTATCTCGTACCTATGCTCTTTATATTGCTTGCTCTGCTTGTGCCTTCTAATTTATATCTCTGTAAAACATTGCCATTTGGTAAGGTGACACTATACACACACACCTGTAAGTGGCTGCATAGGATATAAAGTAGCAGAAGATTAGGTCTGTGGTTCCAATCTATCCTGCAGAAGGAAAAAACAATCTAGAGAGAAAAGGAGAATGGGAATTACCAGCTTCTAAGACAGCAGAAGATAAACAAAATCATTTTTCTCCCATCAGCTAAGGAAGCAGAAAAAAATTCTGGAGTGACCTCATACATTTCATCCAGGATTGCTTTTCTCAGATCCTAAAATGTAGGTATGTAATGAAAGAAAGTCCATTAAAATGTTTTAAGGAATTTTTCCTGAAAATCTACGAACCAACATCATCCTGTTACCTTCAACAGAGTGCTTCGTCACTTTAACAGACAGCAGTGATTCATTCTATAGCACACTTACATGGCACTTATCAGTATCTACCTATGGGCAGCAAGTACAGCAATGCCTATAACAATACAGCTGAAATGCCAGGCATCTGGCTCATGCCTAGCTCATGCCCTACCTGAAAAATGGTATGGAGGTAATTTCTTCTCTCAACACAAGAGAGAATAGTCCCAGTGCATCTCTCATGCTGCAAGAGGAATACTGAAAAGATTAATGCCTCTCGATGAGGAAGCCAGGCGATCACGAGCTGCCTGTGCCGCTTGCACAAGGAGAGGGGAAAGCATTCCTTTGCTGTCCTTTGCTTCCCGGGGGACATGACAGCCTCCTTGTAAAACTACAGCTGCTGGTAAAAGTTCAGGTTAGTGACTCTGTAATGTGTCAAACTGGTCTTTTTTTACCAGTATATGTACTAAAATCATGCAGCAGTAGGCATTTATAGTGTTTGTGCATCATTCAGACATACATATATGCAGTTTATAATATAATCGTATACACCAAAGTCAGGCAGCTAAGCAAATGGGGCTGACTCTAAGTACTTTTACTTTAAAATAAGTACTTTTAAAATTACTTTTAAGTAATTTTACAACCATGACCCCTTTCACAAGGCATTTTACCTCAGAATACTTTTTTTGTTTGTCTTTAGATATATGCCCCATGCCAAATGGTATCAACATTTTAATTCTCTAAAGATAAACACATAAATCCCAATAGTCCTTATGAAGGATTTAGACAAAAATGAAAGAAGGAAAACAAAAACTGCACAAGGTTATAACCAGTTGTAGTCAGCTTGTTCAAAATGTAAGTTTTGAAGCTCTCCTGTGAGAAATGCTGATAATAACAAAAACTGATTCAGCTGAGTTCATAAATCTGATGATTCCTTTGAAACATTAACACTTAATACATCTGTTATACCATCTAGAGGCTGCTCTTCATGGTAAGTCAAAGAAAAGCATGGGACATCTCCAGGATGCTCTACACATTATTGCAGAATCTTTTTAACAGCTGAGAGGCTACTTTGTCCAGAAGGGGAGTATCAGAGAGCCATGAAAGTTGTAGATGCATTTCGGATACCAAAGTACTAAAAAGGAACATCACCAGTAATAAAATGCTGTGACCTAAGCAATGCAATCTGGTGAATAGCTTTTACCAGGCTACCAGAAAAGTCCAGAAATGGAAGTGAGAAACTAGTAAGGGAGGGGAAGGGGTTAAAAGAGCTCAGCCCTAACTGCTTGAATGGAAATCCGTGCCTTCCAGAGGAACAGCACAGGATAGTTGTTTTAAAAAAACAGTACCTGTAATCCTTCTTTATTCATTACCTGTTTTTATAAAGTAAAATTTTCCCATGGAATGAGAAATAAGCACTGCATTATTCTAAGGATCTAGATTTCTGTTATTCTTACACTAAATAACAGGCAAGTAGAAACATTTCGGTTGATAAAAATGCTAGTACAGGGCTGATTTTCTTACTATTTCTGTATAGACAGTGCCCAGTTTGGAGTGCAGCTTACTTCCTGAGACTCAGCTAGGAACAGAAATGTAACATATGGAGCTGTTTGTAGAATTAACATTGAAATTTAGTCAAGCAGCTTCTGTAATTTTACATCCATTCTGACCCAGCAGAGTAATTCCCTTTCTACAATTAAGTCTATTATCACTGTAATAGGAGCCATATCTGAGGATGGCGAAATGTCACTTTAGCAAAAATGAACATGCCTCATCAAAACCAGAAAATGTTCAAGGATAGTAACTCTTCAAAAAGAAACAGTAAATAAGTCATGTAAACTGTCAAAATAATGCTTTTCCCTATTTTCATATTATTGTGTTTATACAAAGATCATCTTGTAAGCAAAATAATATATTCTATAATTTGCATTTAACGTTGCACCTGAAATAATTTCTACCCATTGCAACAAAAGCACGTTTTTTTACTTTGGCTACACGTAATGCATCTCTGGAATTCTCAGGCTGCCAGGTGTTTTTTATAACATGCTTATATCAAAAGAAAAGAAAAAATTATATTCCATTCCTGTAAAAATAGCACATTAACACAGTCAAAGCAATCTGGTATGCAAAAGAAATGAAAATAACTACAGCAGGTTGATAAGGAACAACAAGTATAAGAAAAAAAAGGAGCCAACATAAGTGATGAACTTTGAATAAAATGAAAAGTTCTGGTTGACATAATTTATGGATAGGAAATAACATTTCCATATTACACATCATGACCAGTTTCAGACAGGCACATGTCACTGCCAGGGAGGAAATGGTTAGTACAAAAAGAAAAGAAATCTGTGTAATGGCTGAGGTTATAGCCTAAGAAACCCACATGTAAAGGCTTTCTCCTATGGATCACCTCTATATGTGATTATATACATGGTCCCATGCTCATTTGCAGAGAAGTGGCATAGATCTGTAAGAAAGTGGTTTTATACTAATTCAAATAGTTTTATACTAATCCAAAAATAGAAACAAACCTGAGTGTATAAATATAAGACAGGTTAGATTTTCAGAACCAGAATTGTTTTATTAGTGCAGGTAAACAAGTCAACCACTGAGATACAGAAAGTCAATTGCAGGCTTAACAAACTAAAAATACTCCTATCAAAATTTACTTGACATTTCTGCCTAAAAAAAGGTCCAGCCTTTAGCAAATATAATTGAAATGAAGAAAAAATGATTTGTTCAAATCTACTCCAAGCTTTGACGTAAGGTCATTTTTTTAATTAATTGAATGAAAAACTTGTTTCTCTTCCCCATACAACTAAAGATCTCTGGTACACACAATTAACACATGCCTAGACAAATTTAGCTCTCTTTTATTCTGAAACCTGACATTTGACCTTTTCTCAGACACTAAGTATTGCTTTCTACAGATTATCTTTATTTTTAGATTAAATAATTGCAACACTTTTTTTTTTCTTCCAAGAAAAAGCTGACATCAAAAAGTAATTATGGGATGCATTCTCCCTATTCATGCTGCACTACTAAAGGCATTGCCTGCACACTTAACAAACCTTCTTTAAGATTATATTTGGCAAGGTAAGACATGAGATTTAATAAGCATAGCCTAATTTATATCTCTTTTTTTCCTTATAGACTGAGTAGCAAAATTAAGTCAATAACAAGAAATGCTAATTGCATTTTCTTCCTATTCCCAAGGGACATATTTTGATATTATGCATAAAACCTTCATTTTTTTTGAGTAGTGCTGTTCTACTCATCAAGAGTCTACAAACAGTATAAATTTACCTTTTAGAGACACCAACTGTGAGTATTGGGGACAAGAATATCTCTGTAACGAGGAAATAGTTAGAAGCCCTACAAAGTGCCCTGACTTGAGAATTTAGGTACTTACAATGAATGAATTAAACTCCTGGAAACACAACAAGGTTAGATAAAGTGTGCTAAATTTGCTAAATTTGCTCTTTTGCTAAAGTGTGGGGGTTTTTTCTGAATAAAAGAATTCATCTTCACACAGAATCAGAATCTGAATTCACATGCTGATGGATTATTCATTAGCCTATTAGCATCAACCTGAAGAAAAAAAAACAAACAAACAAACAAAACAACAAAAAAAAAACAAACTAAAAACAAAGCCTTAAACCATGAAGAAATTAACATTAAACCAGAAGAATGTACATGTTTTGAGAATGCTGAAAAAGATTTGAGATGACAAAATGATTGTTCTAGCTTTCACATTCAGTATCTCTGCCAGTGTAAATGGCAACTATAAAACCTGGGAATTATTTTGTCCTATCTGAATTGGGAAAGGATTTAATTCTGAGCCTGCAACATAAGTAATTGTGTAACCAGATGAAAACATTTCTTCAGACCTTCTGCTCCCATTAAAAACATCTGCAGAGTGTCACATTACCTGTGGCTTTCAAGACTTTACATTATCATTTGTCTCACCCACATCTTGGTTAAAATGCCAGTCCTAGTCTTTTGTGAGAGTTTTTCAAATATATTTTCCCCTCTCTGCTTACACAGGCTTTTTTTCTACACCAGCCAACACTTTTTAAAAATAATCACACCCCATCCAGGGCAAGTATGTAAATAAGTAATGTTCCATCAGCAGGCACCATACAGCCAGGGTTTACTTGGCTTTTTCAAAGAGATGTAGGAGACCCATAATGAAGTGCTGAGACTTCAGGCAAAGAACAAGATAAAGTGATCCATGGGATTTTGGGAAACTGTCACCGCCTACCAAGTCACTAAATTCTTTAGCCCATGAAACTGTGGCCAATAGCCCTGGCAGTCATCCTGTGCTCCTGGAAGGCAGTAACATTCTGTCACAGGAAAGGAGCATGATTTTAAGATCATTCTTGAAAATAACAAACCACTGGTTCAGCCTAAAACATAAAAGTAATTGAAGTATACCTCTATGTGAGCATAAAAGACAAGTCAAGCTGTGATCTGTGGGGCAGATGACACAAGGTAAGGAGTCAGTTATGGCCATGTAGGTCTCTGTGAAGGAGCAAAAGAGTTGAGCATCCTGGTGCAAAGTTGAGAGGCACTCAGTGCTTTAGGAGGATGCAAGTGATGGATGCCACATTATGGTTGTCAAATTGCTCACAGAGCTGCTTGCTTCTCAGGCAATCTGTGAAACCTCAGAGTTAGTAAACCGGGCTGAAAAATGGTTGCAAGCTCTATTTGATCACTGTCACAAAATCCCTAAAACAGACAAGACTTGGTCAGAATTGTCCATGATGACAATTTTTTCTCTTTGCTGCAAAGAAGAAAGATAATTAGCTCTGTTGATCATGAATGATGTTAACAACGTCATTGATTCCAGAAGACCCCAGTTTGATTTCCCATCTGCTTCTGAAGCCCTTTATTAACTCTAGGTAGAATAAAGAATTTTTTTGAATGATGTTAAGTATCTGCAAAATCAGAGAGGAAGGAGAGTTTTGGAAAGACATGTCCCATGAGAGTGATGGATGTGCTGAAGTTCTCCCCAGTTTATATTCAGAAATAATAAACCTAATGGCCAGACCTCAAATCATTCACAACATCGAGCTGATAATTAGTCTTTATAATGTAAAATGCTTGTATTACCCATAAAAGATATTAAAATAGTTCAGTAAGCCCAGTAAGATTAATCAATCACCAGTTAAATCCTTAAAACTAGCATATTTTTGAGCATGCAAAATTGGACGGAGAGAGCTGAGGCATTTCGATCCTGACTTTACTTTTTTTTTAGAAAGAGAGTACCAAAACAGACACTTGTTCTATGTATATTTGCAGAGGACCCTGTGATTCTTGGCCATGATGTCACAGAAAGAGAGAAATAAAAAATTAGGGCACGTATTCCTTAAAAACTCAATTACTACATTAGTTCCCTTTTTGTCTGTCACCAGAGTAGCCTTACATGTAGATAGTGGAATTCCAAGGGATACAAAGATTGGACCTCAGAGGTTCTTGGACTGCAGTAATAGTAAGAAATTGCACAAAAACCTGTAAGTGTTCACAACCATAAACTAAGGAACAAGATTCCCAAAGTTGCAAGAAGCAGTCAAGAAAAAAAAAAGATTTGCCATTGATACATACAGATTACACACACCCATTGTGGTCTTTGAGACTCTTTTCAGGCATGGCAGGAATATATGTATTAGAGTCATGTGTTCACTAGTTCATTTAGCTGATTACAAGATAGGGAACCTACTATGAATTCTGAAGTACTTTCTTTAACTAGGTACAACAAACTACCACTAATACAGTGTACTAAGGACACAGTTCTATAGAGTAGTCAAGTTTATATCTTATAGCAAGGATGCATTTTTCTTTTCTGCATCTCATCCAATCATCCCTATCCACCTGGAATTACTCTAACTAGCTCCCCTCCTCACTCAGTTTTACAGTCTGTTTTGAAACAGAAGTATCTCCTGTAGCCTTTTGCTTGGACAAGCCTTTGGCCAAATTTTTAAAAGTTAATTTAGCCTTTCCACGTAAGTCCTTGTACGTCTAGCCTCCAAATCACTTTTATTGCTCTTTTCTTTCTTTCTTTCTTCTCGCTTTCTTGTAATTTTTTTCCAGTCATAGGATGCCAGAATGGAATGCAGTATTTCAGGTGTAGTCACCAGTGCTAAAGGGGAGGGAAGGTATCAGTTTCCACCTTTGCTGACAGAATGTGTGACCTCCACAAAAAAATCACCGTTTCCCTTATTCCTCCCACTCTCTTTCAACCTCTAAGAATGCATTCTTATCAACACATTTCAGATGTAATAACCCAGAAAGATGCAAAGACTTGGGATAAAAGCAGAAGGATGGAAAGGCAAAGCAAAACAGGAAGCTTTCAGTAGAGGAGGACTATATGAAAACCAACATGTGACATGGTGGTAAAAGCAGGTAACAAATAATCAATGATCGTGGAGGAAAAGACGCAGGGGACTGATTCACCAAGCTTTTTAATCTTGAGTATTCAATCATACTTGTGGAGGCAAATCTTAACCAGGCAGTGAGGTTGCATTTTACGTCTGCTTTGTCAGATTGTAAACAACAGCACAATGTGTAAGACAGTGGAGAATCAAATCCCATATGTTCTCAAATCTGCTGAGCCTTTTATATGCCTTTTTTCTTTTTTTAATGGGGAATTCATCAAAGTCAACTCTCCCCTACGAAAACTTTGAGTTTCAACAGACGAACAGGTTTTCATGAAAAAGGCTTTACATGGAAATACTCCCGACTTGCAGTCCTCTGTTGTTAGAGCTCCTGCAGCCCTGTGTGCTGAAATCAGCCACCCTTACTTGCTGGGGAAGCAGGGCAAACCGGGAAACACCCTTGGCACTGTGAGCGGCTGCGAAACCTCGGCACAGCACAGCCTGCAGAGTGAGGAATGAGTGGGACTGTCGACAGAAGTGTGAAGAACACATTGGCCCAAATTCCCTGCAGATCTGGGTTTCTGCTTTTCAGAGGCAGGAGAGAAAGCAATGTGTTTCAGGTCTCCCTTCTTTTCCTCACTGCAGCTAGGTGACTGCCCCAGCCTATGCGATCTTTTAAGTGTCCCCTAAAACCATGGGCAAATGTGAACTGGAATCCATCACCTCAATCCAACCTGGTGCCTTCTTCACACACTGCAATGAAGAAAAAATTGCAAGTTGGCCCATAAAACAGGATTTTGAGTTCAGTGTCAGCTGGGAGCCACTTTGTATAGCAAGGCAGGTTGCCATGGCACAGACCAAGACAAATCCAACAAATAGTTTGTGCAGCCCATTTTCCAGTTTTGCCATTAGACTTACAGATTGCTGCTCCTTGACAGGACATCTCAAGCGGACATGAAAAACATACAAGCTTTCCAGCTGAAGGATGCTCGTATTATCCACCCTGTGGTGCAAATCAGAGTAATAAGGAGTAATGAGAAGGCAGGTCATATTGGTCCTTCAAGAAGGACTAAACTCAAAAGGCTTATTTTGTGGAAGGAAGAGTTTTACTGGCTGTATGATTTACTCTGAGTACATGGAACATAGCCTAGGTCATAGAACCAAATTTTCACTATTAAAATTAGAATAATTTTTAAAAGTTACCATCTTAAAATCCATATAGTAATCTATCAAAGATAGCTTGAAAGTAAGACATGCATTTTTCCTGAGCAAAGAAAGGATAAAAACATGATTGAAAGTTAAGCCTGACCTGTTTAAGCATGTTAAGTTCTCAGTTATTTTGTGATGAACTTGTACGTGGTTATTCAGCTTGGTCCCTGTTGCAGATACTCTACATGTCAGAGCTTGCAGAGCTGGAGTATAGACAGAGGGATATGCACACGGTGGCAGCACTTAGAATACAGCAAATCCTCTTCCCAAGTCTTTTTTCCTAGTGTATTCTTGACTCCAGCTCTGGTAGCCAGTTTTGCTGGAGGAAGTCACCGTTGTTTCCTTCTTATTGGAGTCACACATTTTTTTATTGTTTTTAACAATACAACATTACAGGGAAACATGGGGAGCAGGTAGAGTCTATCTTCACAGTTTCACCAGTTTTCAGTGTTGCTCACATTCAGGTGGGGGTGCTTTGTCTTCTGTTGTCCCTTCTATCCCCACCTAAGGCGTGCAGGAGTCTCCAGAAGTTACAATAGTGCCCTATTACAGACACCAAGTTAACCTATTTTAAAGAACTCCCCCCCCAAAAAAAAGGTTACTTTTGGCTAAAATATTTTTTCTGCTAGTTCTGGCAAAGTTTAATATGTTTTCACAGTATTAAAAATCAATACTCTCTGCGCTAGATTAACTTTTATTATTTCAATTAAAAAATGGATAGCATACAAGAAAATGTAAACATAGATTCCTTGAAGATTGTCATCTGTATTGCTTCAATAAAAACAATTATCCAAGTTTAAGGGCACCTAAAAAGAAAACTGGAACCTGAATGTTTATGGGTGTGAACATTTGAATGCTGAATAAAATTCAAACGGGAATATGAAGCAACATTTGGTTGCCTAAGTATTTTTATGGCACCATCTTAAGGATTCTGATGGTGTTTCTTCAAAGGAAGTCAAGTCCCAAGAAAAACAGGTGTCCCTTAGAGGACCTGCTGGATCTCTCTATGTGAGGTAGCAGACGGAACTTGCAGCTTGTTCTTCCACTTTTGTGGGAAGACGTTATTGGTAAAAGATTTCTGGTGCCTGAGCAATTGCTCACTTGGTGTATGGTCTTTAGCGTATCATAAATACCCTTCCAAAGTCACTTCCTATGAAGTGCTGAGTATCTTCATGCAATATTAAGGCAATGTAGAAACATTTCACTGAAGAAACATAAATTTCCCCATCGGTAAAGAAAATAATAAAAAAAATATAATTGCTAGTGCATGTAGTTCTACCTCAAACTCTTCCAACTCCTTGGACATCAGCTGCAGTCAGGACACTCAAAAGGGACATCCAGCATTGTTTATTATCTGTCCAAGCGGCATTGAGATTATTTAGGATGAGATCCATCTCAATTAATTTTATTAACAGCCTTAAATTTGAGTGCCTAAAATAATCTTCCAGATTTTCCTAAGGAGAGTGGAGAGGAATAAGCATCTACAATTGCCACTTTATTGCTTTCTAAGGTGAGAACTTCAAAAGGGGAATAGCAACTCCGAAATTGTCAAGCAGTATAGTTATCACAATTTGTCCCTATGACTCTCTGCAGTCCCCTTAGGCAGTTGTCACACTTCCACTTTGTGGAAGCTGAATTACTGGAGTACTGATTTTCAAAAGCAAGCAATTCTCATCACTTCACATGAAGCAAGCTTTAACTGTCGAGAGGAGGATGGTCAGAAGTCTACTTATGATTGCAGATGACCAGCATGTCATCCAGCCTCAGCCTGGAGCTGCAGAACCACTGAGAAACTGAAGCATTACCTCAACCACCCCCATCCCTGAAAATGAGCTTCTCAGTCAATGCCTAGGAATATCAGCCACAGGAGCAGGAACAGTTTCCTTATCGTAAATTAACTTCCAGTTGGAGCCCTTTAGATGTTCAAATCCTATACTTTAACACAGGCAGAAGTTTTGCATAACCTTTCTGCAAAAAACTATGAGATTAGATTCTATGGGCTTTGCAATGCAAATTCATAAATCAACCAATTGTAATAGCCAAAACTGACCTGACAACACATCAGGGTTTTTTTCTTCATTTTCCTAGTACAGATTACAAACACATCCAGAAAATCACTCAGCATACACAGAAATACACTGAGTACAAGTGTATTCACCAGAAAGAAATGTGTTTTTTTGGAGTATGCCTCTGAGAAAAGTTGTTTTATTTAAACAAGAAGAGAAGAGAACAGATTACTGTGGGATATTTGCAAGAAAATGGACATCTATAGTGAACAACCCATATTACCAGCTGTAGAAAGAGGCCTCAAGCTTCCCATGAGAATGGAATTAG
>JAWWLV010000121.1:80994144-81029491 GCA_035041135.1 Platyrinchus mystaceus | reverse complement strand
ACAAAAATGTATAAAATATACACTATGTATTCAAATAAACGATACACTGCTTAATCACATTGATTGTTCGTGGTGTACTCGTGCCTCTGCCGTCTACAGATTACAAGTGGGTTTTTTTCCTCTTGCAAGCTTAAGCAGGCTTAGCAGGTACAGTTTACCACTGGAATAATAGGAAAGAATAGGAAAATATTTGTTATCTATTATTTGCATTACTACAGCACATTCAAGCACCTGTCAGTGAGCACTCCATAGACATGGAACATAAACACATTCCCTGTCCAAAGAGCTAACCTGCTGTGCAGGGAAAGAAGCACAATTCCATCTAGACAACCATAAAGAGCCAGGAACTACTAGGACATCTATGGTCAGCATGTTGAGCAGATCAGCGTAATTGCTCTTAATTGAATTACTTAATTCAAAATAACATTGTATCTAAACATTTTATAAACTATAGTTATGGGTATGCTGATTAAGAATTTTTTCCATTATTTATTTTTGTAAATATACCTTTTAACAAACTAAAATTTCCTGCAGTGCAGTGCCATGGTTTTTTTAACTCAACATCAAAGGAACAACTTCTCAAACTTCTGGAACTGCTGGCAAATCCAAGATCTCACTTGTATCACTATTACTTAGTCACCCCTTATTTCCTTTTCTCCATAATCTTCATGTAAAGAGCACACTGCTCTATGAGCTGGGCAGCCCTTGCCTGTCACCCCAACCCCACAATTTTCTGCACTGTAATACCACTGTCAGGCTAGAGAGAGAACAATCCCACAGAAATCAGTGTTTTAGCTCATTATTCTCCAGATTCTGGGGCTGATTTTATCAAGACTTCATTCTGGATTTATCTGTTCCCCTATGGCTTTTGGCAGCTCTGAGATTCCTGCTGACTTTACTAAAAAAAGGAACCTAGTTTATCAGAAAAGCAGAAGCATAACTCTGACATAGGAGAAGAAAATCTTGTGTAGGCAGTCAGCAGAAGGGGAAGGAAAGCCCAAAGGAGTTACCAACTCTCATTCCATTTCACTTTGCTAAAACTGGTTATTTGAATACACCGGTAGGTCTTCTGTGTTAATTAGATGTTATTTAATGATCTCAATCACTTCCTAGGGACCAGTGGCTCAATACAACCCCCCGGATAGCTCACATCATTCATGTTTTCCTCAAATATCCCGAATTAGTCAGTATTTGTACCGCCTGGATTGTTCAGGAACAGCGGCTGAAACTGGTAAATATTTTACATACAGGCGGGTATTTAGGCTTTTCCTCACCATAATAAAGTTTAAATCTCAGGCTTTAGCTGTCAATGCGGGTCCTTTTCTTTTTAAAAAATTATTATTATTTATTTTAGGACTTTTAAAAATCCCGGGTTTGGGTTTTTTTGTGGTCTTTTTGCTTTAGTTTTGGAGTTCGGTTTGTGTATTTCACGGCTGCTGTTGCTCCCCCCTCTCCCGAAAGGATATCCCCGGACAGACGCGCGGGGGCAGCGGCCGGCCTCGCCGTCCCGCGCCTCCAACAGCGGCACAGCGCCCCCGCCCTGGAAACCCCTCGGGATTCCCCATCCTGCCGCCGGCCCGAGCGCGCCCGTCGTGGAATCCGCGGGAAGCGGCGCCCAGCATTCAGGCTCCGCCGCGTCGGGGCAAGCACAGGTACGGCGCTGCCAGGGCGGAGAGCGGATCGCGGGGCTCCGGCAGCGCTCACCGCCGCCGGCTCTCCCTTCGCGCGGCGGCCGGAGCAGCTCCGCGGCTGAACCACCTCATGGTGCGGCTCCACATGCCGCGGCTCCGCTCGGCGGCAAGGTGAGTCTCCGGCAGCACCACCTGGGCCGGGGGGGCGAGGGGAACGGAGGGCCGAGCAGATCCTCCCAGTGGGCTCTCAGACAAGGCCTCCCGGCAGCGGCGGCTGAGCCGGAGCGCGGGGGCGGCGGGCGGGAGCCGGGCGGGGCGCGGGCGATGGCGGGGCCGCCCCTCGGGGCAGGCGCGGGCGGCGGCTCCCCCTGGGCCGGCGGTGCTTGGTTTCTCCTGCCAGCGGAGGCAGGGCCAGGAGCGGCGAGGGTGGGCGCGGAGTTGGCGGCGGGGCCGGGGGCAGTCGGTGGTGGTGGCGGCGTGCTCCGGCGGAGTTTGTTCCGCAGGCCGGGCGGGAGGTGAGGGACGGGGTCCGGGACCGGGCTTGGCTCCGCTGTGCTCCGCGGAGGGTTTGCGGGAGGGAGTTTGCAGCGGTCGTGGCGCGGAGCGGAGGGGAAGAGCCCCGGGGTAGGGACGGCAGGTGGGGAGCCACGGGACATGGTGGGTGGCGGCGGGTTAGACCTTTCCCTCCCCTTCCCTCGCTTTTCTCCCGTGCTACGCCGGCGAAGTCGACGGCCGGCTGAGAAGGGGGCGGCGTGAGCTGGAAGTGGGCGAAAACTTGTTCCTTGGCGGGTTCTCCCGCTCTGCCGCGGGGTCGGTGCCGCTCGGGCGATCCGCGCTTCGGGGGCGAGGCGCGGGCCGGGGAAAGGCGGGTGGGCGCAGGCAAGCGGAGCCGCGCCGCCCCGCCGCTGCCGTCTCGCTTTCCTGCCCTGCCACAGGTCTCGCTGCGGGAAGCGGAGCGGAGCCAGTTCCGGAGGGGACGCGCTGCCCGAAGGGGCTGCCCGAAGCCGTCCCCCGTCTCGCCGCACCGCCCGGAGCCGGAGGCGCCCGGGGGCGAAAGTTGCGTGCGGGGCCGGGCCGGGCCGGGCGCGATGCCGGGGCGCGGCGCACTCTGCCTGGGGCTGCTGCTGCCCGTCCTGCTGGGCTGCGGCTCGGCGCAGCAGCCCGGCGGCTGCCCGGACCTCTGCGAGTGCTCGGAGCCGGCCAGGACGGTGAAGTGCGTGAACAGGAACCTGACGGCGGTGCCCCCCGACCTGCCGCCCTACGTCCGCAGCCTCTTCATCACCGGCAACCCCCTGACCCACCTGCCGGCTGGCGCCTTCGCCCAGCGCCTGCCCGACCTCAGCGCCCTCAACCTCAGCGGCAACCACCTGCAGGCCGTGGAGGCCGGCGCCCTCGCCCTGCCTGCCCTGCGGCAGCTGGACCTCAGCGGCAACGCGCTGATCTCGCTCAGCCCGCAGGCCTTCGGGGATGGCGGCAATCCCCTGGAGGAGCTGGCCCTCCGCGGAGCCCTGCGCGACCACGGCGTCCTCTTCAGCCTGGCCGCCCTGCTGCAGTCCGGGGCCCTGCGCAACCTCAGCCGCCTGGACCTGGCCGACAACGGGCTGCTTGTGCTGCCCGCCGGCATGTTCACCGCCCTGCCCGCCCTGCGGCAGCTGGACCTCAGCAACAACTCCCTGGTGGGGCTGCAGAACGTCTCCTTCCAGGGACTGGGCCAGCTGCAGAGCCTCAACCTCAGCAACAACTCCCTGGCCGTGCTGTGGAACAGCACCCTGGCCCAGTTCCGCAGCCTGCCCACCCTCCGGCACATCGACCTGGGCCGCAACACCTGGGTCTGCGACTGCCCCATTGAGGACCTGGTGACTTGGCTCAAGGAGAGTGACCAGGTGGAGGGCAAAGAAGCCCTGACTTGTGCCTACCCTGACAAGATGTTGGGTAAAGCCCTGCTGAAGATCAATAGCTTGGACCTGAACTGCTCTGTGCCCATAGACCTGCCTTCCCAGCTCCAGACTTCGTATGTCTTCCTGGGTATAGTCTTGGCTCTCATTGGGGCCATATTCCTCCTGGTTTTGTACTTGAACCGAAAAGGAATCAAAAAGTGGATGCACAACATCAGAGATGCTTGTAGGGATCACATGGAAGGCTATCACTATAGATACGAGATCAACGCAGACCCCAGGTTAACAAACCTCAGCTCCAACTCAGATGTCTGACGAAGTGCCCCAGATGCAGGGCAGAGCACAGTACCTATGCATGAAAAGTAGACTTATGCTTTACCCTCACGCTTGCTTCCCTCTTCTGAGAAGTCTCAGACATGCTTGTAACGTGGGGGTGATATGCCTCCCTGTGATTTCAAGTTCATTTTTGTTTTGAGAAGCTGGACAGCTGAGCATGATGTTCAGCTGTATGTAGGAAACAAGCTGCTACCTATTTTCTGCCTTGCCTGTCTGTACTTGTGGGAAATTTTTTTCAAGATGTCAGAAGAAATGAAAGAATTTTCTCTGATGCTCCAAAGCCACCAGAGTTTATGGAACATTTACTGACGCAGATGCCATTCAACAAAAGCTGCCTCAACTTTTTGGGAAAAAGATGTTATGTTCTTCTGTGCCAGTTTTGGTCTTGTATATCTGAATTGTGATGCGATGATTACATTTCATAGACTACCTTGAGATTTTAAGAAACAAACTCCTTTTAAAAGCTCCTCATTTACGTAGGAGGAAATCGAATAGTGAGCATGCACAAATACTGTATAGTTTTACATGTTAGGAAATTTATGATCTCAGTAAGTCTCTTACTATTTTGTAGATATCTTTGATTGCAGTTTACCTGAATTAAGAGATTTTTTTATACGAACTGCATCTAAACTGCATCTCATCTCCTTCTGAACTGTTAAATTCAATAAACAGTCTTACAAGAACTGTTGCGCTTGCTGTTCCATGAGAAATGTATGGACATCTAAGAATGTGAATAGCGCTATAGTCTCAGAAGTAATAGCTTTGCAGTAGTAATATGAATAAAATTTTATACAAATGTATAGCTTAGAGACATATGTTTGACATATTTTGTGATATATGCTAGAAGAATTACACTGATCAATGATGGGAGCAGTTTTGTTTGGCACAAACCCCACAGTCTGCTCTCAAAGCAACTGCAAGACATCGAGACAGATGCTAGGGTCCACCTTGCTGGGAAGGTACAAGCTAATGAAATAGAATTTTCAGAAGGTCTTCTCCAAATTTAAAAAAAAAATCGAATTAAATTGTGGAGTTTGTTAGCTAAAGAAAATTTTACCTGAATTTAATTATTTATTATAAAAACTCATACTTAGGTGCCCTGAAGTAAATTAAATGCAGCTCAGTTGTACAGTTGGCAAGCTTTAGGCTTATAAATCACTGCAGCATTTATTAGATTGCTAACTGTTTCCTTTTTAAGGTCTCTGTACTCGTGAAGTTCTATTGTGATCTACATCTAGGAACTTGATGGAACTTTATCTTAAAGCATTTAACAGGTGCATTTCAGTATGGTATGATATTCATGCTTCTTACTTGCTTGGGAATGCATTTTCTTGTAAATAGATAAAGCATGCAAAAAAACCCTTAAAAATGCATAATTTAATATGCAACTCTGATGACGTGTAAAAAAGTTAGCAAGAATCTTCCAATGGCTGCCAATAATCAGTGCACTTTTTCTAATCTATTTATAGTTTCTTAATGAAAAAAAAATACACCAGCTGTAAAAGTGATGTGACTTGTTATATATCAGTTTATCTGTGGAGCTTTTTCCATGATCACTGTTACTTGAAGCTCTTGAGCATCTCTCAAATTTTGTGAATTACTGGCTAATTCTTTTCGCTTTCAAAAGTGACAGTTTTCTCAGATGTGTGCTTTTGGTAAGAGCTCATAAACATAAAATAGCCCTTAAAGTACCAGAAGAAATATAATCTATTTGGGCCATCAGTATTATTCAAAAACATTTTTCATCTCTCTGCAACTTCAGACAAAGCAAATAGCACAGGTTGGTTGAGGCTGATTTTCTATTGCTTTAAATTGGATTTATTTAACAGTAGTGATTTTTTTATGTAGCTTTGTGCATTTACCCTTAAAAGGAAAAAAAGAATGGATACTAAATACAATTAATGTATTGTAAATCAGTATATTTTACAATTAATGTAAGTTAAGTGATAGCCTTTCTCTCCTGCTGTCATTTAAATGTATGAGCAATATCTAGATAACAGTATATGAATTAAGTTTGTGGATTCTTAAAAGGCAGAGTGCCGGTCTGAATGTTAGCTGCCCATATTTTAAGAATAGCATAAAACCACCAGTGTGAAGAATTATTATTGTGCCCTTATGCAAACTGTTCATACTTGGTGTACATCAGATAGTTTATGTGAGAAGCTTGAATTTACGGTAGTTACACAGTGTGCCTTGTTGTATCGGTCATTTTGGAGATTATCAACTTACACTTACCTGTACAGTGCCAAGAGGAGTAGAGCATAATCCTTGCTTCAGATGCTCCTGTAATACTATAGATAAAATATGTATAAACCAAGCCAATTCTTGGGCATTTTCCTGAGTTTTGTTAGCAGACACTTTAAAGTAACTACAGTAAAAGCAGTTATCCGTGATGTGTTAATGTGACGGCTGTGCATTTATAGAGCTGTGTAAGGACAGGCAACAACTTAATTGCAGTTTCTCACCAATGGAGCAAGTATTTATATAGTGGGCAAGTGTAAACTGTTATACTACACTTATTATTCTAAAGATTATTATTACTATTATTTTTGTACCTTAGAAAGTCAATGTAATAGAAATTTGTTAGAGATCTGGAAACAGCTGCTTTAAAGCAACTTTTGTCATTTGCTTACATGTGTATTTATTAGGATGTATCATTTAGCATGTATCAGTGTTGTGGTGGATAATGTTCTCCTACCATGTTTGACCAGCAGTGAATGCTTTGGTGTTTTGTACAATGCATTATTTGATCTTAAATCCCTTTTTATAAACAGTGCTTGAAATTTGTTTTGCTTTCCTTTCACAAAATACTTAGCAGTGGTACTCTGAAGAAAAAGAAAAAATAGCTTCCACAGTACTTGGGAACTTGGTTAAAAACTATAAATCTAAAATAACATCAGTTTAAAGGTTCTTCTGAAGCACATTTTATAATCTTAATCTTACTCTGCTTTGACACCAGAAATTCTAATTGATTGCTATTTCCAGAGCAGCTTAATTAGCAAGGCTGTTTTATTCATTCATTCTTCAATAAAACACATGCAGTAATAAATGCCTCTAAAATGTTTTTTGTATACATAAACCCTTAAAGTTCTGTATGACACAGTTGTCACTGAAAAACATCCAGACTAAAGTAGTGGGCAAAGCTTCAGGGAAGGCAGTGCAGCTAAGAAGTGGAAAGGATGGTTTTTCCAAGGTTCAGCTGCTTTATTAAAACTATTTTTGGTTGTAACAAGCTTAAAATTTTCTTAGAATAGCACAAGGAATTGACATAGTTTTAATATATTTTTTTAAAATACTTTCGATCAGTGCTGTTGCCAGGTAAGAAAATCCCCAAATCCTTCTTTATCCAAGGTAGCTTTATATTAGATCATCTGGCATTTTTTTCACCAGGCCATAATATTACCAATAATTTTGACATCCAAAAAGTGGTTTGAAGTTTTGTACCTGTGCTTTAAATGTTTTCATTCAGGGTAATTTGCCTTTTAAGCACTGGTGGCCGTCCCCGTTGATGTGGCTGGTACTGTAGCAGTCTGTTCAGACCTGTATTCTGTTGTTGACTGTCACTGAAAACAGGCATTTTATTCAAAATTTTATTCAAAATATGACTGCACTAGGATCCCAGTCCTCATTATTCTACCAGCATTTTCCCTGTGGTATACTCTGGTCTTTATGCATCTGCATAATTTCATTTTTGCCTCATTTTCTCAGGAAATCCATTAAAAAGAATATCGTGAATCTGCATAGGTAGAGAAATCAGTCTGACTGCACCTATATTTTGAGGTTTAATGTCATCATTTCCCTTCAAACCTTAATGTGGAAAAAAGAGCCTTTGTCAAAGCGGACAGAATGAAAATTTGATATGCACTTTTTTTTCTCTTTAGCAGCTGAATGTTCAAGAAGAACCATTCATTCCCAGCATATGATGAAGGAAAATAGCATTTGGTAAGAAAAACGTTTTGGTTTCAAGCTTCAAAATGACATTTATAACCTATGAGAGAAGGTGGAAGGGAGAATCTCGAAAAAGAAACAGATTTCTCTTCATAGTGGGTCAGCACTGGAAATCACAACGCTATGAATAGGAACAATTGCTGGTTGATTCTGTCCTTTATGTTCTGGTCATTTTTATAGATAGAGCTCTAATTCTTTTCTGTTGCTATAAATAGATTTTGCTAACAAGCTGCATCCCATCTTACAATATCTGTAATGCGGGTGTTTCCGAAGTGAGTTTCTTGTTGAATATAATAGAACATTTAATTTAATTGAGTGCCTGCTGATTTAATAATGACCAGATCAAGCCCATAACTTAATACTCCTTCTTCTTTTGCAAACGTTCTGCTTACTAGTTGCAAAGACCTTGGCTTGAAATCAAACAATAAAAGCCCACCAAGGAAGAGAGAAAGCAGAATGCTTGGAGAATGTAGCATTTATCAGATATTTCGCACAGAAAAGAGACCTAAACCACGTGGGAGCTGAGGGTCCCTTTGGTGATACAGAAGTAAGTGTACTCTGTTAGCTTCTTAAGTCAATACAGCAGTAGCAGAAAAGTGATGCTTTGTACCAACACAATAAACCTAACAGCGCTTCTCTCGCACATTGGCAAAAACCCCACCAACCCTTTACAAGTAAGAATACAGGTTTGCAGTATAAGTATGTCCTTAAAAAGGACTTTGACTTTCTCAACTGTGTTACAATTTACGTGTTGTCACATCCTTGGAAAACCTTGCTATGCCAGAAGTCATCTGTTGCGTAGGCAAAGCTTGAAATGAGGCCTTGCATTCCTAATGTTAGCCTAAATAGGAAAAGCGAACTATTAAGAAAATTAAACCGGTACTTTAGACAGCGCACTCATGGTACGGTTAATAATTTAATACTTGCAATTATTAATATTTTTTGAAGTATTCACTAGGTAGCTTTTCCTTTCTGATGATAGACTAGAAGAATAACAGATTTGTCTTTCTAGTAATTATGCATGAAAGCATCTGAATAAATTAGCAATGTTTCAGTACATACAGTGATGAAAATGCTAGAAATCTTATATTCTAGAATGTTTCACTATTACAGAAATTTTAGATGTGCAAAAAACAGCTGTAACTTTTTCAAATTGAAGTTTAGTTTCCTAATTAAAAATTGTTCTTGAAGAAAACCCCAATAAAATATTTTCCAGGTTGCTTATAAGTGTTGTATATTTACCCTCTCAATTTTATTACCGTAAATCCTTACAGATACTGAAGTCTTTACTAAAAGTGTAGTTATATTCTTTTTAGCTTAAATTGATGATTGTGCTATGGATTTGCATGATAAAATAGGAAAAAAGCAAAGTCTGTTTGGTTTATTTAGAAAGAAATTTGGCCAGTGAATGGAAGGGATTGTATTTTAAGTGTTCTTGTTATTTTGGACATAATTTGATAGATTTTTTGGGTTTAATATATGGGGTATTGATTTTCAAGTTGCCAGTTCTAAATTTAACAGTTATGTATTTTCAGTTTTTTAATGACTAGATCAAACTGTGCTTTAAAGTCTTCAAATACATATTTACATAGTGAATATAGCGGCATTGTTATTACTGATGGAACTATTTATAAAAAGTACTGCTGAAACAGAGAATGAAGGGTGAAAACCAGAGGGAAAAAAAGCATTCTGATGTTCTTCAACTTCTTTTAATGCGATTATTTTTATTGTAACCATATGGAAATTCAAAGGGAAGGATGATGTTCTATCTTTTCGTAGATAACTAGTGCAGATGTCTGAAATTTTAAAAGGTAGGTGTGATTTTTTGGGGCTGTCCCAGCAACAAAGCTGGTAACTTAGTCTTGTGTTTTCTACTGTTTTTTTCATATTCCTAGGACAACTAACATGAAAGAGTGTTTGGGTTTGCACATGACAGATTGATCTGTCCTAGGTTTTATCATAGGACTGATCTGTTTTAGCATCTGCCCACAGTTCTACTTCAGGTGTTCCATTTGTTCTAATAGAAATTCTCTTCTGTGGCATAGCCCAGGGTAGCTTTGCATGACATCGTGGGCATGTATACAATAAAGAACTCATACGTCAAATTGACATTATCAAATGTCAAATAGACATTTCAACAGAATTCAGTGTATATTTCATGCTGACAATGTAAAACCATCAAGTAATGGTAGTGAAATAGTAAAATAAGAAAAAATACCATTTATTGCAAGAATGCTGTAAGCAGTCATGAACTGACTCCACTTTGGGGCATGTGAGTAATTTAAGCTTGTTCTAAAGACAGAAAAAGAACGAAGAAGTAGTTACTGCATTGACAGTTTTCTTCAGGTAGGTGTCTTCTTTCATTCTCCTTAATAGGAGCAGTAACTGAATCCTACAGATAGTTATACATTTGAATCCATTTAAGTCAGGGACTTTAGCCCGGTGATTTTCTGGTTCTCTCTTTTCAGAGGTGGGTGCTTTTGTGAACCTGAAGGGGAATAAGAGCTCTTAAACATAAGAAAAAAAGAATTTTTATTTTATATGTACAGATATGCATTTTACAAACACACACACACATACATGTATAAATATATCTATATAATGTAAAACTAGGAGACGGAAGAGAAGTAGAATCCAAGGCACTGGTCTCTCCAAAACATTCTGTTGGCTAGGTTAGGGGCCTATATTTTTTCACACTTTGGAAAGGGGACCTAAGTGCCTAAATGGAGTGGGTATGTCTCTGAGAAGCACTTAAGACACTTGATGTTGCTGCATGCCTAGTGTGACCATTACCAACAAGTTAACACAAATTGGTGCTGAGTGGCCGAGATTTTCCAAAGTGGCCACAGTTTGAGGTTCTGCTTTCAAACTTGCATAAAGGGGCTTCATTTTCAAAAGTTGTTGAACACCTTTTGGAAAATTATACTGGTTTTAAGTGAATTGAACGAAATGTAGAAAAAAAAAATCAGTATGAAAAGGCATATGTCTGGTATACACTTGAGAGAAAATACAAATACTTGTAAGAACTTCTGAAATTCTGTAGTCTTTTCTCTCTCTGTTGTTTCTGAAAATGAGATTTCTAACACCATCTATCCAGAATATCCTTCCTCTTCTCTATCTTATTTAATCATCCCTAACCCAGATGACTTATTTCCATCACCTTTATGACTGAACTTGATTACTTCACATTGGTAAACAGAGGTAGAATTCCTAGGAAACAAGTCAGGCATAAAATCAAATATTGAATGTTTATGCCTGACCAGATTAAGTTTTTATCTGTTGTTAGTCTTTCATTCAGGTTTTCCTCTTCCTGTTCGTCCCTTTCTGTTTAGTTTTTCAGCGTACTAAAAAGCTTCTGTGGTAGCCAGAGGAACTCTCTGATTCCAACTTCCAGTAACGAACAAGGAGATCTTTTTTGAGACGATAGTCTCAAAAAAAACTTGCAGAAACAGAGTTCGAACTTTTCTGACAGGATAGTAAAATGTCTCTGAAAATAGCTCTGCTAACATATTCATTTGTCAGAAACGCTACATGTGCAGAAAGAGCTGGAATGCTGAATTTGTGATACTGATATAGATGCTGTTTAACGAGCCTGTGAGGTTTCTACCTCTGCTCCGATTCTCCTCCCTGCAGCCACACACACACTCCAATATGCTTGAACAGGACTTGGATGAGTTTAGGACAGGCATTCAGCAGATTGTAGTAATTTATTTGTATTATTAATCATGTGTGAAGTCCCTTATTTTCAGGCACATAAAGAAATATGTTCTAGTACTTGTAATTTTTAACAAAACTAGCTGGCATACGCCTGGTTTCATAACTTATCTGTAAATACAAAAAAATGCTCTGAATTTGAGTTTGCAAGGAACAGATGTCTTTCAGCAAGCTTGAGTGTAAATTCAGCAGGATTTCCAATTTAATCCAGGAAATGATGACACAGAAATTTACTGCAAGCAGAGAAATGACTCGTTCTTCATCGCAGTTATGTGGACTATGCCTTTTCTATGAAGCAGTGCAAGGTGTTTTATCGCCTAGGTTTCCAGGGAGACAATCACAATCCAGTAGGGGTTACTGTTGTTCTTAATAAAGCTCTCTAGATTTTGTAGTTTTAGCAATTTTTCTGATCAAAATCACAGAGATAGCAGATAGGATTTGATAAATGACACTGAGTAACATGAATTGATGTGACCTATTTCAAACACTCACAGATGATGCAGTGGTGCACTAGCTTAGAGTAGATGGTAATAGTGCTTTCACCAGCTAGAATCATTTTGACTAGCAGGAAAAGACTCAAAACTGAGTATTAGTAAATGTAGAGAGCTATACAAAGTATGCTTAGCATTTAGCAGTTGATATAGAATATAGGATATCGAAAAGATTTCATTTATAGTTGTGAAGCACCACCTCCACCACAGTAATTCTGGGGTTTTTTTGTATAGAAGTTGTGTAGGAATTCACAGAAATCTCTATGTCTGCTCTGTGGTTTAGAAGGAAAATTGATCTTATTATTGATGAGAATTCGAGAAATTTTGTTCACAGAAATATATTTGCCTCATGTATTTCTTTATCCTTATATGTTAGTTAAAACACATAAATTTGCAGAGGCAATGTTCAGTACAAGGAGATCAATGGATAGTACAACAGTGCTATTGAGGACCCACCAATCCTTTTTTCCTTATTTTGCCATTTGAAGGGGGGAAGTAGAAAAGGGAAAATCTTCAACAGAACAAACTGTTTAAGAAAGAAAGGTGGTAGAGCCAGAAATCTCCTTTAATGACAGTTCTTGTTGCACTTACTGAAGAATGATGTGGCAACATCAGTGATGCTGAAGTAGAGGGTAGTAAGGTTTCTTTCAGAAGTTTCACAGAATCACAGAATATGCTGAGTTGAAAGCAAACCGCAAGGATCATCGAGTCCAACTCCTGGCCCTGCACAGGGCCATCCCCAAGAGTCACACCGTCTGCCTGAGAGTATCATCCAAATGCTTCTCGAATTCTCTGGCAGGCTTGGTGCTGTGACCACTTCCCTGGGCAGCCTGTTCCAGTACTCAGCCACTCTCTGGGTAAAGAACCTTTTTCTAATACCTAATCTAAACTTCCCCTGACACAACTTCAGGCCATTCCCTTGGGTCCTGTCACTGGTCACAAAAGAGAAAAGATCAGTGTCTGCCCCTCCTCTTCCCCTCACAAGGAAATTGTAGACTGCAATGAAGTCTTCCCTCAGTCTCCTCCACTCCAGGCTGAACAGACCAAATGACCTCAGCTGTTCCTCATACAGATTTCCCTCAAGGCCCTGCACCATCTTCACTGCCCACCTTTGGACGCTCTCTAAGAGCTTAATATCTTTCTTGTATTCTCGTACCCAAAACTGCACATAATATTCAAGGTGAGGCCGCACCAGAGCAGAGCAGAGCGGGACAACTTCCTTTCTTGGAAGTTTCAGGTTATTTAGGTTTACTCAGGGTTTTGCATTGTTGGAGCCACAGCTAATTAATGCATTAACATTTAAGCTAGGTCACCAGAAAATACTACTGCCAGAATGTGCTATCCATTTTCTTCCCGTAGTTTTTACACTGCACTCTGTGCCTTCCAGTAATGCATGAAGTGGTTGTTGTTCTCTCCTTCCCCTCCCAAGGGAAGTGTGTACACTGGCTGAGGGATACTGTCTTGCCTTATGTTTCTGGGAAAAGTCATAAGCAAAGTAAAGCACCTTGTACTTACGGGTTGATTTGCTTTATGGTACTCTCTAATTCCTGGATGAATAAGTTCCTTTGGAAAGCCTACTGCTTGGAAAAGTTTTGTCTCTTGTGCAATAAGCCTTTTGTCTGCCTTAGAAGTAAATGTTAGGTACATTCTTCTCCTCTTTAATTTAGTCCTAAATGTTCATCTTTCCAAAGGAATATAATAAATAGTCTTAAAATTGGCTTTTGCATCAGTAAATGGAATGTCAGCTGTGCATAAATTTGGGAGCATGATGAAACCCACAGGAATATTATTGTTTAGAAATAGTGAAAAAAATGAGTAAAGATCCTGCCAAATAAGTTTTTAAAGTACATCACAGTAAATAAACTCCCTCTATAAGACTAAGCTTATACCATTGCAGACACCCCCACTGCTCCTGGTAACACTGTTCCAAGCAGAAAGCTCAGTGTTATGATGTAGTCAGCTCTCAGGGCTAAGTGTTCCAACAGCAAAATGAAGTTTGCATTTCTGTATTGGGTCCATTCTGTGAGTTTGCTACAGTATTGATTTTTGCAGGAGGTCAGACCATAGGCAAAGCTCTGAAATGTGGGTGCCATAATACCCTGTGAATTCTCCTCTATTCTGTCTCCCCTTTCTCCCCTCTCCCTTCTCTTTTCTCTCCTCTCTTTCCTCTCCTGTAGCCTGTGTTATCCTGACCAATCAGTGCCCCACCATCCAGCTAAAAGGACATGAATTTCACCCTCTTACCTTCCACAATATTTGTACCTCAGGGATTGGTTTTAGTGTCTTTTCTGTATCAGCCAAAATTTAGCATGTGCTGATCTGAGCTTTGCAGTTAAGTGCACCAGGAGTACAAGGTAAACTGGAGATGGGCATGCAACTTAGTCATCTTGTGCATTGCTCTCACTACCTTTTAAAGATGAGGGGAAACATCCCCATGCCCTTTCATTTTATACAAATAAATGCATTTTCAATTTGTATATGTACATGCATATGTATATGTATACATGCACATTTATGTAGTACATATTAAAATTCTTGCATATTTGATATGTATGAAAACACATCTACAGGCCATGGAATTCTTGCTGGAAAATAATATTTCAGTTTTACTGCACGTACAGGCTTTTACAAATAATGCTAACTGAAAGCTATTTATATTTTGCTAACTTTTTTAGATAAAAGAAGTAGAGTCTACTGGTTTAAAATTAATTATTGCAGTAAGTTCTGCAATAAATATTTTTGATAAGAGGAACGGTAGTTCATGTTAGCATGGCAATTTTTAGTATCTATTCAGCTTTCTGAGTAGCTTGTGAAGCAGTCAGACAGAAGCCTATCTTGGGTGAATAGTTTAGCACAAAATACTCCCTTGCCTTCACTTTGTTTTTATTGCTCCTTCAGCATGAGGATGCTGCCAATATTTTGACACTTTTTTTCTCCTTAAAATCTGCATATCTCTGTCTGTGATGGTATGCCTTCAGAGAAAAAGAGCAAGGGGTTGGGATATTCTTGAATTTTCTTGTCAAAACACTGACAGGATAATTACCAAGAGATGATACAATTTGTCAACGGAAGAGTGGGTGTTTATGCAGTGTGAGGGAGTGTTGGTATGGTGAGTTCATTGTGCAAGTGTCTCATCCCGCTTCTGTGATGTGAAAGGGTCTCCATCTTCAAATGCAGTTGGGGAACAAGGGCACTTCTGTGAAAGGTGGCCCAAGATCAGTGTTGCCTTTGTCCTAGGGTGCCTGTTTGCTGGGTTGTAAAGGATAGAGGCCTCCACATTGTGCCAATACCTTGCAGGTCTCAAGAGCCGTTGTAGTGAAGGAAGTTGTGTCAAGACATCATGTAGTGGCTTTTTGGCGTTCCTGCGTCTGGTCTCCCTATGCTCCCAGCGATCCTTTTGTGGCCAGTTATCCTGGCTTGGTGGCTATTTTGTACAGGCAAAGTAACATAAACCAGACTGATTACTGGGGAGGACTAGACCTCCATCCTTATTCCAATATCACAAAAATGCGTGCTCCACAATGTGACTTGGGACACTGCAGCAAGAACAGGCGCTTCAGAGGTATTTCCTTGAGCTCTGGGGATAAACTCTTCTTGCCAGAGATTATTTAGATTTGCTTGGAGAGGCAGAGCTCTATCGGTGACAGGAAAAATTTTCTGGGGTGCAATTTGTGCTAAGCACTCACAGAAGCTCTCTTTAGCCCATCAGTTGCCAGTTACCTGGTAGCACAAAGTAGTAACACAGAGGACTACCTTTGAAAAAGGAAGGGGAAGGGCAGTTGATTTCATTTGCAACTTTATTTTTACTAATGGATACTACAAAGCAGAACTTGTGAATAGAGCAAAAATTAGGAATTAGTGGAGGTCAGATCATGACTATATGACTCAACAATAGAGTATTTTAAAGTAGAAATAGGTGTTTTGCTTACATTAGGAACAATGTTTTTAGAAGCGTGCCTAAGGTTGGAAAAGACCTCCAAGATCATGGAGTCCAGCTTTTGATCAAACACCACCGTGTCACATCCTGTGGCACACTAAGTGTCACATCCAGTCGTTTCTTGAACATGTTCCTGAGCAGCTCATTCCAATGCTTGACAGCCCTTGCAGTAAAGAAATTCTTCCTGATGTCCAACCTGAACCTCCCCTGGTGCAGTTTGAGGCTTTGTTGTCTTGTCCTGTCGCTGGTTACCTGGGACAAGAGGCTGACTCCCACCTGGCTACAACCTCCCGTGCGGTAGTTTTAAAGAACAATGAGGTCCCCTCTGAGCCTCCTTTATCCAGGTTAAACACCTGCTGCTCCCTCAGGGACAATCACTTCCCGCGTCCTGTTGGCTACACTGTTTTTGATACAGACCAGAATGCTGTTGGCCTTCTTGGCCACCTAGGCACATGTTTTATTGTGAACTTTTTGGAACAGGGAGTAGCTCTGTCCTGTAGTTCCACATTGCCTGGCACATTGGATTGCTGTTCTGTGTCAGGTGCATCCAAATGCGACTGCAAACAAATAACAGTAATACAGTGCAGACCAATACATTGCACTTTCTTTGTTAGTAACATTTACTGCTTTAATGCCACCAATGTTTTTGGAATAGTGTAACAAATCCCCAATCGAGGAGCCTCCTCCTTCAGTACTTATCATGGAGTAAGTAGTACCTTCTAGGTACAAAGTACTTAGCATTATGAAACGGCTCTGCCAGGAAAGAGATTTTTAAATGAGGAAAGTTGAGACATGCCTAAGAATTCTTCTTGAAACAGATAAATACTACAGGATAAACTGTGGGAAAACCTCCAGTTTAATGTGGAGATTCCTGAGTTGGCTTTAAATGCATTGCTTTATGTACAAGGAGTCTAGCTGTGGCAATATAGAACTCTTTGCAAGAGAATTTACTCGGCCAGAGAGCCTGCATCTTTAAAGAGCAACAGCAGTAACAGCAAAAAGATACCTTCTTTTTTGCCATAACAATTCATCAAAAAATATTAAAAAACTAATACAGGACAAATCTCTGGTAGAAAAATAATTCAAAAAAAGAGATCCTATTTAGTCAACAAGAATGAAGCTGTGAAAAGACTGCAGTGAAAGAGGATGAAATCATCCCAGATGCTTTAGATAGTACTAGAAGCAGGTTTTCTGCTGGATTTCATGCCACTTTGAACATCATTGTTCCCTGACTAAGCTCCTTGTCAGAGCCCAGCCAAGCCGTGCCATCTTTCCTGGGGACAGCCAGATGTGCCTCAGCCATCACAGCACCTGTGCTCATAGCATATTCCCTCTGGAGGAGGACAGCAGTGAAGCAGATCATGAGCTTTCTTTTAATAAATAAATTGATAAAAAGGTCTGTGCAAGAGACTTTGCAGAAACCTCTGAGGGATGCTCTGGCCCAATCAGTCTTAAGGACTGTGGCTAGTTTGCTTTGAAGTATTTGTATCAAAGTAGCATAAACACTGTGCTACTTCCCTTTCATTTATTTTCTTTCACATGCTTCCAAATGTGCTAATTTTATGCAAAGATGTCTGTTAGCTGTAACAAATGTTTATCCTCTGCTAGAGCTGAGCTCTTATGAGTGCACAGCAGCACTAGAAAGCAGACCTTTGAGCAAGGCAGGTATGCAGCTCCTCCATTCCTTCCTTTTTTTTTTCCAGCTGGCCCTTCTCAAAAGAGCTGAACTTCCTAAGGTTGGAGTTGTAATTAATCAGCTTCGGTGGGAGCTGTGCATGAAGTACATGAAAGTAGCTGAATGCTCAGAAAGGTATATCCAATACTTGAAGCAGGTGATTTCTCTGAGCTAACTATTTGTATTCCTGGCTAGCAAAATAAGCTGAACTTCTGAGCAACTCAATCACAAGGTAAAATAGTGCATTGGTTTTACAAGTATAAGGGCCTTAACATGCTGAAGCAGAAGGTAGAAGATAGTTTTCCCAAGTGTTTTGTATTGTGTCTTATAAATTTTGACTCCACTTCAAAGGAAAACAAGTAGATGTGCTTTCTTTGGACCCTGTGCCTCCGGTATCCTGAAATAGCTTAAGTACATTCTGCTTATGATCATGTCACATCAAGGATACTTTTTAGTTCATGAAGCGGGAGAAAAGCTTGCAGAGAGCAGGTGATTGACTTACATCTGTTCTGTGAGACCAGATTGTGATTTGTCTCATAACTTTTCTGATCCATCACTAGAAAAGATGTTTAATACAATGAGCTGGTAAACCCAGTTGTTAGTACTTTATTAGTAAAATGAGATTAGTATGCTCTCTAATGGTGTGATTTATATCAGATTTTTAGATTTTTTTATATCACCCGAAGGCCCCAGTAAGTGCTAAGACTCATCTTGCACTGCAGCTAAACATCCTTAAAAATCCCATCACCAAGGTGAATATGATTTGCTCATCAAATTGTGACACAAATTGGCTTTCCATATATGTTTCAAATTTATATGTCAGATATATTTTATACACACACACACACAACTTTAGGAAGGACTAAAATAATTCTAGAACATTGTGACTTAGAGAATATAGAATACAGTTTGGGGGTTGTTGGGTCAGGAAATAGGCAAACTGAAATTCAAGCAATTACAACCCCCTGCTTGCCAAACTGTTCTCTTTGACAATTCCTTCCTGTGATTGGAGTCTTGCCCCAAATTTGCTCCTACAGTGTGGTGGGTACACCAGGTGCCCACCCAGCCTCTCTCACTCCCCTTCCCAGCCAGACAGGGGAGAGAGTAAGATGGGGAACAACTCCTGGGTATGGATAAGGCAGTTTATTAAAGCAGAAGCTAGGCAAAAGCTTGCACGTGCAAAAGCAAAGCAAAGCAAAAGATAATATGGTTTATTCTCTACTTCCCATCAGCAGCAATGGTCAGCCTCCAAGAAGCAGGGCTTCAGCACCCATAATGGTTCCTCAGCAGGCAGCCATTGGGCACAATGAATGGCCACCTTCCTGCTCCTTGCATTAGCTTTTATATCTGAGCTGATGTCTTAGGGTATGGAATATCCCTTTGGTCAGTTTGGGTCAGCTGGCCTCCTTGGGTCCCCTCCCAGGATCTTGCCCTTGATTGGGGAAGGAATGTTACAGTGCTGATGCTGTGCTCAGCAGAAGCCAAAACAGTGGTGTGTTATCAACACCCTTCTAGCTACCAGTGCAAAGCACAGCACTGTGAGGGCTACTGTGGGGAAATGAACTCCAGCTCAGCCAGAGCCAATACATACAGACACATCTTTTTTGCTGTATTTTGAAGGAAGAGGCTGAACACTTAAGTGGGAAGGCTGTGTGGCACAGGATTTTGTAGAGCAGGGGTGAAGAGGGCAATGGTTGGAGAATGCTCATAGGTTTTTAAGGTCATGAAGACATCAGCTTCTTAAATGTCTGAAGCCAAATGACTTTGTGTGGTCCATGTGCAGACCTGTGAGTTAAAACTATGAAGTGAGGTAGTGATTGTACAGTGAGAGTACTTAATCCCAGACTGGCTTCATGGGTCCTCTGTGGCTTGGAAAGACAGGCTTGACCCTTCTGGAGAGTGTCTTCAGGTAAGAATTTCTCTTCTTCTTCTTCCTCATGCAGAGAGGGAAGCATTTGACTCAATCCAATAGCTCCAGTGAGCTGCCAAATCATTCACTCAGCAGTATTTTCAGATGATACAAAACTGGGAGGAGCTGTTGACTCCCTCGAAGACAGGGCAGGCCCTGCAGAGAGACCTTGACAAACTGGAGGACTGGGCAATCACCAAGTTCAACAAGGGAAAGTGCTAGATTCTGCATCTCGGACAAGGAAACCTTGGAAGTATGTACAGATATGTACAGACAGAATGAAATGATGTACAGACTGGGGAATCAGATGCTGGAGAGCAGTGCCATGGAAAGGGACCTGGGGGTCCTGGTCCATGGCAAGTTGAATATGAGTCAGCAGTGCCCTAGCAGCCAGGAGGGCCAACCCTGTCCTGGGGGGCATCAGGCAAAGCATCGCCAGCCAGTTGAGGGAGGGGATTGTCCCACTCTGCTCTGCAGTGGTGCAGCCTCACCTTGAATATTGTGTGCAGTTTTGGGCACAAAATCTGTACCTAAACAGTTAAATAACAAATACAGTGCAAGGACTTTGTCACTTGGTATGAAAGATATAAAGCCATTAGAGAGCATTCAAAAGAGGGCAATGAAAATGGTGAAGGACCGTGAGGGGAAGCTGTATGAGGAACAGCTGAGGTCACTTGGTCTGTTCAGCCTGTAGAAGAGGAGACTGAGGAGACTCATTGCAGTCTACAACTTCCTTGTGAGGGGAAGACGAGGGGCAGGCACTGATCTCTTCTCTGTTGTGACCAGTGACAGGACTTGAGGAAATGGCCTGAAGTTGTGTCAGGGGAAGTTTAGGTTGACATTTGAAAGAGATTCTTCACCTGGAGGGTAGTTGGATACTGGAACAGGCTCTCCAGAGAAGTGGTCACAGCACCAAGCCTGACAGAGTTCAAGAAGCATTTGGATGATACTCTCAGGCAGACGGTGTGACTCTTGGGGATGGTCCTGTGCAGGGCCAGGAGCTAGACTCGATGATGCTTGTGGGTTGCTTCCACCTTAGCATATTCTATGATTCTGTATGTGGATTTTGGTAATGGAAAGCCTTCACTGAGGACTGTCCCAATGTTCCTGTAGCCTATATTTTTACTTTATTGCTCTGTACTGTCAGAGCAGCCTCTCAGGGCATATCTAGAGCAGAAGTCTAGAACAAATAACAATTTCAAAAACCTTTCTTAAGTGATGAAATAGGTGATGGACAGGAGTCACTAGTTCACTTTCCTCTGAACATACCACCCTATGGAAAAATTTGATTTTATGAGTAGTGATACAGATGCTGTTAAACCAATGACCATCTAGGCAATCAGCACAATTTTTTCAGTATAGTTATTTAGTATAATCTAAAGTGTTCCTTCTTCATTGATATGATCACACCAGTTCCATGTTGTTTATTTCATCCAATGAAAAGATGTTTTGACCAAGCTATTTGAAACAGTACTTCATGCTGTAAAAGACAGTTCATTAAATTGCATTCTTGTTGAGTTTTTCGCTGGCAGTATTTGCAAAGTAGTTATTAAAGGAAACTGTAAAAGCTATATTTTTATTTATATAATATGAAACTGTTATTAATCATCTATATGTTTTGTTTTGTACAAGGTTTGTTCATTAAACCTAACCTTATTAAAGAAATTATTCTGGGATGGAGAAATTTATCACATTTCACTTTTCGTCAGCAAGAGCAGACTATAGTCTGGTGACCTAAGCTTGTTTACACAAGTCACAGCTCAATGTTTAATGCAGTAATACAACCACAATATGTAGTTCCACAACTCCTTTTAAGCTCCAGCATAATTAGCTTCCGTGAGTTAGTTAATGAATTAGCTTTCATTAATACCTCACCTCTACAGTTACAGAGGTCACCTTCAAATGCAGACAGAAGAGTTTCTGACTGTAATTCTGAGCTGGCAACTGTCCTCATTAATAGCTGTAGATGTTAACTCTGAAGCTTAACAAATACTATTAAAATTTGAACAGCAATATCAGACTACTTTTTACCTGTCACTTCTTTATCACATGCAGTGAAGGTTCTCCCTACCATGATTACAGCTTTGTCCATAATGTATTTAAAACCATTCGGTTCGTTATTGACTGCCATGTGCTGCAAATGTCATGGACAGAATCCGTGCTAGCCCTTTACAATGTAATTGTTTGGGTTTGTTTTTTTTTTTTATATTCAAAATTTCAGCACAGAGTCTAATGCGGCAAAAGTGAGAGGGAATGGGGTCTGGAGGCTGTGCAGCACAATTAGGTCTCACATGAGGTGGAGAGCTGCCTGTTGGGATCACATGGAGCCAGGGCAGCCCTGGGTTTTCCAGAGAGAATTGTTACATGGACGTGCCTCCAGCTTGTGGTGACATCACTCATAAACTCTGTGCTCACTTAGAATTTTCATTTTTCTCAAGAAAGAGCTATGGTGTCAGTCTCAGTGTAGCCAGAGGTAAAATGTTAAAACAAAACAAAACAAATAAAAACACCAAAGCGAAACCGAAGAAAGGTTTTAAAAATAATTTTCATCTAAAGCCTAATGTACTTGGCCATTTTAGTGAAAAACTCCTAGGATTTTTGTGGCTGTAAAGAGAGAGGGTGAAAGACAGACCTTCGAGGAGAAGAGGAGGTTCACAAGTTTACAAGGTTGTTTCTTTCTATAATAGAATAACCATGGAAAAAGACCCTTAGGATGGAAATGTGAGTTCTCTGTAGTGGCTCTTCATGCTGATCAGCAGTGACAAGATGTAGAAAAAATACCAGTGGCAGAAAGCTCACATCATTTGCAAATATAATTGTCTCCAAGAGCGGTTTTCATACAGCCAAAGACACTACTCTCCTTGCCACTCATTACTCGGTGGTTAGTGTAAGGGTTGTTATAATCATGCAGGTAAATGAGGGAGCAGGTAACTAACCTACACCACTTTGAGGGTTGCCTATTGAAGACCTGGCCTCCTGGGGAAGCAGCATAATACCCTGAGATGCAATATAAAACATTTATAGCCTCCTTTTTAAAAGGCTTCCAGAGGGGAAGTTTCAGCTTTTCCATTTTGTTGCAGAATGTTTTGCTGGAAGAAATATACTGTGAAGAAAGGGGCAAGCACAGAAAGTTAGCAGTAATCATGCTTTAGGGCTTTTTTTTTTTATCAGCTTCCTTGGTCATTTCTACAAACTAAAATATATGAAAGCAATAAAATATGTAGAAACAGTCATTCCCATAGATGATATGTTAAAAATATTATTCAGACTTTATCATATGGAGCCCTCTCTGAGTTTGAAGCTGAGCAGTGCAACCACAAGACAGAAAAAGCCTCATGTTTCAAGTGTAGAGCCTAGTGACATAAAAACAAGCAGTTAGAATATCTGATATACCTTAGGAACCATGAAAATATTTTCATTTATTTTCCAGTAAAATCTGTACCTAAACAGTTAAATAATAAATACAGTGCAAGAATTTCCTCACTTGGTATGGAAGTCTGTGACATGTGGCAGGATGTTAACTTCATAACCTGACCAAATTCATGCTGGATTTTATCATCTGAAGACAGGTATTTAGAAGGAATAGTTTTGAAAGTGAAATCTCATTCCAGTTGCATTTTAATCCACCCACAGAGATGCTGCATTTTATTGATTTGATTAGCTAATGGCCATTCCTCTTATGTACTCACAAATGCAATTTTTTGAGCATCATCAGGCAATTTCACTTGTACAAGTCAAGTATGTAGACACGTACATTGAATAGAGCAAAATACAAAGTCCTTCCCCTGCCTCCAGACTGTGCTCCTTCTTTCTAACATCTTATCATTACTCTAAGCCACGTTTGCGCATCCTAACTCCTCAGGGAGAAGAAAGGTCGCAACAAGGAGGTGTTCTAAGTGCCACTTGTCTCCATTTCATACCAGAAATCATTTTTAATGAGCATGTTCACTTGTTTCAGGGCAATGCCCACCATATCGCATCCCTCTGAGCCAGAACACCTGGGAGTCTTCAGTAAAGGTATGTGCACTGTGAGCAGACAAAAAAAGAGCCCTGCCAAACATCCCATGATAAATTGCTAGCTGGTGTGACTTGCCTTTGAAACATGAGCTGGTTTGCTTCATTATTCTGTTTGCAGCATATGTATGGGAAAGTTCAGTAAACTTGGCTATAAAAATTTATGACCAGTTTGAATGTGTACAAAAATAGTGAGTTCATGTGTTTCCTGATGCAGATGGTGATGGACACTAAGAGCATATAGTACTCCAAGTACAGAAACCCACAGAGCTTTATTTAGTGTGACCTGTCACTGTGCCCCTACCCATTTCTAACAGGGCAGCAACATTGGCCAGTGCACTGCACAGTGAACTGCTTCAGCTTAAAAAATAACCTACATGGTGTTTCTTATGTGCATGAACACAAACTATAGTACTAGGTTCTGCAGGGAATTTGAGTCAGGAAAATCTCTACAAAAAGTTAGAAAGATTAAACACTGCTCTCCCTATAATGTAGGCTGAAGACCCACAGTTCCCCATCAATCCTTTAATTCTGTGTCCTTTTACACCCAGAAATCCATCGTTAATTTCCTCCACAAATTTGCAGATCCCAGCACAGGGTTGGTTCAGACATCACAACAGTAGGGATATTTGATCTCAATCCAGGGCAGCCCTGCTACCAGTGACGCAGTGGAGATGGACTGGTGCTGGTGCAACAGCGGGAGATTTCCTGTACATTTGGGAACCACACAGAGCCAATTAGGCCTGTAGTGTGGATTTTCCTTTTATGACCTCTAACGTTGTTTTATACTCATTGAAGGAGTGAGGTGAACCTGCTGCTGGAGCATAAAGCCCATATATAGTGTTTCTCAGAAAAAATGAAAAACAAAAAAAAGGATTTTATCTTTCCTGTGAAGTATGTATGTTTTATTATCACCACTTACAATTAGGCCAAGGCAGTAGTCTTCAAAAACTGCATAAGCCTCCCTTCCTGATGGTATTCCTCATTTTCCCCTAGTGACAGAAATGTTCAGGGAAAGATTTGCTGTGGTGGTTGAGAAAGACATGGTGCAGGAAAGCTTTATATTACACAGTCTTCTGCTTCATCTCAGAGTAAATAAATCTAGCAGAGATGCAAACAAGTATGGTTTTATCCTGCCCATGCTTCTAACTGAAGAAAATGGAGTTTGGAGACCTTACATCTCCTCTCCAAAGTCTGAGCTTGGATGTGATACTGCAGTCCTTTTCACTAAGAAGTGGCATGTCAGTAGAGCAACTTCAAAACAGCTTAGGGCAGCCCTCGTCTTTGCTTACTGCACTATTTTTTTGTTGGGTGATGAGTTCCCTTCCACTGGTTATTTTGAATGTATTTCAATATTAATCCATTTTGCATAAGGTAAAGTATTATATTCCTCAAAAGAACCCAGAAGAGTAGCAAAGCTGGTCTTGTTTGATACTGGTGAGAGAAATCACAAACTCAGATTTATAGTGAGAAGTTTATTGCTACCTGAAAATGGCTTATTGTCTCCTCACTTAGGCTGAGGACAACCTAGTTACCCTGTTCCTTTGGTTTTATGAACAGCCTATCTTTTCAAAGACTAACTAAAATAAGATATCAAAGCAAAGATAAAGCAGCCATAGGGTAAAATTTGCAATATATCTCATGCATGTCTGAAAAAGCCATAGTAAAAAAAGAAAAACACCATCACTGGAAAATAATATGGATTAAAAAACTTGATCCTTCTAAAGTTGAAGATATTATTGCACATGTGATAATTTTCTACAATCTTTAAATCATTCATGGATTAAGTTTTAGGCTAGAGACGTGAAAGGAGGGTAGACCTGAGAGAGTTCTTTGGGTTGCTCTGGGAATTTGAGAGAGAACTTCTGAACTCCTCTGGGAGCCTAATGCTCTGCAGTAGATGTAATTCCTGAATTATTAATCGAAAGAGCATATACTCTCATAAATGATAAGCAACAGTTGAGGAAGTGACCGGAAGACTATTTCCAAGGAAGCCGGGGGAGTCATGCTCAGAATTTCGTTGTTTGAACCGAGATAGGTGTAGCTGCTCTGATTCAGTAGCCTTAGGCCAATTTACTCGACTCCTCCATAGCCGGGCTCAGAGATGGGTGAAGGGTAGCAAATACCACCCTGTCTCATTTTTTAGCCAAAGAGTGACATTTGGAACAAGCAGCCTGCTCCACAGTGCCAGGAGGCATTGCACCAAGGCAACACACAGCTAACAGACCATGCCAAGCAGGACAATGCTTCCCAGCAGGCTCCTTCAACCCTGCTGCAGATGGCTGGTGTGTGAGCCATCAGCCCAGCAAGGCAAGCTCTTGTAGTGTCTTGCCAGAGCACCTGCAGGAAGGCTGCAAGAGCCAGGAATCACTGCCTTGCCCAAATCTCTTGATGGGTAAGGTGTTATCAAAAGGGAAGCAATAACTTCCAGCCTTGAATCCAGTTCCTCACTTCTTTTTACCCTCCTTTGAACACTTTCCTGCTCTAACTAAGAAATTTCTACCTAGAGAGCTGGGGGTCTGGCTATTAAAGAAAATGTCAAATTATGAATGCAGTGCCTCTTTCTGCAAGTGTTGGGAAATGCCTAAAATCAAGACTGTGGTCCTGAAAAACATTTCAATGTTTTAATTGTTTCAAAGATGTGAAATCTGGGGCTTCTACTGATATGCAAGAAAAGGGAAGAAATGTGGGATAACAGTATCCAGATCAGTCTCCAGAAGGTAAGGAAGGAGTTATTTTCACTTGACTTGTGATTGTGTGGAAGGATAAGGTCTTGTCATTTCTAACACCTAAAGAAACAGAGGTGAGAGATCAGAACAAACATGCCAAATTGTTCTATCCTTATGAGGAACTGTACACCTTGCTGGAGATGTGCATAACTAATCTCTTACAGCAAGTAAATGGTGGGAAAGAGGTGATCGGAGGCAGCATAATTTAGATTTTTCAATCTAGAAAATAATTGCCTATAATATCAGAAGAAATGTATCACAGGAAGTAATGGTGAAGAGATGTTTAGTTAGTTGCCTGATTAATTATTTTGATAATGCACAAGCTTAGGTAGATTATTCTGAAAAAGGGTTGACCAGTGTTCCACTTCTTGTTGGGATAATGTTACAAGACTATCATGCATGAAGGGTGATAAACTTGGTATGTTTTATATCCAAATGCTCTGACTTGGAGGAGACTGTGGGATGAAATGTCTGTTCATAGGTTTTCTTTTAAAGAGAACTAACTGGTTTAATTCCGAAATGAGCTTAAAAATTAAAAATTTAAAAAGACAAAACAAAAAACAACAAACAAACTAAAACCTCCAAGCCAAACAAAAAAACCCCAAATAAATCAAAACAACCCCCTCCCCTATTTTGTATGCAGTGTGGATGCGAGAGCCCAGGAATGAACTGAGGAGCTAAGTGATTTGACAGCTCAGCACTCCTCGCATGCCTCTCCATCTCCAGCCCCCTTTGAAGTAGAGACATGGTCCCTCAGAGTGACTGAGGAGGACAGGTTTTGAGAGCAGAAGCCCCATCTACAGCAGCTTCTGAATCTGAATGTCAGAGTTTGTTTCGGTGCTTAACAGATGACATACACACGACATACACTAAAAATGATCAAAGGTCTCAGTAATGCAGGGAAACCTGAAAGGCAAGCCTTGAGTCCTTCAATGCATAGAAGCAGCACAGGTTTGTTTTGCTTTTGGCAGGGGAGGAAGGGAAAATTTCTCCATCTAATGGTACTCCTGCTGTTCCTTGTAGGACAATTACTCCTGAGTAGGTATCCAAAATACAGAAACATAATTCTCAATTCTCTGCACTGTGCTAAGGAGCAGTACTTCTGGTACTAAAATCACAAAGTGCACTGCCCCAGAGCAGCAGAAACCCATATCATGTCCCAGGACATATTGCCTCTGAGTCCCAGTGTACAGTAGAGAGCATGAGGAACTCAAGAGCTTTAGAGAGACTTGGGAAGGAATGCAAAGTCCCCAGGCCATGAAATTACAGACACAAGGTGGCCTGATGCCATGGCTGATAGAGAGCTGAGTACTCTCCCTAGGCTTTCCCACTAATTGTATGCAAAACCCATCATGCTGGGTGTTCACCACTTCCACACAGAGTTCAGTGCACAGCACTGTGCCTCACCCAGGCTCCAGACAGCCCATTGCAGCAGAGGTAGGAGTTCACCCAGTGCTGGGGCTGAGTACTGTGCCTGCAGCTGCCTGCCAGGAAGGAAGGTCTGTGATGTATGAATCCCCAATGCAGCTACATTTTTCTCCACCCCTGCATCAGGCACATGAGCTGCAAAAAGGGGAGATGCTCTCCTTTCCTGTTTTCTTATTAGGTAGATTTTGGGCTCAGTAAGTAAGCTGGTTTTGAAAATTGCTTTGAAGCCCTTCTGTGCCTCCCTATATGTAGTCTAAGGTTTCCTCCTGCAGTCAAGCAAGGAGGCAGTTACTTAGTTCTGCTTTTAGGACAAGGGATTTTGGCTCCTTCTCTGTATTCCTAAATTAGGCAAAGGTAGAGCTTTTGACTGCCTCAAACCATTTTCTTCTTTCTCATAGCCAGTAAGAAAGAGACTTTTTTTTCCCTTCTCCCATGTTCCTATGTGTTTGTGGCAGCTTGAGTCCCAGGTTACACTGTTCCAAATATATAGGAGGAAGAAAAATCCCCCTCTTAAAGAAATTGCTTACTTTGCACCAGAAGGTCAGTATTTTAACATTAAGTTATGCAACATCTACTTACAGTTTGCAAATTTAATTTGCAAAATGATTCACCAAAACGTGTATAGTCTTTTGGTTTGTTTGTTTGTTTGTTTAGGCACAAAAAATACATTGATTTAATTGCAAAATCAAGTACAAGAATAAAAAAATAAAACCCAAAATTGTGTTCTAATTTAGATTAGCATTCCCATACAAATATATGCAATGTTCAATTAATGGGTTTTTTTAGTTGACCAGAATCAATGAACATCCATCTGTTATTTTGCTTATTTTTTAATGTAGTAGAAGTAAAAGCTATCTTCAAAGAAATAAGGTAGTGTCCATCAATAATTTACTTTCAATGGTTATAGTATTTGAAGTTAATCATCCAGTGGACCGTTTATCAACCCTGACAGAGTGAATACAGTGTCAGATACCACTAAAAGGCCTGGAGGATTAAGGCACCAACCCTACAAACTCTGATATGCTTGACAGTCAAACTAGTCTCCAGGATATAGTTAAACTGGGTCGTAACCCTTTGCTTGAAGTAAATGCATTTAAGTCTGTTCATGCTTTGGATCATTGCCTCTCTGGCTGCAGGGAAAGTATAAAAGTCAGCTCAGCACTGGAAGAAGAATTTTATATAAATGCAATATACCATTCTTTTTCTTGATACATCACATAACTGATAGAGTCTGTATTATTTGTCTATAAAACTGTAATTTTATACTCTGTAAAATACTGTAAACACTAGAAGTAAAAAAAAAATCAGTCTGATGGGCTCTTTCAGTGATATTAGGAATTCCGTAAGCAATTCTTCTAAATCCTTTAGTTATGTGCAAGAAAGAAAAAACTTTTGCTTCAGATATTTGAACCATATTTGCTCATATAAAAAACCCCCAACTTTTCTTCCTTGTTTTCTCATTTAAAGAGTGTCATAAAATCAGATTGTGCAGCTGTAGCATCATGATGCATTTTATTCATTTAATAGCTATGATGACCATGATTTTTTGTGCATTCAAGGAAGACAAAAAAACCAACTCACCAGCATTGTTTTTTCCCTAATTTAACTCCTTGTCATTTTGGGCTAACTAATAATATATTACGATTAGAAGCAATGATGCTAAAGGAGGAGAAAAATGAAAGACTGAGTATTAAATCTGATCCACACCTCCAAGTCAATGTAGCTGCATCATGTAACAAATGCTCTTTATTGGCATTATCCACCCCTTTTTGTGATCTCCCATACGGAACGACGCACTGGTTGACAAGTGTACATTAGTTACATTTAACATTCTTTGTCCTGGAACAGCAAGCAGGACAATAATTGGGTTGAGCTGTCTTTGGAGAAGAACTCCATAACTGCCCATTCTCGGCCAATGCCCGTGCCACGATGCCTGTTTGCTTCCTGATGGGAGCAAACAGCACAGCAGCAGCAGCACCATTCCTGACCCAATGCCCAACCGCTTCGTGCCCAACACCCCAGATGGAAGGAGGAGAGCTGTCACATGTCTCCTGCCCAGCTGGTGCCTCACGAACTGCCCCACTGATCCCCGAGGAGCCATCTCCCCACTGCCTTTGCATGGGATAGCTTTATCTTCCCTTTGCAGCCACTGGCTCCCTGCTCCCTGGAGGGCAAGAATTTCCTGCCAGCAGCATGACAGCCATTTTATTGTCACATCAAGTGCCATGAACTGCTGGAACAGAGCCATGGAAACTTCTCCTAAATGGAAAATTAAACATTTTTGAGCAAACTGGGTAAAACTAGTTGTGTTCTTTACTGCAGCAGCGTGTGTAGTGCAAACTGTGGCCCCTAGTGATGCACTGTGAGAGTAGAACAAACCTGAGTATCTCTAGCTCAGGCGCAGAGAGGCTGGGCTTTTCTTGCTTAGGCCATGTTTAGCTTATCATCCATTTAAATATTAAAATGTGCATATTTAGTCCTAGAAAATCCCTTCTACCCTAGAAGTAATATCTCAGTAAGTTTGTCTTCTTGCCAATTTTCGCAGTTTTCCCAGAGTAAAGAATCTGATTTCTCTTTTTCCACTGGATCTAATTTACATTTATCTTAGAGTTACAGCTTCTCATATGCAATAAGCATTCATTGCTTCCTTACAAAATACAGTTTCTGGGAGCTTTGCTGGAGCTGATACTATCTGATATTCGAGAAGAACAGAAAAGAGAGTAAGTGAACATTTGTTCTCATTCTTTTTTTGTAGAAAATCAATAATGTCAGATTATGACAGAAAGAGCAGTATTATGAACTAATAAAACCCAGGCCATTATTGCATGACAGTTGGTGAAGGCAACTGATGTTCTGGGTACCTTCTTGTATATTAAATAAATGAGCTTATTAATCAAATATAAAGAAATTTTTGTACACTGTAAATTATTCAATTTTTATTGTGTTGCCATCAAGACCAGAAAGGCCTTAAAATTCCATGAAAAATAATGCTGAAAATTATTACAACCTCCTAAGTTTTACCCTAAAAGCTGAAGTAACATTTAGCTGTATCTGAAAGTGGCAGATCCATGTATTACAGCACTTCAGAGGTCTTGTTTCCAGAGTCTGTCTCCCAGGTGGACTCTTGGCTGTCAAATAATGCAGCCAAATGTTGCAGCCTTTTCCTCAGTGGAGGTACTAATTTGGGTATTTCACAGGGGGAAAAGGAGCCAGGGAGAATTAGTTTTCTAAGTATGTAATAAATCTGAGATCTCTGCCTTTTTGGTCAAATACAGCTGCAACTAGATGAAAAATGAACAATTACAAAAGCAAAACCTGAAAAACAGATCATGTAAGCCCAAAATCCTTCAGAAAGTGGGCTATGAAGGCAGCATGGACCAATGAAGCGTTTTTGCCTCTCTTACACACTTAGAAAAACAAACTTGCACTAACAAACAAATCCAGAAAAAACAGCTGGGATGGCTGGTAGAGGGTGGCAGGGAAAAAAACATACAGAAATGCTTTAAAATTTACAAAACATTATCGCTTACTGTCACTCTTTAACCCCAGGGCTTTAAGCCAAATAGCATTTTTTTCAATGACAGAAGCAGAGATTTCAGGACAGAAGAGGAAATCCTTCAATAAAGGCAAAGTTTCAAAGGCCAAGATGCTGCAACTCTGCTTCTGTGTCAGAAGGATAGGCTTCAGTATAATAAATTAAGTTTATCTTTGGTACAGCTCTCAGGTAATTTCACCAACCTCAACAGAATATCTGTCATCCAGGGATGTTTTCTGATTTTTGGTAAAGGGCAGAATACAGAGGGATTTGCTGTCTGTGCCTCTGGGTTCCCACACTGGAGCCCAATTTAGCCACCAGCTTGAGACCATGCCTAATTATACTCAATGTCAGTTATGCTTTCAAGTTTTTTGCTGATACTGAATCACCGTCCGTTTCAAATTTTGATGAGGTGGCCATTGTGCCAGTAGTAGATAGAGAATGAATATGTAGACTTAACAGCTGTTTTCAAATGTTTCCAAATTTGTAGCTTGGTTCACATGTCAAGCCATTGTCAGATTGCTGTGCTGATTAGAATCAGTGCAGTGTGCTTTAAATATCTAGACTGAGACAGCTACAGAAAGTGATCAGCAAATGGCATGAAGCAGTTGTACAGTAGCTATAGAAACTACAGCTTACACAATACAAATAACCATGGACCATTACCTACAATTTAGTTCACGTTCCTTCAGCTGCATCATGACATCTGTTGTAAGGAACCTTGTAGGGTGGGCTGAGAAAATATGTTAAACACAAATATTGCTGAACAAAGAATAAAGCCATTTGAAACTTAATGGTGCTACAAGGGTATTTAAATGTACTAATAAAGAAAGTAATGAGGGATGCTGTTGGTGCCAAAGCAAAACACTGGGGAAAATTAGCTACAGCGACTTGCCTGTGGAGCAACACACATTACATCGCACTGGTACAGGCTATAGCAAGACAGTGTTGTAATAGTTTCAAGCATCAATTTTAAAAAACACAAACTATTAAGAAATTGGCACTATTTTTATTACTTGATGGTGTACAATATCACCCTTGAAGATCTTGGAGTTTCCCCAAAAAATCAGACTCTTGCTTCAAAAGTAGATTTAAAATAAAATTATTTGAAATGAAGATTGGTTTGTAGCTGATAGCAGTGACCACAACCTTCTCTTCCTCCTTCTAGGCCTCCATAGGTCCACCAAGAAAATATCTGTCTTGTGTCAAGTAAGAAAAATTGAAAAAAAATACATGAGAAGGAGATACAGAAACAGACATCAGAAGGTAGTGAGGTATTATGACTCTATCCTAAGGCACAAAATAAATTCTTGCAGCTCACCCCTTCAGGTTCTCTTTGCTTTAGTTGTAGATCCAGTGGGCTGATGCCCTGGAGGGCACTCTGATTCAGGTAGGTTCTTTCAGTCTCTAAGTCAATATTCTGAGTTTGAAATGTAGATAAAACCATGAGAAAGAAAAGAGAAAAGTGAGCCAATACCATGGGTGGTAGTGAGGCTTTGTCCACAGACAGGACTGCAGCCTTTCTCAAGAATGAATGAGAGATGGGAATAGCTACTGGTCAGCAACAATGCTGAGCCCAAGGTGAAAAATGTCTTTAATTCCTCCCTGGAAAAGTGTTTGGTTCCTGTATTTGGTAGAGGTTTGGCTGACTCTATGCCATTAACTGCAGTCACCCTGCTGTTAGCCAATTTTGGTCTTTTATAGAGGATGAGTGCACCCATGTGCACTCCAAACCCTGGAGTCTTCATGCATCAACCAGCAAAACATGAAATTAAGTTTGGGGAATTAACTAGTTTCATAGAATCATAGAATTATTTAGGTTGGAAAAGACCTTTAATATCAATATCAATGTTGCAATTTTAATAGACAAGGGAAAAGGACTGCAGAAAAGGAAGGGCTGTTGAGCCTTCCTTTTTTTTTTTACAGATAAAAAACTGACATATAGGGAAATAAAACTTCAGGACACAGAATCTACAAGGACTATTCCCGCTCCTAGCTCCACAAAATATGTTCTCGGTCTGCCAGTAGCCCAAATACTGAACTACAAAGAATTAGTATTTTTCATGTTTTGAGACCAAGGTCATTTCACAATTATCCTGGGAACAGTAGTAGCAGTGACCACTCGGTGTAATGCTCTGTCAGTATGCAAAATGCAAAGAAAAGAAATAATCTTCTTCAAGGAGCCTCTTTTTTCTGAAGTCATGGGGTCTCTTTTGTCTAAAATCACACCCTGTAATGGCTGTTACCAACCTACCTTTTTGTTCTTTGAGTTATTCTGCAGTAATAACCTCAAATATGGCATATAAAGATTTGATTGGTATGTGGAAAACTGACGTATGACAAGTTAGAATCATGACATGTAGGGCATTTAGTTTCCCCAAAGGATTATTGAATAATATTCCTCAAATAACTCAGTGCATTTAATGATATTTTTCCATACATTATTCATTTTTCATTACTTTCACGTCTTATAGAAGGAAAATTTTCCCCAAAAGTTTAAATCAAATATTTGCAATTTAGTTCTTTTCATTATTCATTGAACTCTAGCTTTCACTTTCTTTTTCATAAACACAGTTCATCAAAAACAAGTGTTTAAGGAGAAGACAGTGGGTGGTGATATAACAGACACAGAATGGAACTAAAATAAAAATTTCAATATTTTTGTGTTTTGCTACCTGGAAGGTAGGACTCAGAAGGGGAATGACATGAGTTTCTCTGTGAACAAATATCAAGTTTGCAGTGGAAGGGAATGATGGAGAACACTCCCAGGGCTGCCACTAGAAAGGTGAAAGTAACCTTTTTCCATGAGAGGGAGTTATATGTGCCTCTCTGACAGAGCAGGACATGCTGAACTGTGCAGGCTTGCTATGCCTTTTTAAATTATTTGGTATTGGTTTTCTACCAGCTTGTATTCATTTCTGGTGAGTGGCTGGAAGAGGTCAGGGGTACATGGTGAAGAAGCGGGAGGCGTCTGAGCGCAGCGTGTCGTCAGAATTCAATGAGATGATCCAGTCTGTGCATGTGCTTGTAACATGTCACAGCCATGATAATGAAAAGCATATGTCTAATTGTTGTTTCTTTTTCTTCTTTCCTTGACAGGGTTAAAAATGGGATAGATAAGCTAATAGGAGGAAAAGGAAGGAAAACTAATAGTTCATACTTTGTTTCCCATTCTGTAACAAGGTGTTGTTTTTAAGATATCTTGTCTCTGGTGAGCTGAATACATACACTGAATCACTGACCTGCTGGGAATTTAACTAGTACACTCCAAATTTAAAATGCAGCTCTAAGCTCAATTTCCATGTTTTCCCAAGGTGAGCTGTCAGTTCCTACTCATTGACACTTTTTATGTTACAAGTGTTGCATTAGGCCTAATGCATCTTCTCTTCCTGAAATGTGTGTAATTGGTGTTGATTAGAAAGTTTCACATGAAAATCTGTGGTGAAAATATTAGAGGGAAGTTATGTTAAAAACAAACAGAGCATTGCTGAACATTATGGAACATTAAAAATGTGACAGGAGGCAAAACAATGATTGTTGGTCAGCCAGTCCTGTACAGATGCCTCCAGAATAGGACTCACAGGACTCCAACTCCCCTGCTCAAGCAGGGTCACTAGAGCACGTTTGCACAGCGCCATGTGCAGTCAGGCTTTGAGTAGCTCCAAGGGTAGAAACTCCACAACCTGTCTCGACAAAACATTCCAGTGTTTGACCATCATCACAGTAAAAAAACCCCAACCTTTTTCTTATATATAAATAGAATTTTCTGTATTTCAGTTTGTGCCCATTGTCTGTCCTGTCACTGGGCACCACTGAAAAAAGCCATCATTCTTAACGCCTCCCATGAGATATTTATACACACCATCAAGATCCTCCTGAGCCTTCTCTTCTGCAGACTGAACAGGCCCAGCCCTTATAGCCTCTCTTTGCATGTCATATGCTCCAGGCCCTTCACAATCTTCATGATCTGTCTTTGAAACTATCTCCACTATGTCCATGCATTTTGCTGGGGAGCCCAAAACTGGACCCAGCTCTCCAAGTGTATTTCACTATTGCAAATGCTTCTTCTAATGCAATCCAGGAGGCTGATTGCCATCCTTGCTGT
>JAWWLV010000121.1:80964893-80987835 GCA_035041135.1 Platyrinchus mystaceus | reverse complement strand
CATTCCTTCCCCAATCAAGGGCAAGATCCTGGGAGGGGACACAGATAGGCCAGCTGACCTAAACTGACCAAAGGGATATTCCATACCGTATGATGTCAGCTCAGATATAAAAGCTAATGCAAGGAGCAGGAAGGTGGGCATTCAGTATCTCCAATGTCTTCCCTGCTTCTTGGAAGTGGCCAGCCATTGCTGCTGATGGGAAGTAGAGAATAAACCCTGCTATTTTTCACTTCGCTTTTGCACACACAAGCTTTTGCTTTGGTTTTGCTTTAATAAAGTGCCTTATCCATACCCATGACTTGTTTTTCATCTTACTCTCTCCCCTTTCTGGCTGGGGAGTGATAGAGCAGCTGGGTGGGCACCTGGTGTCCAGGCAAGGTAAACCCACCACATCTTCTTTCCCAACATTTTGAGAAAGCCAGTTTCATTTCCAAGAATGAGGAACAAGGTACTAGAAATTAGGTTTGATTATCAAAGACCTCCATAAGCAGCTTCTGGCTAAAAATTCAGCAAGTACAAAAAGCATTCTTCCAAATATACAAATTGCTCATGTTTGGTGTGCAAGACAGGCACAAGATTGAGACCACTGGTATGAGCATCTGCACATGCAAATTCTTGATATATATCTGTAAAGGAGGCAATGTATACAGAAGTATTATTTTGATTATTTCCTTCCTTGCCTAGAAAGGGAAGGAAGATTGCCCGTGTCAGAAGAGTGTCACTTGCACAAAGCTCCAAATTGAAAAGTGCTTTATATTTTCATGGGTAGTCACATAAAGAACTCTAAACAAGCCAAAATCACCAGCAAGAGAGAAGGCTTTTCTGTTTGAAAAACAGAAACTATATTAAAAAATAATAAGAATAAGTGTATTTTTTGTTATGGCATGGAGGCTGAACGATAAAAGGGGATGAACTTACATCATAACATCTCATAATTACATCTCAAACATTGTAGTGTGAGATAAAAAACAGCTTGGTAAAATGCAAATTTTGCTTTTAATTTGCATTTTTTGTTGATTTTTTTTTGGGGGGTGTTTGTTTGTTTGTTTTTATTGAAGCCTGCTTTGTAGTAGCCCTTAAATATATATTTTCTGGTTTAATTAATAAAAGACATAATATATCACCTTCTAAATGATAGCATGGAAATCAGTCTTGCAAATTGCAGTTACAAGTAATTTTGTTAAGTTTGTCCCAACTCATGAATAAAAATAGCACACGCTGCACAGTAAGTTAGCTCTGCATACTGGCAAAAGAATAGAAATAGGGAAAGGAACATTTACTGTCATTTAGTCTTGTCAAAGCAAAATGGATTAAAACCTTGTTCAAAGGAGGTCAACTCAGCATCCAATGGCTCTCAGAATCAGACCCTTACATTTCTGCCAAGTTGATAGATATTTCAGTCAAGGGGATTAACAAACTGAGGAGGAGCTGAATAAAAATCTCAGTTGTGGTCTCAATTGTGCGGTAAACATATCCCAGGAGTACTCATGAGTTTAAAAACTAGTGTACTAAGCAGATCCCACAAGTAATAAGAAAATGGAAATTATTTGGTTAACATGTGCAGCACTAACTTTTGCTTCAATGATGGACTAATGCTTCCATGCCCACTCACCTCCTACACTGTCTCAGATTCTTAGCTGACCCTGATTTCCATTTGGACTGTGTATCCAGACGATCAAAAAGAATCTCATTCTACATGATTTAAAGTGCTAACCAATTCTCACCAAGATACAAACTGACCTCTTCCTTGGTCTTTCCTTTGTGGACTTTCCAAATGCAATCAGACAGCTAGAGGACAAATGGCGAAACTGGAAGTGTATACCAATATGAGAGTCATGGCTCAGGTAACGAGTTTCTGCCTGGAATGAGCTCCCCATAGTCACAAGCATCCTGTCTTTTCTGTTCTGAGTGGCTCAATGTACTGCTGTTCACAGGCCCAAGGTTTTGTCCTTCCAACAAATGGAGGTTACAGCCATTTAAGAACCGCAGCAGAGAAAACAAAAAGCCATCACAAAAAGCCGACAGCCAACAGTTTATATGAGCAATGGCTTAAGTCACTGAGATGCTCTTTGTATGCATTTCTAATGCACTCATTACCATAAGAGCAACAAAACAATTCCTTTTCTTCCTTTCTTTTTACTGTTAAGGTAATAATTTATTTAAAATAGGAGTTGTATCAGCCAATTTTATATATTACCCCTGTTTGCAAATGTTACCTATAACGGGCAAGCAAGATCTGTAATTCAGAAAAGATTATCTCCAGAGGGTCACAGCTTCAACCACAATATTAGGTTGGATATTAGGAAGAAATTTTTTACAGAGAGAGAGTAATCAGACATTGGAATGGGCTGCCCAGGGAGGTGGTGGATTGACTGTCCGTGAAGGTTTTTAAGATGAGACTGGATGTGACACTCAGTGCCATGATCTAGTAACCACGGTGGTGTTGGATCAAGGGTTGGACTTGATGATCTCAGAGGTCTTTTCCGACCCCATTGATTCTATGATTATATGATTACTACATACAGAGAAACACAACCCAGCTATTTTTTGCAGTAAGAACCTGTACACTATGGCAGATCAGCTCAATGTATATCAACTGAAACTCCTGAGTGTACATTTTTTAGGGTGTTCACAAGGATGAACTTTTTGAACCAATACTGCATGTCCAGCTCACCTCTTTCTGAGTTTGTGTAGGAAAAGTATTTTCCTACCAAGATCGGATACATGCCTAGTGAGAAAGGAAGAATAGGGGTTGTCTTTAAAATATAGCTGTGCTCAGGGGAGGATTCCAATCCTTTTTGCACACCATTCCCACAGTTACCTAAGGAAATCAGGGCTAGCTTAAAATATCACAAAAGCAGTCCACAAATGACTGTTAAAAAACACTGAGAGAAACAGAATGGGAAGACATTTCAAGTGAGTTGCTTTACGAGTCTCTCCCCTCCTCCATCTGCTCCATATTTTCATTTATGAAGGGCTGTAAAATGGCTAATGAAAAGTTATTGAGGTCACAGAAGTTGTGGAAGACCAAAACAAATTTTAGAATGAACTGGTGATGTAATTGTCCAGAATCAACAAGATTAATTTAGCTTGTCTTTGCCTCAAATGGAATGCGAAGGGTTTATTCCCAGCAAGCTATTACAGAACAAATCAATGGGGATAACAATCAGCTAGGCAGCTGTGTGTTGGTGAACAAGCAGGGCTTACAGGGGTCACAAAACTGGTATGGATGCAGCTATCTAGCTCTGCAGAAGAAAGGCAACATTCATTTTGGAAAGCGTTACAGAAATGGGCTGTACAATAAGACACAGACACTTCTTCTGTCGTGCAGAGTGCCAGTGAAGGGTTTCCTGGAGCATTGCATCCCAACCTGTATTCTTGAACATAAGCCAGTGAAAATGCAAGGAAATGTGAGCAGTAAGAGCAGCAAGAGGTCTGTAAAATAAAATCGACTGAGAAAAAAAAAATAAAAAAGACCAGTGTTGTACTACTTGGAAAGTGAGGCTGACCTTCATACAAAAGAAAAATCAGTCTAATATAAATAAAATCCAACATCTCAGCTGGAGATAAACAACTTTTATCAACTAGAAGATGCAGAACTAGATTGTTATATGGCATCACAGGAATAAGCATTAGCAAATGGTGCAAGGGTATTGCCCTTCCATCATTTTGTGATTCAGAGGGGGATGGAGGCTCCACACCGAACCGCGGCTCTCAAACAGCCTCTCAGCACCAGCTGTGGGCCTAACTTTATGAAGCTTTATAAACAAAGACAATGTCTATAACACAGTCACTTCTCCAACTGTGCTGTGACTGATATCAGCTTAGCTGCAGTAGCAAGGAGCTCAGCATGGGCTACGGATCCCTCCGAAAGGGATGACTTGCTCAGTCTGCATAAGCATGTTGTTGCCCTAGGTGGATTCCTACTGTTGTGTGAGGCAGTTAACCTAATCCTAGCGCAGGTAGATATTTGCTGCAACTCCAGTGTAGAAATATCTCCAATAACCAGTTAAACCACTTTGTTCATGAAGACTCAGCATCAAGAAGCACCTTTCATACATACACTGTGAAGTGTTTAAGCATGAAGTCAAGGTTTTATTGTCCTTTTATTTATTTATTCACTGTCACCACTCACACACAAAAGTCCTACTTCATTTCACACAGCACATCTTGGGCATCCTATTTTTTTGGGGAGGCAGTGGAAAGTATGCAGCCACTCTGGTGTCTGGAAGGTGTCATTGGGTGACACAGAAAGTGGAAGGTAAGGTTATGAATTTGTCCATTAATAATGAGGAAAAAAATCTTCAACTTGCTGTGAGAAAGAAGCAGAATGCCGAGTGGTGTGGGCCGGTTCATCCAAATGGGGAAATCTTGAGGAAAATTTGTATTTTCCTGTTGTGAACTTCATTCACCCGCTCCTTTCCATATTCATAGACAGGTTCAGTTTAGGCGTGTTCAATTAAGATGTCTAGTTTGATTGATAAAAAAAGTACAGATGAAAACACTGGATTTAGTGGAGGTAAAAAAGAGATCAGGAATTCTTGAAATTTATCAGTAGCAGGAGAGTAATAAAGGTGGTTCAGTTAAATGTGTCTTCTGAACCCAGGATACAGTTTAAAATTAAAGAGAAGAGAATCTGAGATACTTGAAGAAAGGTAGCTTTGAAATAAATGTATGTTTTCAAACCTACTTCTGAGGTGGAAGATGACTTTGAGGAATGTTTGAAGGACCTCTCTCCCTGTCAAACCTCAATCTATTCCCTTGCAATCCCACACCATTCGGTCTAAGTCACCTGAGAGTAAAAAAAGCTGGTGAGTGTATAATTTTTTTTCCTATTCCTTCTGGGCAGTCTGCTGCATAGCTTTTAATCTGTATTTTTGTAGCAAATAATGAAATAAATTGACCCCTTTGAGCCCCAGCATATAGATGGAATATTCAGGACACTGCAGGGCTGTAAGTCACCTCTGACTCATCAGACCTAGACCCCTGCTCTCTCCAGCAACCATGCCACATAAACCAATTCATAAATCTATCTTGTCCCATATTAAAAATGCTGTGGATGATTGCCCAATTCCAAAGCCTTTTTAAGCTCTCTTCTGAAGGAAACTTTCTTCAAACTTGTATTTAAAATTTATTTACAGACAGCTGGTTTTGTGGCATGGAACCCTTTATCTTAACCCTTCACCCTCTGCAGCACTAACCCACAAATCCAGTCAGCAGAAAAACAGCCTTTCCAGCCCCTTATAAAGTTTGCTTTGCCTGAGGGAGCAGGCCAAGCTTTTTTGGATCTGCCCCAGAATGACAGAAAGTCTCTGCCCCTCTGATTGACCTTCCTCTGCATCTATGGGAGCTGGAATCCACATTTTTTTGAAGTGTGTTTTTTTTGGTTTTTTTTTTTTTTTTTTTTTTTTTTTGTTGTTGTTGTTGTTGTTTATTTGGTTTTTTTAAACTGCCTGACCAAAGTTGCCAAAGTTGCAATCAGTTTTCCAGAGAGACTTTAACAGCAGCTTGTACAATGGGTTATCTGCAGTAGAAATATTTAATCTGGTAGGTTTCAGCTGTGATATTCCTTTCTTCATTAGAGCGTCTCATTGAGTATGAATGAACATCACATGCATGTTTCTACTTCTCTCCTTTCTTGATGATAAATCTCAAGTTTATAATGGTAGTTATTGTTATAAGTCCCTATTAAACTTTCTCCCATAATTCCAATTTAAAGGTTCAGCAAAGTTTTTTATTTTCTATTTGAATCCTCATTTGTAGTGCTGGCACTGCAAACTTTTTTATTAGCAGCAGTTAGTTTTCATTGCCACACAATTTTCTTTTCCTGCTGACTTAATTGATAAAAACACTAAACTTCATCATATATATTTTTAAATCCAAGATACAATATTGCAATTTTTGTGTAAAAAGTACATTCTAGACACTCACGGTACAACCCATTGTTTCTTAAACTGTCTTATTCTACTTGCACTTGCCCCCATATCTGATTATTTTAATAAATATCTTTCTTTCTGATACACGCAGGGCTTGTGATTGACAACATCATTTAAACTTCTGTTTTGAAAAAAAAAAAGACATTTTAGTAACTTCATAAACCTTTCTACCCTAGATTGATTTGGTAATGTTTTTAGCCCGCTGTATTGAACTGTTCAGTAGCACCAGAATTACTGTTTTATTGAGGTTTTATTTATAGATGTGGGACCAAGCATAGCCTTTATCATAAGGCTGCTACCTTAATAAAAAAATGAGTCAAAGCTTGCTTGTGATCTGAGCGTTGCCTTGATGCCTGAGGTTTTGTACCTAGGCTCATATGGAAATCCCTAAATAAGTGTGGCCTGAAGTGCTGCATAACATCATTCACTGTTGATTTGACTATGGGTCCAAGTTATTAGGTTTGCTGTCCTTTCACAGGACAGGAATATTTCATTTTGGTGAGAGCTGAAGATCACTGGTGTTTCTGTGCTCGGTGTCTCCCTCAAAACATTTTGTCACTCTTTTCACTGTCTTTTGGAGATAGGTTAGGCAAGAGGGCCAGAGTGTTTTGATGCCTAGTGCTGTGAGACAGGCAGCCAGATATGGGCTGTTCTGAGGCTGGATGATTCATGCACACTGAGGAGAAAAAAGCTAGGGACAGTGCACTGTCCTCAAAATTAAACCCCTATCAACAGACCCCAAACTGGAGCACACTGAGAAGCACCAAAGTGCTTGTTCATGCCTCTGCCTTCTCTAAGGTCATAAAACATTTGCCTGTTTACTTTGAATTAGTTTCAGTTTAGTGTTTAACAGCAGAGATGTTGAGAGCTCCATATTTTGGAACTCTTCCCTGCTCCTTCCCTAGAAAAACCTTTGAGATAAACTTTTTCAAGTAGGACTGTGAAAGTGGAGATCTCATCACTAGATTAACTTCTAGACAAACCAGAAGCCTGGGACTTCCTAACTAATGAGAAGCTCCTGCGAGTTTCTTGTGCTAATTTGTTCCTTCTGTTTTGTGCAGCATTTTAATATTGAACTCAGCCAGGGCCAGGTGGGTGGTAGGAACAGCAACATGTTCTTTCCCCTCTTTGCTTCAAAGAGCCCTGAATCTGCTGACTAAAAATTTTGTTGTGAAGTACTGTGGGTGTTGCTCTAAAGTAGAAGCAGCAAGGTTTAAGAGCATGTAGAAAGTAAAAGGGGCAGCAGAAATTAAGTCCGAATTCGGAAGTTTATATCAACTATGGTGTGCATGTCTGAAGAGGTGTGTAGAACCAGGTGAAGTCAAAAGGGAAAACAGTGTAAGTGACCTGAAGGGGAAAAGAGGGGCTGGAGGAGATATACAGTGAAACCCTGGAAGAGTAGTTCTTTTTGTTATGAATAGACAAGTGACTCTCAAATGAGGAATCTTCACAGGCATAATCCAAGTCCACCTTTTGCCTTCTTTATCCTTGCTAGATTAAGCAATGATGAGACATTGGACAGCAAGCCAGTAGGAATTCCCGTGCAATGCACTAGAATAAAATCAAACTGTTTTGGAGCTAAATATCACAAACAATGCACTTGATGCGCTGTGGTGGCACTGCAAATGGTGTGCATATTATGACAGCTGACACAAGGAGCAAGGACTGCTCCCCCAGGTACTCATTAATTCAGCAGAGCCCTGAGAACTGGAAAAGCCTGAAGACCTCTGGGACCAGTGTGTTGCAGCCGTATGAAGGACAGAAGGAAAAGAAAGGCAAGAAAAGCTTACATGTTATTTTGCGTTATGACTGTCCTGCACAGGCTGCACTGAGCACACCACATTAAAAAAAGAACAACAATAAGAAGAGTAAAGGGAAAGTGCTGCTTATCAGTAAAAAGAGAAAAAATCCCCAAAACTATAAGCTGACAAGAAGGCTCTCTGCAGTGTGGTTTGTGGTACATATTTCAGTATCTAACATGTCCAAATGCTAACAATCTATTATCAGCCATGGGCAGTGTTCTCAGGTTGTGCTGCTCAGAGCCTAATTTTCAGCAGCAAATCTCACCTCTGCTAGCTGCTTTCTGTGGTGTTTGGGTTGGGAGGAGTAAAAAGCTCTGCAGAGAAACATTATTTTAGCTTTCTGCTATTCTCACAGGAATATATTTTTTCAATTACAAAATGATCCACTTTATGAATCTTTTTGCTAAAACTAACTTTAGAAAAGAGGGAAATGTATACACAGAGAGAGAGAGACAAGTATGTATATCATTTGTTCTGTTTTGGGATCTTTAATCTTGCATATTAGGATATATTATGGCCAGCTAATAGACTAAAATTCAGGACATTGAACATAAATAATTCTGTCCATCTGTCAAAGGTATGAGCCTGTAAACGGGGTTACAGAAACAGTGTGGGACTATGCAAGCAATAAAAAAACTAACAAAACAATAGCATGCTGGAAAACTCAAAACTTCTCCACAGAAAAATCATGAAGTCAGACGTTTTCAGTGTGCATATTTGTGTACCACACCTTGTTCGCCTTTATTCAGGCTGATTTTATACAATTACAAAGTAACGCAAACACCAAGGGAATTAAAGCATCAGGATTGTATGACAAATTTAAAACTAAAAGCATCCTACCTGGTTCTTTTCCTTCAATTTTTTTTTTGATTCCTTCTTTCTGATCTGCAAAATTCCAAAATGCAATGCCATGTGTTCAGTGCCTCTGAAATGTCTTCCTGGATTGCTTTCCACTGTTAAGGCCCTGACACGTGCTGCTCTTCCCTGGCTCTGACCTGTGAGGATGCAGCTCAGCCAAAAGCCGTAGCACTGGTCCCTCAGCACTGCTGGCAAAGCAGCCCCTTTGCTTTTGAACCAGCAGTGATGTGCTAATGCTGTCTCCAAAAAGCAAAGTCTGTGCCTCTCACATGCTATCCCTTCTCTTCCCACCTCTCCACTGCCTGTGGGACTGGGCAAAAACTAGGGTTTGCTTGAGGACTGGTGAAGCACCACACTGGAGACCTCGGTCTTGGCTGAGCAGTTGTGTGCTGCTGTAATACAAATATTTGACAAGTGGTATACTCAAAAGCTATGCTAACAGCTCTGGTTTCTTCACTGGGTAGTTAGGTTTGATGCTTTGCTGTAAAAAAATCACATGTCATTTATGTATGCTCTATAGTACATGGACCTATAAAAATCACATGGGCTATTAGGTAGACTCTGGGGATTCACTGTTTCAGAACATGAGTGGAATCTAATTCAGAACTAAAACTCAGGGAAAAGTGTGAAATCAAAGTCACATAGCCATGTGTCACCTTACAGGAGAGGTTTGGGCATGAGAGCATCTAAGGTGTTTCAGGAGCTATCATAAATATTTATATAGTGTTGCAGAAATACCAGGTGTCTTACAGTGAGCAAAGTGTGTCAAACAGATAGAGCCTTTGAAAAGCTAACCTCCAAAAGGTGTAAAACACAACAACACTAACTCTGGAGATAGGATATGGCACTTGTCTCCCTGAAGTGGAAGTGAATGCATCAGGCAGGATAACTCAATATACCGGAATCCAACAAGTATGTTAGAAACCAATCGAATTTACCATATCTGCACCTCGGCCCGCACCTGATGGAAAGACAAGCTTTCGATTGAGAGCACCAAGCCAAGAACAAGATCAGCTTCATAAGGCATGGGGTTGCACTCATTTTTTTTGTTCAGCATTTTCCAGGTGAAGATTTTAGTGCAGATTCAGAGACACAGATAAACAAAGCATCTCTGAGCCATGCTGGAGATGTACCTCTCCTTAAAGCCTCTCCTCTGTCCTTGGTTAAACTGAATTTAATGCTTCCCTCCATGCAAGACAATCTGCAATGAAGACATTAAGAGCTTAAATAACCTTTCTTTTTAATAAGGAATTTTGTAAAAAATATTCCCTCAGAACCAGAAGAAATGCTATCAAACCATGCTATCAATTCATCAGCATTTTGACCTATTACAGGGAACCCAAGCGAGAAAGCAGATACTTTGGAAACACATGGGTGATGGTACCTAGGAACTACTTTTTCCCTTATGGCTTTATGCAAGCCATAGCAGGCACCTCTCAAGTTAAAAAGCTATAGAGATTCTGTTGATGAAAGTTTTGATAGAGTTTAAAAATTACTGTAGTTCACCCTTGAGTCTGTGAGTTTTAGTTTTTGTTTTTGTTTTTTTAATATACAAATTTTAGTTCAGTTTAAACTGTTTTTTCTGTTTTTCACCTATTTCATCTACAGAGTGATAAAACCAGCTTGTTTTGTATATGCCATCAGTAACGTGCAAGTGTGACACACCACTGTGCTACTGCCCTGAGATAACTGGATACCTCTGTGTTACTGCTGTCAAGTAACTTGACAGCAGCAGATTCACCTGAGCTGAAGCACCTTTGCCTAATAGTAAATTTGTCTGTATTCCTGTATAATTTTAATTGCATAAAACCAGTTTATCATAACCTCCTTACACTACTGCAAAGTGTCATTTAAAGGTCATACATTCCAGAACCTTAGAGGAAATAACACTAACTGCTTTAAACAGCGGTTGGGTCTTAATGCCCCAGAGAAAATCATGGAATCATAGAATAGTTTAGGTGGGAATGGATCTTTACAGGTCATTTAGTTCAATCCCCCCTGATCTTTACAGGTCATTTAGTCCAACTCCCCTGCAGGGACACTTTCAACTAGGTCAGGTTCCTCAGAGTCCCATCCAACCTGACCCTGAGTGTTTCCAGAGATGGGGCATCTACCACCTCTCTGGGTGACCTGTTCTAGTTTTTTGCCACCCACGTTGTAAAAAATGTCTTCCTTATATCTAATCTGAATCTATTTTCTTCTAGTATAAAACCATTACCCTTGTCCTATCAAAACAGGCCCTGCTAAAAACTTTGTCTCCATCTTTCTTATAGAACTCTGCAAGTATTGAGAGGCCTCAATAAGTCTCCTCTTTGATGTCTTTGCAGTAAAATTAGTTCAGCTATTTTATTATCTCTATGCTGGGTGCACTTTTCTATCACTTTGTCACCATGGTGAGTAGATGTGATGCTATTCAGCTTTTCTACTTCAGGTATTTCTAGGTTTCACCATGAGGTAAACTATGAGAATATCTGAGTGGAGAAGCTGGGTAGTTCATCCGTTCACCCACCAGGAAGAGTCTGTGGGATAGTGTGAACAGAACCCTTTTCAATTCAGCTAATGATAGTTCCATTACTCACACTAATAAAAAACTCATGAGAACACGCTCATTACTTTCCATAGCTCACGTATTTGTAAGTCATGGAGGCACTCTTCTTAGATGGAAGGATCTATCTCACTTAGGTCTCAAAAATTAGTTTCCAAACTCTCACCTATTTACACTGCTTCCCATTATGAGCAGCTGGGAAAAGCAGGCACATCCAGAGAGAAATTAATCTCATCTGGAGGTAGGTAGTTAAAGTAGGTCAGAGAGATTGCATGTGTGGGTTGCTCTCCATCAAATGCAGTGGAAGCCTAGAGCAGTCAGTAGAGAATTAGACAACTAAACCTAAGTATCTGTACTAAGATTGTAATAAACTTGCCTAATATTTCTCTGTCAAGGATAAATAGCTGCTACAAGGAAAGTTGTGCTCTTGGTTATAGTTTCATGACTTTGCTTGTAAAACATGCCCTGCTCCAGGGTCTCCCATCTCTCCACATGCTCGTCAGAGTGTTACGGTGTGTAAGTAGGTCAGCACTCCTGTTAACGTTATACCACTCCAGTGCTAAACCTTTTGTTTCTGCAAAAACAATGTCCAAATGCTTCTTCTCTGGCATCTGTTTGGCCATGATAGAATGAGCATGGCTTGAAGTATAATGTCTGTCCCTTTTAAATAGATCCATTAATTTATTCCCTGTGTAGGAAACCTGTGTACAGATTCACTGCTGGAAAAAAAATAAAAGGACAAATGCCTTTCAAAGGACAGACTGTTTTCAGCAGCATGCTGCCCACAATACCTGTGCTTGTTTTCTGTTTTATAGCATAAGCATTATATAAAGTAAATGTAAACTATGAGAATTGGTGGGACTTCTTGGTGCTCCTTATTTAATGTATTTCCAAATGATGCTCTCCTTTATACTTGGTAAATTAAATTAAGTAGAAGGGTGAAACAGAAACAATTTGGAATCTTGGAGGATCAAAAATAATTCTACACCGTTTTCTCTAACTAACTGCTCCATATATTTGGACACTGCGATCCTAATTCTGGTTTTGTCTTTACTTACCATCATTATTTGAAGATAATGGGAAATGTCATTATTGTAGCCAAGTATGAGAAATTGGTTACTACAGTAATGGAGCTCAACTCAATACTTTTCCAGATATGCAACAATAATATATAGCCCATCCACTAAGAAAAGCTTGATGTTGTAATTATTAAACTTGTGTTTTATTTTCACATTAAATTACATTAAAAAGTCAGCCACATTTTCTTCTTTGCAAAAAAAGTTCTGAGAACAGGTACATCTTCTGACCTCAACTCAAAATTTTTTTCAAATGTTTCAGTCAGTTAGAAGAGTCAATAATTTATAGAAATATCTGTGGAAAAGTACAGAATAGTTCAAGTCGTTTTGAAAAGTCAAATTTTCAAGAACAGACTTTTTCCTGAGCTTAATGACAAGGGAGCACAGCTTGCTGTCTTCAGTTCAACAGGACCAGCTGGCCATTTTCTCTTATATTAAGTGAATTGTGGGCATATTGCAAGGCATGAAGACTGCACACAGCAGTTATCACCAATTCCTCACTGTGTGTCAGTATATATCTCTAGATTTCACTCAATCAATAACATTACTCCCTCAGGATGTTTTTAAGCTCAGATTTGAAAAGCCTGTGTTGAGCTAGAAAAATTTGGCAGCCTGAGCTAACTTAAAAGTTTCAGTTAAAGATGTTCATGCTTCTAAGGCAAATGGGGCTTTTTTTAATTTTAAATTAAATTTTGAATATTCAAGCTCTTAATTTAAAAAGACAATGCTAACATTTTTTTCTGTCTCATGGTAATGTCAGTAGCTCAGTAAAACAGATTTTAAAATGTATTTGGAGAAATTCTCTAGACTTCTCTGAGAATATGGATATCAGCCCAAACCTAGTAAATCGCACTTTCTAGTATGTTGGAGACCAGCTAAGTACCACAGTACAAGGCTGGATAAGATCTGCTTTCCAGTGTTATCTTTATCACCAAGAATATCTTATGGTAGTTCAGATATGAAGGAAACCTGACGTTATAGAACAAGCAAGTACTCCTCACAGAAATGCAATTGGTAAATGTTATTATACAATATGAATTAATTTAGACCTAAGTATTTTTCCCATATATTGCTCTCTTTAAAATGGAAGTGTCTGAAATTCCTGAAATTATTTATCATGCAAAAAAAAAATATGACTTGTGTTGTATTATTTATTGTGCTCCTTGGGCATTAAAAAAAAAAAGAAAGCTATCTTTGAAAGATCACATCTCTTTATACATATATATAAACCCAAAACTTGTTTTAAAATAATTGAGTGCAGTAGTTTTCATGGCCATGAAGTTCAGACTAGATACCAAAGTGCCTGAACTTCACTGGAAAGTGAGAATCAATGCTCACTTTCCTCAATCCCATTCTGTATGTTCATGTCTTGTGAAGGTACCTCCACAGGGAAGAACTGGGATTATGTGACAACAGCCAGAGCAGGGGAATTGCAAATAGACCCTGAACAGGCATATAATTACAGGCAAGCCGTATCCTTGATCTCTCTGCTTCACCCCATGTCCAAATCTCAAGCTCCTGGTTGTCAGAGCAGAAGCCTCAGACTGCTGGCAAGATAGAAACCTTGTTAACCAGCTTGTCTCCACCATGGTCCAGCCTATGGCCAAGCTCTCCCTTTTGGCATGTCCCCGTGACTCTGACAAGCTGTGACTCCCCTCCCCTCTCCCTGTGCCATGCTTTTGCTTCCATACCAGCAAAGGTGTCTTTTCAGGAGATCTTTGTTTGAATGAATACCTCACTTAACCACTGAGTTTAAACATGAACACCAAAGCCAAAGCTGATATAGGATTTTCTTGGCAATACAATGTGCAAATCCATCAATAAATACCTCCAAAGCTTTGCATACATAAAACAGTGCATACTGTTGCTCTAACAACCCCACAGTTCACAGTATCCACCTTCTAGAGAAATTCCAGTAAAGCCTTATTATGAATTAAAATCTTTCTCTAAAGAAGAAAAGATTTTCAGATCTCTTCTGCACATATCTTTAAATCTTCCAGACCTTTCTCCACCTTCCCAGTCTGATCTTAGACTTAAGATGATTTATGGTGTTATTCTGGCTACAAATACTACAGCAATGAGCCAGGACATGGATATTTTTCAAGGTGAAAACCAGAAAAGAATAATTAGATACATGATAAATCAATTGTTTGAACAAAAACACAATCATGAATGAAAAGAAAGAAACAGAAGACAGTCTATCAATCTTAGTGACTGACAGCAGAAGTAAGATATAGGTACAAAGTATTTTTTTTCTATTTTTTTTTCTTATGAGAATGCAATATGCTTAAGCAATGTGTCATTATCGTTCGGTGATATACTGTAGCAAACCATCATGCAGAAGAGGAATCCATCAGCAAACAGGAAACTGAAAATAGCAACTAGGGAATATATTTCAGTGTTTCAGAGCAAATGTGATAGAAATTCATGAGAGTAACAGAACTGGCCAAATATGGTATTTTTATATATTTGAAACAGCTGTTTTTCAGCTTGACCAGCATTCTTACTTACGGCCATTCACAAAAGCAAATGTTTGTCTGAACAGGTGCTCCAAGTATGGCTGGTGTTCACACAAATACTCTTCTTCACCCATGAGCAACAGTAATATTTGTTATTCAACATCTGCACTTCTGTTTATACTGCTCTGATTCTTTGATTGTGAGGCAAAAGCAGGTTCTGGATAATACAGGTGATCAAAGATGATGGTGAAGACCCAAAGATTGTGTCACTGGACACCCGTCTCCTCTAGGGAAATTGGCATAAGAAACATTTCCTGTGCACGGAAATAGAATTATATTTTTCCATCAGTCATAAAACCTGTGATATAAAGCTAGGTTAATAAAATGAAGGACAGATCAGAAGCTGAAGGATAAATCAATAACTCTAACACATCTATTACACTGCTGTCTGTATAACAAGAGGTTTATTGGATTTTCAAAGGTAACTGAGATTTTTGCTCTCTGCAGCCAAGGCTAACAATCCTTTGGCCAGGAAACCTTTTGGCCATGATTGGATACAGAGCTCTCAGTCCCATAAAGGAGATCTCCATCACTTGAGCTTAAGGACTAACTTCTTCTTTTATCAATGATGATGACAGCAGGCCCACTACAGGCTCTATCAGAAATTCACTGCTGATTTTGGCCAGGGCAATTAAAGCTGACATTGCATCCAGTTGTTCTCCCCTCAGCAAACCCTCCTGCTCCACTGCAACTGGAGGACAGAACATCCTTAGTTCAGTCACCAGAGCTTACATCCTGGTAGTGTAGAATGGACTTCTTTAGATGTTTCAGCCAAGGTACCAGCCTGAAGTGGGCACCTGTGGCTCTGAGTGCATGTACCCTTCTACTCTTGCCTTAAGAGGAACAGTCTGCATCCAAGGGGCACAAAATGTGACAGCTACAGGTAATAGTTTATCTCCATCTCCAGGCTTACTTTAGCAGGAGACGTGACAGCCCCTGCTCTTACGTTACTTCTTGCTCCCTTTGATTCCCCAGTGAGTCCCCAGGGGTCATGGAATTAAGTGGAGTAGCCAAAATTGCTTTCACCTTAAACCAAATTATACACAAGGTGAGAGGACATAGCAGTTGAGCAAAGGATGGCTGAAATCTCCCAGTTTGGTACAGTCATAATACATTTGAGCAGCCATCTGCAATATGGGACAGATATACTGATGCATCAAGCACAACATGAAATATTAACGCACCTGAAAAGAGCAGGCAATGACTGACAGGGAATGTAACAAACAGTGCTGGTCATTTCTGCCCCAGAAAGAGGATCTCAACCTGTAAAAGGCACAAAGAGCACTACTGCAGAGTGAGGAACTGTGGAAGGTCTTCATAGAAGAAGACCCTAAAACTGCTTGCCTTGCTTACACTATAAGAATGAACTCTGAGAGAAGAGGTGTCTGCTTCATATAAATACATGTTTGTAAACATCAAGGAGGCAGGAGGGCAGTTTAGGGGAAAGAACAACTACAAACTGATCGCAAAGGAATGTAGCCTGAAAATTAAGATTGTTGCAAACTGCAAACCCGTTAGACGTCAGCAGTGTGCTCAACCTCTCTAGCCGATACATCAGGTGTCATGTTGTCACTTGTGCTACAGATACCAGTGTGTAACTGGGCAGTGGAGGGAGTTCTGGGGTCCAGAATCAAAATGGTTATCTTTAGGTTTCTGGGAAGACTCCAAAGCTTACAATGAGTGTGAGCAATGCCATATCACTGGGAGATATCTGTTCTTATAAGGTCCTCTTAAAGTCTCTTTTACAGTCCTGCTTTTTGACAAATGCTCTGTGCCAAACTTACTGTAACCCAGCAGTTGCCTCATTACTTTTTCCAGTGCACTGAGAAGTTTAAGACTATGGTTAAGAACTAAGCAGTGGGGTGGCAAATTTGGCTCTGACACTATTGAAGAATTAGGATCTCCCAAGAGGTACCAACGTAATCACCCCAGACTACCATCAGTGGAAAATAAAATTCTGCAGGTGTACAGCTGCAATCATTTCACTTACTGTCAGGCAAGAAATACATGCAAGCGTCAAGTAACAAATACATCATGTGCCAAATTATGTTCTCTGTAGCACTTCTGTGACTTCAGTGGACCACAAAGCAGGGTACCACAAAATAAGTTTGTTCCTGAATTTGATCTTGAATAAGGAGTTATTTACACCTATCAAAAGGGAATTTAAAATTCATTTTGGTCCCTCAGCCTTAGAAATTCCTCACCAACAGCACTTCGGCAAAGTCTGCTTGTCTTATAGCCGTTCCCTTATGAAGGATTTAATTCCAATTTTTAACTTATCCCATGTATCTATAGGTAGGAGTTTACTTAGAATCTGCAGCACTCACCTGTCATTTTAATGGCCTACTTTTCAAATGCAAAACTAAAACTTGAAAAGAGCTGAGTTTTCCAGTAATAGGCTTAGTTTTCCCAAATGGTATTATGATAGGTAGAATTTTTTAATGGAGTTAACGATACCTTATTGAGCACAGACATTGAAATTTACATTTTCATTTATGGAAAGATTTGCTGAAGAACCCTAATTTAAGGAGGGAGCTTGCTGTACAGAACTTGTAAGTAACTAAGATACAGTAAGCCAATGAAATCGTGCTCCAGAATTGGCCAAATTGAGTACTGGAGCTGGTATACTGATAAACCACAATATTAATACATTTGAATGATCCATTAATATACTCCACAACCTAAACAAAAAGTCTTCCAAGTTCTATATAGTTCACTGGTGTAAATAAAGTGGCTGTTTGCAAAGATAACAAAATATGGCAGAATTACACCTCTTATTTAACAACATTGTGTTTTGCAATATTGTTCTCCAAGGAAATTCTGTTTTGTTAATTTTGAACTGGTCTCAGACCCAGAAGATCCAAGTTGTGCTGCTGTCCTTGACAGGAAAACTGTCATTTTAGTTCTTATGAGTACACTTTGCAAGTGGCCGCCTTTCCTCCACCTTCAAAGAAAGGCTGCCAGCCTTATTCCATGAATATACTCACCTTGATCTCTGCATATATAATTGTTGGCTATTCTGAGACATTCAAAAGAAACAAGCAAATTTCTGCAGAATGGTAAAATGATTTAAAGAGAAATGACAGATCTATAAAACCAGGTTTAACCCATAGTTGGTTACTATAGTTGATATTGCTGTTATCCAGGTAAGATGCTGTTCAATAAACCTCCTATCTGTGCAGTAATTTGCAGGGCTATATACTAAGAAAAGCAGTAAAAACTATTTGAAAATGTTATTTAGGCACTGAATCTTTTTAAACTGCCTTTCTGGACAGCATGGTAATACTGTACTGAAAAGTTGCATCATTCCTTTGCTTTAAAAGAAAAGAAGGAAGTCAGAAGTAATCCCAGGGCTGCAAGTGACTTTTTCAACTGGCACCTGCACTAAACTCTTCTCAAGTCTCTTACCATACGTGCAAAGGTAAGCAGCATCTCAGGAGAGAATATTTCTACAGAAAAAAAAAAGAAAGAAAAAAAAAAAAGAGTTAATTTTGCGGAATACATTCTACCATTCTTTTAAGACGCATTTTCATGTCTTTTTTAGAAGCCTGAGGGTTCAGTATTGCTGTGCAATGTACTGCAAGTCTCTGCATGGTAGTTCCACACAGTGAGTGTCAGTGAAACTAAAACCAGTTTCTGCTGCATCTGGTTTGCAAGGGGATAAGATATGCATTTCCCACCATTTAAAATTATTTCCTGTCTATATTGTCCAGCATGTTTACCATCATATTTCCCTTTTTGATCACAAAGGAACAATTCGCATCTCAGGGCCAGACCCTCAGCTGAACTAGTCATTCAGCAGTAAATATTGGCAAGTGTTGACATTTGAAGTGCCAGTGCTGGAGCACTTATCTGACCAAGAGGTGAAACTTAACACCTTGTACTTGGTGCTACAGCTAGGAACCTGCCAATTTTTTTAATCCCTGTGAGTCTGGGTTTCTTTGGAAGTAATTTTCTCTGATTTGATCTCATCTGCACACCTGCTATTACTGTCCTTGAACATAATCTGCAGCCCACCCCTGTTTTCCAATACCCCTGAGGCATTTCTTCTTTGCTTGGTTCAGCAAAAGGCTTCTCCCCTTCTTCACCCATCAGTTATTTCATCAGTCCCCACTAGGTCCACATTCCTCAAGTTATTCCCCTCCTCCTGAGGATCTTCTCTCAAAGCAGAGGATACTGAAACAACATTGATGCTGTGTGTGGGACCTTGTTTAAGATCTCTGCCCTCTGGCTTTTCCCCTCTGAAAAAGGAACCTCTCATGCTCTTTGAAGGTTAATTAATATTTGCACAGTACTTTGTCCTTCACTAGCACACTGTGAGTGCCAAGTAGTATTAAATAGTGAGGATTCCAGCCCTGGTGAGGCACAAAGTACACGTCTGTTAGAACTTTTCCAGGTATGAAATGTTAAGTCTCTCTTTTATCTAGTGAACTGAAGTGCCCTCTTAAAACTCCTGTTTCTCCTAGGAGAAAACCAAAATGTCTCAGCTAGCTGCCAGCACTGAGGCGTCTGACATCTGCAAATGCAATATTGATGTTTACCTGTTTCTTCGAGCACTTCTGGAGTTGACACCAGAATTACTTATCTAATGACTGCTTGGCAATGGCAAAGAGATGACAAGCCCCTCACTAACTCCATTCCTTGTGATTGTTGTCAGCATCCAAGCCCATGGGTGTTTGGAGGACTGGAGAACTACATCTTTATTAGGGATTTCTACAGCACTGCAGCCACTGAAAGGGAATTACACTCCCAAAAGGAACATGAGTTCAGACTTGCCCCCTCCTTAAACATTTCCTACTTACTAGCTTTGGCTCTCTGCTCCGAGCAGGCTGGCCTCTCTCCATCCCGTTATAAGCAGCCTTGTTCTCCCCCTGAATTTCATCAAAACCCTGGACACCTGCAATGGTGGAAAAGCCAAAAGATACTGTGCTATCATAAGACATTGTGATTGAGCCAGAACATTTTCTGCTTCTGTGCTAGCATTTACACAGCTAGCACACAGCCACAGCCACGCACATCCACAGCCTAGCTGGATAACTCACCCCTGGAGCCACACAATGCCTGAGAGGTGAGCAGGGTTAGAAGACCTCATGCTGTGGGAATCAGCTCACAGCCATGCAGCTTTGTTCAGCCTGGTAGTGTCTTGTAAGCAGCAGTAGGAAATGGCAGGCGTGTGTTAGTGGCTGGCTGAATAACATATCCACGGACCATCAAAGGATTCTTCCCCAGGAAGGCAGAACTGATGGTGGCAGTTGTGTTTGCTCAAATGCTTGGAGAAAGCTGGCACTAATTTTGGACAGGAGCCCAGAGAGAATCTTTTTAATGAGTTGTAACTTGCAATATGTTTGATCTGTGGATGAAAGCACATCCTTTACAGGGAGTAATTGTTAACAATTTTTTTCAGAGAGAGGTGTTTTTTTCAGTAGAGTCTGTCAAAAACCCAGGATCTTCCAACCTCTGAAACTGTAAGCCTCTTTATCAAGGGGAAATTTACTGAACTGCCTCCTCAAGAACTGAGGTCAGCCTACAATTCTCCCAGGAAACATATTGTCACCTCTGCCATCTTTCAGTTTTAAATTTGGCTGTTGTCCTGGAGTAATTCTCCTTTCTTCTCCCCCTCACATTTTCTAAATCCTCAGTTCAAACAAATTTAAGCAAACTTTATGATTCAAAGGAAAGCAACTGTCTAATCAACTTGGAGGTCACTGGGCAGCTCCATACAAAGCTGTCTGTCCCACGCAGCTTTGCATGATCCTTTTTACTCCATGAACTCTGTCATGTGGTTTTGGGGCTTGCCAGGGCTTCTGCTTTGTACAAATTTGTGGCACTGATACTTGCAGCTGGAGTCCATTAGCTCAGAGGTTTAATGGGAGTTCAGGGTCATAGGTCAGTCTTGGCTGTGATTTTGTAGCAGGGATAGTCCCAAAGAATCGGGTCCCACAGGCAGAGAGAGTCATCCTGTTCTTGCCCTGGACCCGTCTCTCTCTGCCTTTGAGTGCATGGAAAGCCTCTCAAACCATCAAAAGTGCAGCTGTGCTGGTACAGGCCTGTATGTTTGCTTTAGTGGATGAAATTACAGCATTGCATTATCTTCTCTAATTTTCAAGCTTCTCAGATATAAATATCTGCTGGAGATGGCATTGTGCAAGCTGTTCCTTCTTTGCTGTTCTTTCCCAGTAAGATCTGCAGAAAATTCATTTTGTGTACATTATTTGCATATTGTTACACACTATCATCCTTACTGCACATCTGTCTTGTCTTTTATTCCTCCACCTTCATCTGTGCTCCCAAGAGATCTGTATGTATTTGACAGCCAGCCAGAAGAGCAGCACACAACAAAGCAGCCATACACAGCATAGAGACCACCAGAGAAAACAAGAGATGAGATTTACTTTTGCCTGTATTTTAAGCAGAATTTCCTTAGAATAAATGAGTGTTCATATAGCTGCACTGCCAAGACGTAAAACATCTGCAGTGCATCCAGTCTTTCTCTGTTTTGCTAAGTGGGAACATCCATTTCTGACTCTAGGTGATAATGATCTTAGCTCTTGACCAGGTTTAATCTGAGTCATTTGTTAGTTTTTATTGTTTGTGTAGTGAAAAGCACTTGAATAAAAGAACACAGGACAGTTCTCTTCAAAATAAAGTTTTGGGTCTGTCCTCTTGTATACAGCAGCTTTAACTAGGATTTACCCTTTTTCCCCGAACCAGACATCTGCACTGCACGTTTTTGAGTAGTTTCAGTGACCCACATTCATGCATAGTACAGGGATACTTACCAATCTAGAGACATTTCTAATAGCAAACAGTTATTTTCTTATCCTGCACACACATACACACACAAGAAAACATATTGAAAAGGATGACTGTCCTGATAGATCCACAAATTACATGGACAAGCAGCCAGTAGGAAAAACCGCAAACAAATCCAGAGTAAGCTCTTGGTCTATAATATAATTTCATTTGTAAATGTTGAAGTCATTGACCACTTTCTAACAATTCTGTTTGATAGCATAGTATCTGGCAAGAGTCTTTCTCTGAATAAGAACAGTCTGACCCTCTTCACTTGCTATGAAAATTGAGAACAAATGCTTGGCTTGCTTGGTTTTGCTCTAGATAAAAGATTTTGGCCACTGAATAAAAAACATTCCTTGTGTGCACATTAGTTCATATTTGACTTTGCACCCAGAAACCTGAACCTGGTGGAGCTCTTCATATGCAAAACAGTTAACAGTCTTCCATAAATCCACATGTACACAAAGACTTAGCTCCCATTTGGGAAAAAAAAAAAAAGAGCTATAGGTATCCTGTTTTTAAGGGTCCTTTATTCTCATTTGTTAAAAGTCAGTGAGACAGGAAGAGGACACATTTGTCTGGAAATCATCTTGCTGGCAATCTCTACTATGAAGATGAAAACCAGCATGATTTACATTAAATTTCATTCCCTGATGAGCAGCAAGACCTATTCTGTGGACTTTGCTACAGGAGCCTGATGGACACCTAATGCAGCACTGACCTAAATTCATCTGTTTTCCACCTCCACTTTCTTTTCAGTGAAGCATGACCCATGTTTACTGTGCTACCCATACACTGCCTATTTGGAACTTTTTCCTAAATGTTACTATGCACTGTAGTCCATAGCTAGGCATGGACAAGTGATTTCATTGCTATCACTGATAATGATACCAAGATCTTGTTGCCAAAATCCCACAAAAGTAAGGTTATGATCGAAATCAGAGGTTAAATCTGTGGCAGCTTTTTTTTATTTCAGAATGACTTTGTTACTCAGTTGAAAGGATGAGCTCTTTCTATTTTGTTGGGGTTTTTTTTTTGTTTTAGAAAAGCACCTATGAGAGAAACAAGATGTATCCTCCAATGTCTCATACCCTTGCAGAGCTGACCTTGCTTTTACTCTACAAATGAGCACAATCAAGTAGCTCTTCTGCAGCATATCAGAAAAATCCTGGCAAATAGTGAAGATACTTGTACTCCTTATGCCAGTAAGGCCACACCAGGGTCAGCCCCTGAGGTTGTTAGAAAAATGATAGTTTCTCCTTGTTCTTTCCATGACTTTTGGCCTTTGCTTTGTTTTTCGTTCCACTTTGCATTTTTGCCCATTACCGCAAGAAACCCCACTGACTGAAAAATTGTGTCAACAGGGTGTAGACTATTGCAACGTCTGTTAACAAGCCAGGCCATGTGTATA